>VWZG01004219.1:290960-367080 GCA_013396735.1 Grallaria varia | reverse complement strand
TAATTTTTTAATTAAATTTTAATATTAAAAATTGAAAAATATAAAATCTGAAGTCAGTGTATTGATAACTTGCAATGACAACATAAAAGTGAAAGGGAGAAAAAGATGGAAAATGTAATCTTGTGTTTGTTCTAATCATGTCCATTTTTTTAGCCATTAGTGATGTTTTGGAATAAATAAGTTTTTATATCATGCACATATATTTGTACAAAAAGGCCCAGAGTTTTCTTTCTGCAGCAATATATTGGAGAGTTTCTTCATTATGTTTATAAACTACTTAATCCAAAGTAGGGTTTTAGAGCCATCACAGAAATCAAAATATTTTTTTCTGAATCTTATTTATGTTGTCATAAAATGAAGTGCATTGACCTCAAGTAGAACTCTCTAAGCTGTTTGGAAATACATTCTTTAGCTAGCAATTTCTTTTAACATTCTGTGCTCAAAGCTGATTCAATTTCTGTAATCCCAGACTATTGCTAAATGTCTCCTTGTACAACTGCTGAGATACTTCATTGAGAAAAACATGAGTTTACAATCAGAACAAATAAATTATTCATATTTCTATATTTGGCTAAATAATTTTTTTTATAAACTGAACAAACTGAGTTGTGTTTCTTGCTAAGTACAGAGATATTATTTGATACGATTTGGGGAAAGAGTCTTTTTATATACTGATTTGGTATAATTTTTGTCTTACAGTTGAGCAGATTTTAAAATTAGCTTAGCCTACAATATAATACTTCTTTATGAAAAGAGAAAATAATTTTCACACTATGGTAACTTGTTGTTTATTTTGGAGCTGCTTTTGAAACTCAAATTATACTGAAAAATAGTTACCCAGTGGGACCCCTTAATTAAGGACTACCTGGCTCAGAGATCCAGACTTAAATCATAATTCAAATAGAAATTAAGCAGCCCAGTAAGGTCTTAAAGATGCTTGAAACTAGAAATGGTAGGAAACTTACATTTGTTTGTTTTTGACTGACAAAATTCTTTGCCACTTTAGCTGAGGTGAAGAATCAAGGCGGGTTTTGATCAGACAGTTGCTCATATCTTATGTACATGCTGGGTTATATATATATTTTTAAATAGGCATGAACTTCCAATGTTCTTAACCGTTGTCTTTACTCTCTTCATGCTGAACTTCTGCACCACAAACCCTCTGTGCTGTTGCATTCATCACCCTTCAGGCTTTGTCTTCCATTATGTGCAAATTTGTTTCTCAGTCAGACTTCTCTACAACTGCACTCTGTGCTTCACTTTCTTCCCTCTTTCTAACTTTACTCTTTCTGTGCCATACGGTTAATCTGCCAAGGATCAATCTTACAGTTTTCCTCTGTTTCTTCCCACTCCTACAGAACTGTAACTTAAATTTGAAATTCTGCATTTCTGGACTACTACAGTTCCGGGCCACATTACGTTATAGAATGAAAAGAAAATTTTACAGTGCTACATCGTGAACTGGGAAAAAAAGCAACACCGAAGTACAAATAAAGTATACCATGAATTCTGATAGCAGAAAACACACAGGATTCAAAAATAAAATTTTTAACTGCTGTTTTAATGATGTAAAAGTGAAGTGAAACCTCTTTGATGGCAGTGTAGTTTCAGACAGGAGTCTATGCAAACAGATTACAGTTAAAAAAATAGGATCTACATTGTTCTAATAGACACTGATATTGCCACACTGTTCACTGTGATGAATACTGTGAACTAGCAAAAGAAATTATTGTCTTTGATCTGTGAAATGGTCTTCAGATCTCACATTGCCCTGTCCTGTTTTGTTTGGTGTACCTCAGAATGTAACATTTGTCTCATGAATTTCTGAGGAATTAGGCACTGCTTTGTGTGTTACTTCAAAACTGCTGTATTACCAGTCACTTGAGTTGTGCACATCTATGAATTGAAATGCCATGGCCTTTGAAAGTAGAGTTTCATTTGTGTAATTTCAGTATTTATTACTAATTTTGATGGCCTCAGGAATACAGATATACCAATGAAAACAAATCATTGTGATGACTGAGATGGTTATTTAAATGCCATAAAAGATCTTCCTATTCATGTGATACTTACTGTGCTTCCTACAAAATTTTCTGAATTTCCTCTAAAAGGCTTTAAATAAAGGAATAATTCCTTTGACCAGCAGAGAGCAGCAATGATATACTTTATAAGGACTTGAGTCAGCCCTTGCAAATCCTGTTACTGGCATGAGGGACAGATAATATTGTGTATGATTATCATGGTCAAGGATTTATTGGAAAAAATATGTTGACATGAAAGCAACAGTGGGCAAAATATGCCCTCTTTTAATTGAATTCTTTTATAGAACCTTATGATTTAAAATACTTTAATTTCTTATTTGTCTATATGAAAGTTACAAAGGTCTATTACTTAGCCTGAACTGGTTTTAAATCACCCTAATTCTTACTAGGAGATTGTTTTCACATTGATCTGAAAATTTGCTCCGGAGTTTCACTGCTTGTGTTGGGCATGTGTCTATATTTTAATGTTACAGTAAAATTTTAGCCTTATAAATATCAATAGAAGTTTTTTTTCCACTAACTTGTATGGTCAGGATTTCACCATTCTTGTGACATATATATTAATGAGTCATTATAAAGACATCTATAACATAGGGTGAAAAAATTTCTAACCATGCATATTTTGGGTTTTTTTGCTGTCTGGTCACTAAGAAACTTGTGCAATTTTACAGGCACTGCACAGGAAGAATGAGAATCTCAGTTTTTCCTGTAGTAGAGTATTCTAACGATGCTGTTAGAGATTTATATTCCCTGTTCTAGGTCTGTGGCTCTTGCCTGTTTGATTCTGTAGCAGTACTCTAGAATAGATGACAATGATTCTTTGTTCTCAAGCTTTTTGGCTAACCCTGAAAATTTAAAAAAAAAAAAAAAAAAGAAGAAAAAAGAAAGAAAGAAAAACTGCAATTTTACCTCTCATGTCTCAGTGGGACTACTGTGCCAAGTAGGAAAGAGCATTAACAATGCCACTTTCCTGTCATTTCTGGAAAGAAAGTGGGATTTCTGTTGGTTGGCCTGGTGCTGTCTATATATTGTGTGTATATTAGCATTTTAGTTCAAATCAGGACAGTGGCTTAGGAGTGAATCTTCTGCCTATGCTACCACGGGGAGCAGTCTTACTTTCACAGCAGCATTGCTTTCAAAGGATGTATAACTAGAATTTGTGTTCCTGATGCTAATGAATATGCACGTCTGGGACATACAACTTGTAGTTTAGAGTAAAAATCCTGTCAAACATATGAAAGAATTTATACCTGGGAACAACATCCCCTTGGCACCAAGTATTGTGCCATTCAGATCTAGCCCTGCTGCCCCAAACTGAGGCCCCTCTGTGTAAGGGAGTCCAGACTGATTTGTGCTTGCAAGTTTCAAAGGAGCTTGGGTGGCAGCAGCACTTACCTACTTACACAGAATCACCTCTGCTACTGCCTGAATACTGGTGTGCAGGAAACTCTGAGGTCTAGACTAGAAATACCACTTGAATTTAGGATACACTAGCCTTAGGCAATGCTGGAGAGGAAGCATTACTAATTTCTCATGTTCTTCATACAATGTGAATTGCACTAGCCCTCCCCTTTTTTGATTGTTAACTTGTATTAAGTTCCCTTTTCTTTAGTATTTCCATTGCAAAGTAGGAGCAATGGTGTCACAGAGATTTTATAAAAGTTTGGTCATGTTTATGAAGCACTGAGGTTCTATTATGATGAAGTCTACTGAGCTAATGAGAAAAACATTACTCTCTCCTTTCAGAAAAGGTGAATAGTGTGTGGCAAATTAGTTGTGAGAACACAGACTGGACAAACAGGAGGAAAGAAAATATTGTGTAGCCCTTCATTTAATGAGTACCGTCCTTTCTGTAAATGTAATGAAAAAAGGTCTTGAAGGAAAATAATGGAATCTTGTAATTAAAGATTGTATCAGTGCTCACATGCCCAAAGCACATAGCTTAGAGTTCTATGGGAGGTTTAATTCTGACTTTTCATCACATGAATACATGATAGTGCAATCTAAGTATTATTCTTTTAACGTATTGTTTTACTGCAATGCATTTAAATTAGGAATGAAACAGGTTTCATTTTGATGAAATTATAATTCTTGCCATTTATTTATTTATGTCTAATTATTCGGAAGATTATTAGAAAAATTACTAGAACCTTTTCATGAATCAGCTGTACATTAATATTATCTTAATATTTTATTAAAGATATTTCTGTCATTGCCATAACTATTGTCACAGCAGTAATTGTATTGAACCAATAATAAATTCTTACTTTACTAGGCACAATACACTGACAGAATAAGATATAGTCCCTGATGGGGGGAGATTACTGCCATTACAAGTAGCAAGGGCAAACCATAGAAAAGGAGACATTTAAAATGGAGGTTAATCAAAAAAAAATGAGGTGTGTGCAAATGTCATGTTGATTCTGACAGTGGATTTCCGTTCATTTAATTAATTGTATTTCTAGTGGAGTTTTGTGCAGAAGGACTTAACTATATAGAATTTAATGGAATAAAAAAAAATGAACAAGGATGGTAAATACTGGGTAAGGGGAGAAGAGTGTGGTGGACCACCAGACAGAGAATGAATGAGGGACTGGGAGCAGATAGTCCTAGCCACAAAGAGAGTTAACAGGGAGTTATTCTTCAGCACCTTTTGTAAACTTTCTATATGGTTTTGAAATTACTTTCTTGATCCTTCAAGCTTTAATTAATATTTTATTTCAAATTCATTAATACAGAGTGTAAAATTAAAATTCACTTAGAAGCTTAAATTAAAATGTTGACATTTGCTGCCATCTGCCACTAGTGCAAAATTCTGCATGCTGATGTTTTTATGCATACATCCAGTGTGATACGAATAACAATGCAGATGAGGGGATGTTTTAACATAAAACCTCATATTTTTATCTTATTTCTCAATTTTCTTCTTTCTCAGGCATTATTTAAACAAAGAGGGCTGTTGCCCGTTTCATTTCAATTTCTGCCATGCCAGGATGTCTGAGCACTAGGGCTGAGCACTCCCACCCCTGCCCTGGACAAGTTCTGTGTAGAGATCGTGCTACCCTGATCATCCCCCACCTGATTACTGTCTTGTGGAGCCCTCACTAGTGACTGCTTCATGATGCTTTGAAAATCTCCCCTACCTTTCAGGTGAAACAATGTTGTTAATTATTTTTGTTGATTGTTATTTTGACCAAATGAGCCCGTTGAGGAGGTGATAGGCAGAGAGAAGTCAATGGCTGTAAACAGATTGGCCACAGCACTTTATGTGGGTTTCTCAGTATGGATGAAATAATACATTCTATAGGACCTAAAATGAACCTTCTTCACACCCAGTGTCAAGGCCCTGACTGACCTGGACACCCCTGTCTTTTACTTGTTTCTTTGCTTTTTCACCTGGCTAGACCCTTCTGCGAAAGGGAAACGCCAGCCTGCAGTAAGGCGGTGTGTGCCTGCTCTCTGCTCGCAGAGACTGAAGCGATTGAAACATCTCACAGAGTTCTCTAATGGGATTTTCACATCTTTTTTTCCCCTGACCTGAGAGATCGTTTTGGTCTGAATACATATTTCAGCTTGATTTAAAAAACAAATCTACATTCTGATAAATGAAGTCTGTGAAAGCTGCCCCAAAAGTCAGAAATTCTGTTATTTTGATTCAAAGGTCAATATGTAATTTTCTAGTTGGATATTTTTTGGAAGATATTACTGGTTTGTTTGTATCTGTTTATTCAAAGTGGCATAACGTCAGCATCTCCATTGCCCATGCAAGGATGGTGCTTTACAGGGCTTTTTTTGATACTAGTTAACATTTTTTAAAAATATAATAATAGAAAGAGAACTGTGAGGATAACCCTAATAATATTATGTATCTCCTTGTTGAAACATGTTGCTTATTATAGTTCATATCTGTATTACTTTTTATTATATGTAATTATGCTAGCTATAATTAATGGTAGATTGTATGTTTCTTACTAGTTGCATATTTTTGATAAATATAACTATAATATTGGAAGTAGACTGTTTGGAATTTTTGGACTCTCCATGAAGCTGGCCACAAATAAATACTGCTCTTTCTAGATTACATTTCACATAATCTGATGAATATAAAGGAATACTATAAATATTTTCCTTTTGAATACCTTGTAACTTATTCTTTCTAATGCTCATACTTAATCTGCCTTCACAAACTAACTTTGTCATTTGTTTTTATTTCATGTTTTAGTTCCTCCTTGCAGCTCTTCTTAATGCAAAAGAATGAGCAAACCACTGTGATTTACTTTAATCTTTAGCCTATTAAATCTTGCACTTGAAGGTCAAATTTAAGCAAAGGCAAATCTATATTTCTTTAATAAACTTTAATTCTACAAATAAAATGTGATTGAAACTAAATTGTAGTAGGATTTTATTTTAGAATTTCTTTCTTCTTCATCTGGTAAATATTGGTTGAAGGGAGGATAATGAGAATTTGAAGTTACTTGTTCCCCAGAGCACAGGCATAGTTTTCATATAGCTTTGTTAGAATGTTACAAGGAGATACTTGTGGAAATAGTAAAACTGTGTGCTTATAGCAGGAAAATAAAAAGTCAGTGAAGGGTAATAGAAATTACTGGCAGTATGAGGGAGTTTTCAGTGTAAAGCAAGATGAGAAGAAACCCATTTTATACTGTAATTAAATTTCAATAAGGGAAAAATTCCCAGATCAACATTTTTGAATCAAGAATTAATTTTTTTTCTAGAAAAACTGAATGTTAAATTGAAGTTTAATAAAAAAGGACTGAATGTAGTGTATTGTGTGTTAAAACAAATTACAGAATTATAAGTGATAGTTCCAATTATGGGTAAAAAAAAATGCTTTCCAAAGTAATTCCTGTATTACATATAGGATATGGGATGAAAGAATATAGAGAAGTTCAGACAAGGCTTTGTAAAACTTTAAAACATTTCTAGTATAAACATCTAGGAATATTCTTGGGCCCAGCTATTTATTTCTTAAAGTCACGGGCATCAGTGGCAATCAATTAGGGCAATATTGAATATTTCTGGAACAAAAACGCTGAAAACAATTTTAAAGAGATTTAAGAATCAGAATGTTACCAGGAACATGCATGCAGTGAAAGAAAAAAAAAAGACTTCCTCTCTATTACTCTTACGATCTAATAACTATTATTTTATGAGTGATCATTTAGAGTAAAAAATTCAAGTGTTGCTCTGGAATCTTTTCGCTTGTGCTGCCTGAAGCGGACAACCCTGCGAGCCAAGAGGTGTATCCGAGGTCAGATCAGGGGCACCTGCTCTCTAATTCATTAGAGTTTCTGCTGGTTTGCACCTGGGCTGTGGCTCGCAGGGTTTGCTCTGGTGTCTTCAGGGGCCCTGGCCCTCTCTGTGGGGCAGAGGCTGCCTTTGGTTAGGCACAGTGCTGTACAGAATGGCGCACTTGTTCAAGCAGGGAAGGGTCCTTCAGTGTCAGAGGTGAGTAAAATTGGTGGATTTGTCAGTCTTGGCTGGTCTGTGGCTGGACCAGAGGTTTGATGAGTGATACAGAAATTGTCTTTTTTTTTTTTTTTTTTTTTTCTGGAAAATGGTTGAAATATGATTGAAGTTTTGCTGCCACAAAAAGATGAGACTACAGCTCTCAAATCTAGTTGCTTAGCTGATATGTATTAGGTGAGAGTGGGATGGGCTAAATCTCACATGAGTAATAGAAGGAATAATCTCTGTACTACCTTCTAAAAGAGCTGTTTGTATGCACGTGGTTCAGCTGTTTAGGCTGCAGCCATCTGTATGGCATCCCTCTTGTGCCTTGAGCCCTGAGAGAAAGCAGCACTGGAAATAGTTTTCTCTTCAGTGCTTAGTGTTGGACTGTTCAGCTAAACTTTGACTCAGCTTAGTGAACCTATTTAAATGTTCAGTGTGATTCTCTGGCTTTGTGTGAGTTGTCTTGGTGGATGCAAAAGCAATTGATTTTTATCTCAAAAAGGTTTAAGAATCCTCCCCTGGTTTCTAAATGAAGATAAATGTGGGTTTCAAGTCTCAGGCTTTAAAGGAAATATTCTTAAGAGTTTGATCAAGGGAAATAATTTGGGTTATTATGGCAGAGAAACCATTTGGTGAAAAGGAAGCAGAACTAGCAATGAAGAAGCGAGGCTGTGTTGTGTATTGATGGTGGAGCTGTGGGAGGGAGGAGGAATAACTTTGCTGCAGCTGTGTATGTGTGAACTAGAAATACTCCAAGAATTTACATCTTTACCTGATTTTTGTAGGGATATTATTCTATTTTTTACTATTTCTGAAGGTGAGAAGTGTCTTTAATGGCATGTACAAGACAAATGTACTGCCTCACCGTGTTAAAATATATGAAAATTTATTTACATACTCAGGCTAACTAAATCAACCTTAAAAAAGGATTTAATTAGAGTGGAGCAAGTCTTCTGCAGGTGGTTTATTATCTGTTGAAATTGTTTATATTGCTTTGCTTATGATGTAAACTATGAAGAGATTATGTCTTGTTACATTGTCAGTTTCATCTTATCTGGAAGTCTGTATTCTCTTGTTATGTTGTAATTGCCAAGTAAAAAGTATGCTCAGCTTAAGTAACATTGTTCCAGAAACATTTTAAATAAACTCTGTTATATTATCAGTTCTGTAAATGTTGTATGTGACTAATCAGCTGAAAGAAGTAGTTATATACTGGATATTAAGAATTTCTCATTTGCTGGCCTTGACATGTTTTATTTTAAAATTGTTTCAATCTTGCATACAAAACTAGATTTACACAATGAAAAAGTTTTTTGAGATCCTGTACTTTGTGTCTAATGAAAAGTTAAAATTTGTTCTGCTAGAAGAGTTATCAGATCAAAGGGCTGGAAGAAAGTGTATCTATTCCCCCTATTCTTGCCAGTTCTGCGTGCAAGGTTGGCTGTCAAGAGTGTAGCAAAGAGTTGGCAGTGGATCTGGCATGGACACTGTTGATCAGAAAGAAGCAGCCTCAGAATTTCTAATTTTGGCTGTTTATTATATATGAAAAGTGTTGTTTTCTTTTGTTTTTGGTTTTTTTTCCCTAGTAAAAAAGTTTGGTTAGTAAAGAACAAAGAAAAGATTTCTAGCTCAGATTTCAAGAAAAAACGAAGTCAACTGTTTGTGATTAGGATGTCAGGGATATTGCTAACACAACATGTGCTGTGCTGTTTATTCAGTGTGGAGTTTTAGAATCCCATAAAAATGTCTTGCCTAGTGGCAAGGTGCATCTAGCTGTCTGGAAACCTCCAAGATGTGCAGCACTCATAGCAAAAAGAAACAAGAATTATAGTGTGTTATGGAATATGCTAAAGCATATAGGATCTGACAACTGAGGCATTCATTTGCACTATTCACTGTCTATTTTGAACAAGTTGTACTCTTCTTTCATGTAAGAAAAACTAAAAGGTGCTTATTTTCCTCCTTGGAAAAATTACTCCAAGATTAGACCCTCTTCCTTTTTAAAGAATTCTTTGATGTTCTGGATACACAGAGAATAATATACTGCGACGTAAACAATTAGTCTGATCCCTTAAAAGAAAGATCAGTAATCTCACATTCAACCTCAAATGGAGTCAGATTTGTTACAGTTCACTTGCTGTTCTTAGTCATTTAGCTAAACTGTTGCAGGTTCTTGCAGGGATTGTTGTTTTGTTCCCAGAATTATTTACAAAAGTTTTAGAAAAATATTTTAAAATTAGTAAAATATTCTCATGTTTCTCAGTGACAGGTGTTGTGGTTCTGTAATCCCGGGCTCAGGTGTGTAACTCTTTTTGTCCTTCACAATTAATGATTTCTCTGTTAATCACTCAGAAAGGGAATAAAAGTCCCTTAATACTCAGTGAAGTAAATACTGAACAACATCACAACTTAATGTTAGTTTTGGAACTGTGTTGTGCCCTTAGGAAAAATCAAATGGCTGTTTTGCTACATAAGGTTTAGAAATATATGGCTGTTATTTTGGAAGTTGTAGGGCCATAGACCTACTGGAAGAACTTTATATGAGGGCAGTGGTGCACTTTCCTCTGGGCTCCCTGTCTTCCCCTGACTGAACTGGTATCAGAGCTACAGCTGTGTCTTTCTTCTGAGTAAGTCCACTTAATCTTCTTGGATAGCCACAGAGAGCTAAGAATAATCTTGCTCTTTAGATTTGACTTTTTGGTCAAATACACACACATCCATCATTCATGAGAAATTAATGTCTATGGAAGCAATACAGTGTTTTAAAATTTGAGAATGCAGAAATAGAAGAAGAGTAGAAGTAAGTGATTGTTGCAGTTGCAGAGACCTTTGAACTTCTTAATTTTTATTTTACCTTTTAATGAATAATTATAAATTGTCTTGGGATGAGACAAATGGATTCCTACAAAGACTTCAGTAAGCTGAAAAGGGATTTTTTTTCAGGGGTATATGGTAGTAGAAAAAGGGATGATGGCTTTAAACTGAGAGTAGATTTACATTAGATACTTAGAGAAATTATTCACCATGAGTGTGGTGAGATACTGAAGCAGGTTCCCCAGAGAAGTTGTCATGCCCCATGCCTGGAAGTGTTCAAGACCTGGTTGGATGGAGCTCTCAACAGGTTCCAGTGGAAGGTGTCCCCACCCATGGCAGCGGGGTTGGAACTAATTTAATGCCCCTTCCAACCCAAACCATTCTATGATTCTGTAGAAACTGTGCAAAGCCTATGACATGATGCAAACTCTCATTACACTTTGGAGTCTACTACCTCTGTGATTTCTTTTTTGTCCAGTATTTAACATAATGACTTTTCCTGGATACATTCATCATTCCCAAGTGCAAAGCATGTGGCTATGATGGAAGAAATGATTTATTTCAATGACTCCTTTTCTCGCCAGTGTGAAAAGTGTGCTTATCTCTGGAGACAAGAAGGTGCTGCCTATCATCTGTCATTAAAACTGTTTCTCGATTTTAAGTTGGAGTTCTGAGCTGAAACTTTCTCTCAGCATGACCATAGAACATACATATCTATATGTTATATATGTACACGTGCGCATATATATAGTATTGCGAAAAAATATATGTAAAGTTACAGGTTTGGGATTTTTTCATTAATCAAATTTAACTTGAAGTCTGCTTTGCCTCTGAAATTGAAAAGAGAATAGCAGTCCCTGTGAAGATCAGCATGATAAAAAATGAATAAAAATGGCTACAGTTTATTGATTCTTTTTTGAAGATAGCAAGGATTTATTGGAAAATGCAATATATTGCAATATATTTCTCTCCAATATATTGGACGCAAAGCTTAGTTTCCTCCGTGAGACCAGAATATTCTAGAATTTTTCTTCTATTACTCAGCTAGAAATGAAATTTCTTTAATGTAGAGAATGATATATGCTTTATACTCTTCTTTTTGTAATTTATGTTTTTACTTATGAAAACATTGGGATTTCCCCATCCTGCCTCATTTCATCCAGCTTTCTTGAGGTAACTGTAGGTTATAACTGTATATGGCCTTCGAACATCAGAAGTGTGTGGCTGGAGTCCGTGTCAAGAAAGGCAGATAGGATTCTTGTTTAGTTTCAAGGCTGCACAGATGAGTATCAAGAATAATATCTATTTTTCAGAACCTTTGTTGCTTACAGTTCAACACTTTCCCTGGTTTATGTGTTTTCCTTATGCTAGATTAATTTAATAGCTCCCACAGAGAGTGGGTTCCCAGTACCTAACCCAAGTTTCCTTTACTAAAAGGTAAGCCAATTACTTCTCATACTGCCTTAGATGTGGAAACCCTTAAATTTTTCATTCTTTTTGTAATGTAATTTCAAACACTTGAATACTGTTCCCATATATCTTCATCCTTTTTCTTTCCCTAAGCCCAGCCCTTCCTCACAAATCCCATTTTCTAAGCTTATTAATTTTCCTGTCATACTCAGCTTGGCGTAGTTTTATGTGTGTCTTTATTTGACTAAAACTTGTCAGAGTAATCCCGTGGAGAATTCTCCTGGAGCTCATCACATTTGACAGAGCAGGGTCAGTTTGTGCAGTGCATAGTTCAGACTGTGTATCAGAACCCTCCCTGCAGTACTGCTGCTTGGACTTTTATTTTCCAATCTATTTTTCCTTAAATGTGTGATATGATTTTGAAGGATTTTTTTTACATTTTGCACTTAGTGTCAAGTATAAAACTGCCTTGGAGAAGATCTTCAGGTGAGACTCTAAAGACTGTGAAGGATCTGATTTTTAAGAATATTTATGTGACCAAAACTATGAAACTTTCTAAAATACCACTAGACATTTCATTTTATGTGTGTATAAATATATATATAAAAGTAAAAACAGATTAGAAAACAGAATAAACTTTAAATTGCCAAATTAAAAAATATTATGAAGGAGAAATCATCCCAAATAATGTTAGTAAATCCACCAGATTAATAAGGTAATGGTTAATTTTTGTTTTCATTTATTTTGATAGTCATTCTCTTATATGTATTTTCAAGCAATTCAAGTAAGAATGTGTTTCAACATAGCATATTTTTGAATATAGGGTTTATTTCACTTGTTTTTAGGGGTTTTTTAGGTATTCTCAGTGACTGTACTGACTCATTTCACTGTACATGCCAAAACTCTTTGTCAGTCACATGCTTATATGAGCCCTTTGATATGAGCTCACCCTCTGTACTGAATCTGCTGTTCAAACATCTCTAACATATGTCCTCTAGACTTCAATGGAGTAATTTTAAGTGTACAGTCAAAAAAAGTAAGATTTCTTTTTTTAATAATAAATTTGTTTTTGCAGAGATGGGACATCTATATTTTAGTAGGGCCTCCTGCAATAGCACAAGGGGTAATGGTTTTAAATGGAAGGAGGATCAGTTTAGATTTTTTGCAATGAGGGCTGTGAAACACTGGAACAAGCTGCCCAGAGAGGTGGTTGATGTCCCATCCCCGGAAACATTCAAGGTCAGGCTGGTTGGGACTCTGAGCAACCAGCTCTAGTTGAAGCTGTCCCTGATCACTGCAGTCAGGTTGAACTACATGACCTTTAAAGGCCCCTTCTAACCCAAACTATTCTATGATTGGAATCCTAGAATATACGACTCTATGCATTATATAAAATGCATAGAATGACTTAAATATCACAGTAATCGCTTTTTTCATTTGGGCTGCAAGGAGCTTTGATATCCATGCCCTATGGATAAGGGTCCAATCTGTCAGCCTCGCCATTCACCAGGGCCTCCTCTCCCCTCCATTTCTGACCATGTCATCCCACCACACGTTCTGTGCTCATTCTGTTGTTCTGTTCCTCATCTGTTCATGTGCACAACCAGATTAGTTCAGTAACCTGCAGAAAAACTACTTCAACATAGGAAGTGATTTTTTTTTTTTTCTCATCCCTGCCACCCTTCCCCACCCTCTTTGTGTTGATGGTTAAATAAGTTTACTGTGCAGCCAGGCGAGTACCAGAGCTAATCCTGGAAATCAGGTAGGATCACACAGGGAGGAGAGTGGGACGAATGGCATTATCCTTTTTGCACAGTGAACCACTCGGTCAATTCTTTTGCAGCGTAAAGACTAATTAGTGTCTTGAATTTACACGTCAAATCTGTGATGGCGACTAAGCTAGGCAGTCTTAATATTATCCTATAGATGAATAGTGACTTTTCACTCTGTCTTGTTTTTGACTGGGCACATCTGTTCCTGAGTAGAAGGAGAAATGCTTTTGTATTTTAAAAATTGCTAAACCCTTCAGGATACTTTTTCAAAAGTGAATAATATGGGAGAAGTCAGATTAGAAAGGCGAAGTCATAAACCAAGTTGAAGTTGGCTGTTTTCCCACTGTAGGAAATTTGGAGATAGTACAGAGATCATCTAAAAATATGAAAATTTTATTAAAAGTTTGAGTTAAAAAGGTTAGACTGAGATTACAAATATGACCTGACTACAGGTGTTACCTGTCTTTCTCACAAGTGGATCCTAGATTTTATTTATTTATTTTATCTATTTATTTACATGAAAAGTATCTTTTCTGCTGCTTAAAATTAAACATGCAAATATCTTTAACATTTACAACCCTATTGTGAACACATAATGGGTGGAAAAAAATAATTTAATATATTTTTCAGTCCTGGTTTTAGCTTTGATTTGATTTTTCTTTAGAGTATTAGAGGATTTGATGTAAAAGATTTCTGTCACTTCAAATCCAGTCTCTGTGAGTGGCTTTGGCAGTGTTTAAGGAAGGTGTGAAAGAGCTAAAAAATCATCTTACTGGCACTTCCCCCATATTCCAGTACCAAACAATCTGTATCCTGAGGACTTCTCAAGAGGTGGTCAAAAGATACCACCTCTCTGCATTTAATATGTCTGGTGGGTTTTGTTTTTGTTTTGGTTTTGTTTTTTTTTGTTTTTTTTTGTTTTTTTTTTTTTCCCCTTTCATTGTTGTCTTGTAACTTTTTGGTCTGCATGGCTGTCTCTTGGTGAGGAGTTCCACAACATAATGGTATAATGCATGAAGAAGTACAGCTTTGTTTCTATTGAATTTTCTGCCTGTTTAGCATGGAAAGCCTTCAGTTTCACAAGTTTCAGTGCTCATCATGCATACTGAAAATGGGTGGTTTATATCTGAAAATTATGTAGAAACATTTTAAATTAAAATTGCAGATGCTTTACTTGTCAAAGTTCTACATGAAACTTGTTGGCACCATGTTTTTTCCTCTTTTGACATTGTTTCATTTGCTTTTTATATTTAAAAAAAACTGAATATGACTGCCAGTGAATCTTAAGTTTCCGACTCAACCTGTTTTCCAGAAAGCACTGCACTTCAAAATTGTACTAATCAGTACTTTTTAGCAAAATATTTTGTCTGTAACCATAATGAGTATAAAACCATTTCTGTTGAAAACTTTACAATAAATGGTTCTTGGCTCTGATTAAATATTGTATTCACAGCGGCAAAATCTCAGGTTGAGCCATGTATTACTCCTTTGAAGGATGTATGAACAATCTGTTGACGCTGGAAAAGTAAGCTTGCTCTCTGGGGGGTTACAAACTGCCAAAGATATTATTCCTTTAAAACAGGATTTGGAAGTCTTTGTTCTGGCAGG
This sequence comes from Grallaria varia, assembly GCA_013396735.1. Taxonomy (NCBI): domain Eukaryota; kingdom Metazoa; phylum Chordata; class Aves; order Passeriformes; family Formicariidae; genus Grallaria; species Grallaria varia. The sequence continues at coordinate 351,959 of VWZG01004219.1, read as the reverse complement.
GTTTTTTCAGTCTTTTTGCGTTTTGTTTTAACAAACCAGCAAGATTTCAAGGAACAGATAGCAGCCTTTATAATCTCCAAACTTTTCCCACTATTTCCATTTCTAGATGCTTTTTAGATCAAAGAGAAATTAATCTATTTCATGTTCTAAGAAAATGTCTACAAGGTCTACAATGGTTTAGTTTGTTTTCTTACAAAGTCAGAAGCGTTATAGAGTGTGAAAGCCCATAATAGCTAAAACAACTATATGTACTGCAACTCTTTTTGGAAACTGAATTAAGAGTCTAGGAGTTGATTTCCTATGTATTTCTAATTTTACTCAATATTCTAACTCCTCCTTTGAAAATAACACTGCAAAACTTCTTCAGAGCTGCCCTTTAGAAAGGAGGGCTCATCTTTTATGTCATGACTGTATAATATTTCAATAACTGTCTGTCAAGTCAGATGTGACCTCTACTGTATTAATCAGCTTTTATAATCATTTCACTGTTTCCTTTTGTTTTCTACAAGTTTTTTTAATCTGCACACATTTCTCACCATGACTGAATTTTACAGGGTTATATGCAGCAAAGTCAGAGGTAGGTGAGTTTGACCTACACAGGTGTGCTGGAAAAAGTCATTACCGTGGAATCTGTTATGCTGGAAAAATTGGGTTTGTGCTGTTTCACTTGAGAAGTGAGCTGTGACTGGGACTGTGTGCTGTAGGGGAACAGCTGCCCTGCTGTGGCCGGATTAGCAGCACTTTGTCAGTACATGGTACTGCTGCTGGAGCAGAACAGTTTCTGTAGATGGGGTATAACATCTAAATTGTAAGCTCTTTGGACCAGGAATCATGCCCATCTTACTCTTCTTGTCTAAATGTATATTTTTCCCCCTTGATAGTTGCTGGAAACCTTTGAGTTACCTACAGTAATGTTTATGAGCTCAAGGAAGCCTTACAACATGAAACAGAGGAAATAGCATCCTACAACAGTCTGCTCACTGAAACTGCTTTTACCAGCAATGACGAAGTCCAGACCCCAGTGAAAATTGTATCTTTGCCCAAAATAACACATTTCATATTGTAATATACTTAAATGTAGATGATGTCCTGTGGCTATTTTATTTAATTCTGTGCAAAACCAAGGCACTCCATACTGTAGTTACTCCATACATTTTTTTGCAACGTTCAGAAAACTACTGAGAAGAAATAAGTAGTGATGCTACCTGGTTAACCCTTGAGGTTACTTCAAACTCGTGTAAGGTGTGTCAGGACAGGAGTCTGTCAAGGTTATCACCTGGTTCATTTAGGATTTGTTGTTTGTTGGGTTTTTTTCTATTAAGGCAGTTTCTTCAATGTTACAACCAGCTATGGAGATATATGTACACCAGATATGTTGCACTTTGAATATCTCTCAGAAGGCTCACAACTGACACTTGAAAGTCATTTATCACCATAAAAGTTAAAGAAGGTTTACTGGAATCTGACATATTGTGCTGCAAGAGCAGTGTATTTGTCACCCCAGATGAGGCCCTTGTACATGATTAGTGTTGCAGTGTACCAGGGGGAGCAAGAAGAGCATACTCCCTCCTGAGCAGAAGTGTGAGGAGAAAGTACTGAAATGCTGAGCTAGAATAGCTGTTTTGGCTTCTTAAGACCAGCTAAATTGATTGCAGTGCTTGCTCTGGGAAACCTCACTTGAGCAAAAGAATCAGAAAGGCAGTGTGTGTCCTTTAGGTCAGGATTACTGTTCTGGCTAGAGTACTGTCTGGGATTTTAGATTAAAGGAAGACAGGGGGTTTTATGCTGAATTAACATTATGTAATTCATTCTTCCATTGACCCCAAGATTGATTTATAATGTGATGTCTTAATTTGGGATGTAAAATAATAATGTTAATACATTGATTTATGAAGTAATTCTTGTAACCCTAATTACTCAGTTTTGATTAGTTAATAAGAATTTTATAGCAGCTTTTTAATGTTGATATTTGAACACTCATTAATTTGCAGAAAATCCTTAAAGACAAAACTGGTAATTGCAAAATAAGTCAGAAAGTTCAAAAATTTAGAACAGTGAATTCAATAAATTTCCAATTGACCATAAAGGTTTCATGCCTTTAATTTCATTAAAGATTTTAACAAGGGAAAAAAAAAAATAACCAAACCTCACTTCAGCTTCTTTCCACTTCTAAATAGAAGATTTTAACCTAACCAATGCTGGGGATATAGTAACATCAGATATACTACCAGTCATGAGTTCTGTAGTGTTATATGTAAAAATCTTGGAACTGGTAACTAGTTCTTCTCAATTATTTAAATAGTTATTACTCATCTGATTAATCTGAAGTATTAGAGACTCCCTAAGGCTGGGGTTTTGTTTTAGTTGCCTCTCTGTCCCTGTACCACTGTTTTATTGACTCATTTGAGGTATTCAGGAGATTAGCAGGGCATAATTTTTTACATCGCAGAAAGATCCTGATTTGACCTTATTCAGAGATGGTTATGACTTCCTACTACACAGCTCAGTCCATAGTATTCCCCTTGCGAGTTTTGCATGCTGTATCTTCAGACTTACTGACTCTACTACACTAAGAACTCCTCAAGGTAAAAGATTTCTCCTTGTATTAATTTTTTTTTTTAGCATATGATTACTTTTTTTTTATTAGGTGAAAACCTATTCTTTCTTAAAAAGTTCAATTAACACTTTCTATTCTTCCTCATCTTTCCCATACTAAGTTTCTATAAAATCTTAATGTTTTCTCCCTGGTGATAAGCTCAATTAACTAATGAAAACGTATATATGAACATCTTATTAGTTACTGTCAAGCTCATGAAAAACTGATGGTTTTGTAAGCTTTTTGGAATGATGCAATCAGAATTACACTTAGAAATATTGTATTTTAAAAGTATTTATTCAAAGGTTGTTGGAATTGTGGTTTATAGTAATACTGACAAAAAGAAAAAATGAAGTTGTTTATCACAATTAATCATTCCTAGTGTTGCAGTTACAGATTTTTGTGCCCACTTACTGGGATTTGCTCCTGAGTGGAAAACATCATCCTTCAATGTGTTCGGCTTTCTCCTTTGTCATCCGTTTGGATGTAGTCTGCCAGAACGAACATCTGTAACATGGGATGGCACAGGCTGTGTGTGCATATATGGGTGACAAAGCTTGTGCAGCATGGCAGTTCAGTGCCTGCAAATACATTTTAACATGGAAGCTGAAAAATGCAGTGAGAGAGAGGACAGGGAATGTGACACTAGATTTCAAATTTAAATAATGAATTTATTTTTTTTTCCCATTCTTCCTTTCTCCATGTGTAGTTATAGTGTCTATTAAAAATAGATCTAATTCTAGCAGTTCATGATTCCCAGTCTTGACAAACCATGTGAGGAAAACGAACATTTTTTTTTACATGTTCCCCAAAATTATAAGTATGTAGCCACATACTTATGTTGTTCATGTTCTTGTCCTATTATAAAACAAGGGGGGAAAGAAGGAATAAAAAATGGTAAGATTTAAAAACAAAAACAACAAAAAACCCAACCTGGATATGACTAGCCAGATAGGTAAAAATACAAACATCAAATCAAGTTTTGAGAACAAATTTAGAATTCTCTATTTTTTCTGTCTTTTCTTGTATGCTCTCTTGCTGGTTTAATCTTTTTGGTGTATTTAGTCTGCTCTTGTTTCTATGTTATTCTTTTAATGCTACCACTACAATGCCCTCTTCTGGTTTCTGTTTTTTTAATATAACTCTTCCCAGTTTTGAATGCTTAATTTGCTAATTAAAATACTTCTTCTCTGTGATCATCCATCAAATACTTGCGTTCCTCGGTTTTCCTTTAAGGTTCTCAGTGGCCATTTCCTTAGGCTCCTCTTTAAGTGATCTGACTGGAGTTCACTTACAGGAGTGTTTTCTTTCTCAGGGACAAAGATTCAGCTTGTGCCTTCTGTGTGCCAGCTGAGAAATCCAACTAGTTGCTTTGCCAGCAGTCTGAAGAGTGACTTGCAGCACCCAAATCACTTGGGGGAGCAGTAGATACTGGGAAGTGATGTTTGTCTATTAATTACTTTTGAAGTAGTTTTTCTATCGCTGTCTTTGAAATTTTTGTCTCTTATCATATGAAGAATGAAAAAAAAAAAAAAAAGCTGGTTTTATCTCTCAGCATTTTCTTGTGGCATAATCCAGCATGTGCAATACTGATCGATTTGTTACAGAGACTACAGTAGATATGGGCCTGGAGAATGAGCCTGTGTCAAAAGACAGGTTGATGAACTTGTTCAAATATGGAATGTATAGAAAGTACAGCAGGGAGCAAATTACCAAAGAAGTAGAATGTTGGTCAGGATGGGCTTCAAAATGGAGTGACGATAGCAGCTGAAATGATAGCCTGATAGGTGTAGCTTTAACTATGCAGAAGACACCCCTGCTTCAACTAAGTGCAGCTTTCTTGGATAATGAGTCAACAACAGAAGGAAAGTGGCACCTCAGAACCTGTGAACTTCATCAGGCTATTGATGAGCTATTGTATATTTTGATGAATTAAAAAAAAAAGATAGCAATCAACATAGGGAGGGAAAGTCATTAATAATTCTAACAAACCCCCTAAATGTTGCCTTACAGAAATATGTAAAAATCAAAGGAAATACGAGATTAAGATCTGTGCAGATATGTACTGATTAATAGCACAACAAAAAATCAGATTTTCTTCTTCTTAAAATGCTACCTTTCTCATTTTTAAAATATTCTAATTATTATGATTTGGTTTTTTCTTTTCCTTTATCATAAGAGAATACTAATATATTCATTCTGCCTCTCTGTTTATTATTCTATTCTTGGAACTTTTATATCTTCCTCCACTGTTCGTTCTCAAATAACTGCTGTTTAGTAATGTGAAAAAGTTTCCATTTGCCCTTCACAACTCAGTGAGCTGTAAACACTGAAGTAATTGAGCCACCCACATCCTGGTCTGCAGGTGATATGAGTGATGTATTTTATTAGCATTTAATTAAATTGCAAATGTTATGCTAAACTGTGAAATTGCTGGCAAAAGTTGAATAACTGGATTAAATTACACCCTTGTTTAAAACCAAGAAATAAAAAGATTGTTGAGTAATCTGAAGAAAATATATTCTTCAACTCATGAATTGCAATTAACCTGTGCTCTGCTGCTTTAAAAAAATTATCCCTCAGCAAACATACTGAAATCTGAGGCTGTTGTGACATTAATTTCACACCTTCCTTGTTTAGGTTAATGGTTTCTGATTATAACAATGAAGATTAAATGGATCTCATTCAATATATAACAGTAAAGAGATAATATACATCTAAAACAATTGCAAATTACTAAAATCAAATTTTATATTATTGCATTAAGATTTGGGAAAAGGTTTAATAATTTCAGTTTATGAAACCTTGATTCTTTTGGTTTGGGGATTATTGGATGATTTGATTTATTCCCATTTGCTTATTTGGACATGTCCCTTAAAAATTCTAATTATGGAAAAGCCATTTGATACGATTTTGTTTGGAACTATTTCCAGTTAAAATTTATAGCTGTCAGTAGGACATGCTGGCTACTTCAGAGAATGCTACAGCCAACTGGAAAGAGAAAGAGTATTCTGGTGGGAAATAAGAGGCAGGAGGGCTCCAACATCACATTTTTCATTTGAGGGATGAGGCCAAAAAATGTGAAAAAAATACAAACAGCTACTGCAACTGCCTTCATCCCACTCTTCTAAACTGAAAGCCTGCACTCAGGCAGTTTCAACAGGTAGTGTTTCCCAAATATTAAGTTAAACATTTGAAGATTGTTCCTTTTAAATCAGGCTGATGCCCCCCTGAGCATAATTTTAAATTAAAATAATTTCTTTGGGGTTTTATCTTTTTTGCTAAAGCACCTTTTTAAGTTGTAAGGTAATGCTGCACTCTCTGGATAATTGGAATGAGTTTGTTGATGTTTACATGTTCTGAATATTTGTGGGCTCACATGACTGGTAACTAATATTAATGAGGAATACTAGATGTTCTGCACGTATGCAAATGAAGACCTAGCAACAACAACAAAAGTGCTTTGTCTTTTAGCACTTCTGCAAACCAACTTCCTAATGCCGTTTAGATCTGGAGAAGAAAAAGTCTTTGGAACTTCTAATATATTTTAGAAATGAAGTTCCGAATTGCAGTAGTGTGCAAATCTGTACTGTAGGGTAGAATTTCAATGAGATGAGAAGTCTCTCTTTTTCTAAGTGAAATTACTGTATTTACTATGTGCTTTCTTATGCTAACCATGAGATATCAGGATATTCTTAAGAATAGCTCTAGAAAATACCTGGTTGCACTGCTGATATATCCAGGAGTCACAATTTTTTCACAAGTACCAACATGTGAAAGAAGCACAATTAATGTTGGCAGAAACAAGGTTAATTTCTCACTGGGGCTTAGTCACTGAAAGTAAGAAATATTGTATCTTCTGTTCTTCACTTCATGCTCTCTTACAAAAGATTTCAATGAGTTTGCTAATGATAATGAATTTCCTTTTTAATATTTCTATTTTTTTGTAATTGAAAAATTACAGTTATATGATGTAGTATTTAGACAGCTGTCTTAAGTTAACTGACACTGCAGGAGGAAAAAAATTAAGATCAGTGATAGCACTAATTCTGCAAGAGACCTAGGCACATACAGGTTAGTCTGAATTCTAAACATTGTGTGTGGACTCTACATTCTACCTTAGAAAGGAGACTGGATGCATACAGATAAGAAAACACACAGACACTTTTTTTTTTTTCAGTTGCATGCAGAATGTTCACAAACCTTGTTTTTAGATCTGTAATGCTATCCATTAGATGCTTTAGAGTGGCATTTGGAAGATGAGAAACAGTTCAAATTATGACCTGGTACTTTTTCTATTTCAGGCTATAGATACATCCATAAAAATGATATACTGCCCGGTTGCACTGTGTGTGCTGTGGAGTCTCCTGCATCCCACAGATGTGGACAGTTCTGCAATCCCATCCTTTATTTGAGAGAATTAAAAATTTTATGATCTAGCTTAGAGGAAAATTTTAAACTTGAGGACTGCCAGTAAAGTGGTAGGTCAGTGCAGCCCAAATTGCCAGACTTGCTAGACCAGGAAGAGAAAGATAAATAAAGATGTGGCACGGGTCTAGTGAACGTGCCACTAAAATGGAAGGAAGAGTCTTGGGTGTTTAAATACCTCAGATTACCTATTTCTAAGGAATCCTCATTTGTAAGATTGAGCTGACACCTGTTTAAAAAGGTAAAGAGCAGAAGAAAACATCCTAGACTTTTTTCCTCAGTCCTTGCTAGAGCAGGTCAGAGCAGAGACAGATCTCCTGACTCAAATCTGCTGAGGACAAAGCAGAGATACATGTCAATTTTATAGATCCTGGACATGCTTTGAAATGAAGTGGCAAGTATGTCACCAAACCCCTTAATTGGATTGGTGACTTTTTTTTTACTTATTAGTGAATAATTAGGCTTAGATCAGCTAGCTTCACCAAGATTGTTGAAAAGCCTTTGGAGAGTAATAATTGTCTTGCAACAACAAAGACAGTGGCAAACCAAAATACACTTCTTGTTTTTCTGAATAAATTTCTATAAGATTATATTTGTTGTGCTTCTGTGAATAGCTGTTACAGCAGCTATTAATTGTAGCTATTAGTTGCTACTTAAATCAGTTCACTGTTCTGAGAGTATCTGTAAAATTCCTGCCAGTATTGTTTTCTTTAAATGCCAAGTTCTTAAATTACATTTAATGGCTACTGGAGTACTGAAAAAGCTCATCTCAGAGTGCAGAAAGAATCCTTCTAGAAATTGTCATAATTCTGGAAACCACAGGTATAGCTGATTTGGTGGTGGTGTTTTTTCACATCCTCAAAGATGAATCAAGCCAGGACATACCATGAAGCAACCAGCAGGCATTTTGAAACTAAATCTGCATCTAAACTTCATAGTCTAATATTTTCTTGGTTAACTAACACCTTTTTCTATAAGCTTGTTCCCATTTTTGAAGTTACTTTAAGACTAAAAGTACTCAAGCTTTTCTGTTCATGAGTTAATAAAAACTATGTAGCATAACTCAAGGCTAGTAATAAAAAGGTTTTTGTGCGTTCAAACAGAGGGGGAACTCTGAAAATTACAAAATCCATTGTAGCTATTATGTGATAAAATGGGAAGTAGTAACCGGGTTACAACCAACAATCCCTGTACTTTTAACAGTTTCTTCTTGTTAAACTCACTTGCTATTACTAAATCGGTTTTCTCAAAACCCAGTAATGGCAAAATGAGAAAAATAGAGGAGTGAAGAACGACTTGGAAGTGCATTGAATGAAGATTCATGTGATTGCCTGTGAACAAAAGGGAGAGGTTTTCTTGGAAGGGGGTACAACACTATGGGTAGTAAATTCTGCTCAATTTTAAAGACAGGATTGTAAGTCATCTAGGATAGACTGATAGAGATGTTTTAAGTTTTAGTTCTTTCAGTTTTGGAGTAGGAATAAGGTAAAGGACTGGGGAAAACCTTGGGAGATAGATAACTTTCTATGAGTATGCACCCCTTCAGTGCTTTCAGTAAAGAGTGAGAGCAGCTGTTTCAGTCACTCTGGCTTTGGATTTCCAAACCTTTCAGCTCGAATGAATCATCTTGGTCTGTATGGCTGTATTTGTGTGAAGTGACATCCAGGTTTGTACTCCAGGTAAAAGACTGAACTCCTGATTGCAAAATCTTTAAATACACACTCTGTTATCTAGAGAAAAGGTTTCTTCTTTACGTTTCTCTATCTAGTGGTAACTACTTTGAAGGTTCTATTTCTTAGCTTATGCTTTGTTAAGGACCTTGATCCTTCAGTAAGCTGTTTTCCATAGGCAAGTCACATCTGCTATTTAATCTGCTGCAACAGGAACAGTTGCAGAACAATAGCCAGAAATTACAACTATTCTTCCAATTATGCTTTCTAGATTATGAGCTGTTTATCCTGTATAGGTTCACAAAATAGAAAACTCAAAGCAGGGTTTGTTTGAATATTACATCTAGAATAAGTGCTTTCCTTCAGACTTGTGACCCTGTAGTGATATCTTAGATTATCTTTAAAGATTATCAGAAATACTATGCTGAAATTTTAGTGACCATAATTTATAAATTTCTCTCTGTGGAAACATATTCCTCTCCTAACAGTCATGCTTCATGTGCCTTTTGTTGACTATAACAAGGCTCTTAGGAACATGTAATCAGACACAGTCAATAAGCTCTACTTGAAGGTTTGCCATTATGCATTGGCAGAAGGCTAATTTATTTAGCTAGGCTCTATGTCTAAGTGCCACAGATAGACTGTGTATTTCTCTTACTGGGAAAATGTAGAATTTGCATTGGACCTGATGGTAAATTGGCAACCTGGTGCACCCATATAGAGGACTGGAGGGCAGAAGTGATTTCTCCTTCACATAGCTCATTAATTTGTTGTTTTATGCAGGAGATGAAACTGGTAGGATATGTGAGTTCTTAAAAAAAAAAAGGGGGGGTGGGAGAGTTCGGGTGGAGTGGATTGCATTTCATTCCCTGAACTCCTGAACTGCTCTAGTGATAACCGTGTGCTGTACCTTACATCTAAGCTGCTTGAAAAAAATTATTTGCTGATGTCATTAGTAAGTGACAGTAAGTGAAGAGCATAAACCTACAAATACCAAGCAAAGGAGATTATCCTCTGCTTTGGTTAACAATTACGATGTAAAAATATTAATATGCTCTGAATGTGCTGAGTTGCCTACCCTGTTGTTTTACAGCTGTGACATAAACCATCCAAGAAACAAAACCTTCAACACTAATATCTGTGTAAAAAACAAACAATAAGAAAAGAAAACTAGGGGGATAAATAACTACAGAAAAATAAGTTCTTTTAACACAGTCTTCTTTTGTGGCTTGGCCTTTTGTTTTTGTCAGTAACTGAGGTTTTTTTCCACCAATTAAATACTGTGTATCCCAGTTTTGATGTTTTTCCAAAACATAGATCAATAAGATCTGCTGTGGATTACTGAGGCTCCATCTGCTCTCACCATGAATAGGAAATACTACAAATGATAGTGAGCAGATGTATCCCGCCTATTGCAGTGGTGCTCAAAACCACTGTGATATTGGATTGAAAAGGCAAAACTTTCTCCTGTCTTTCCCAGACTCTGTGTATGTGTCTGACAGTCAGGCATCTCAGAATTGTTTTACTTTTCTTTAGGAATCTTCAAAATGTGTTGGGCATTTTTTTTTTTCTTTGAAATTAGCATTGTGCACATGCAGTCTAAAGTGACATATTTTAACAACTTAATACCTCACACTTTTTTTTTTTTTTTCATGGCCTGATAACATTTTGAGGGGCATTTAGTACCTTGGATTTTTTTTCTTTTAAATGCAAAAAGGAAGGCAAACACCAACCAGCCATACTAGAAATTTGCGTATCAGTGCGGTGGGTGGCCTGAAAGTGATCCTTGCTTTGACTTGAGTACAAGATCGATTTGAAAGCAGGTCTCTCCCCCTGAGGTGACTGTCCTAAGCTGCAGCAATAAAGACAGAAGGGAGATGGGACCCACCCTAGTTTCAAAAATTTAATACCACAATCTGTATGAGAATGGGTTATTTTGCAAATGTTGAAAAGCACCATTAGGCATTGTAATTACATGAACTATATTTATTACTTTAGTTTGGTTTGCCATTTAGCACTCAAACTGAGGTGAATTTGACTGAAGTGACTGTTGGCACAACCAAGTGTAGCTGCTGCTACAGAGTGGCTGAGGTGAAGAAGGGTGAAGTCTTTGAAGGATTGGTGTTCCTGTTGAATTTGTAAGACTGGTGGATGTAACTCCTGCCCCATTATATCTGGGGCTATGACTGTTGGGTAATTGGCCTGTTTCATACAAAGATCAGAGCCTGTGACAGCTCATTTTGATTGATGACACTCTGCTCTTCAGGTTAGAGGTTGAGAGGTGAATTTGAAGTGGCAGAAGTATAATGAGTGTACTTGGACAGCCAGGGAGATGGAGCACCTCTCTTGTGAGAGGAAGCTAGCACAGCAAAACAGAAAGCCACAGTGAGATATGATCATGAGCCAGAAAAAATTTTATTTAAGGTAAATGATTAAGTTGGCACAGGTAATAGGTTAAACTCGCTATGACCTAGCTGATGCTGGAAAGTGATGAAGTTCTGAGTTAGTTTTCCAATAGGAGCAAGAAAAAAAAATAAATCCTCGAATCTTAAGGAGTTTCTTCAATTCATTATAATGATTGTTGAATGTGTGGTGACAATGAACAGTGCTTACTTTTAATGCTGCATTTCTGTAAAAGTTAAAGTCAATACTTTTGTAACTAGCTTTGAATCTTCTGCTCCTGGGGGATTTAACAGTATAAAGGCTGTATTTAGCTCCATGAGCAATCCTCCCTGGTGGAGAATCCCACTCTGATGATCTCTTCATTTTGTTTCAATCACTTCTCTCTTAGAAGAAGTGCTTTGCCAAATATTTGGAAATTTTCCATTTAATTTTGTACTGCATCTACATTAGGCATATCCTTCTGCTTTCTCTGGTTTTCCAAAGCAAAGAGGATATACAGTAATACAAAATTATTTGATTGTAGATAAAGTTGATCTTTAATGGTTGTTTTCCTGTGTACAAATGTGATAATGGAATTAAAAATGAAAGCTTTCTGGCTCAAACTGAACTACTTGTGCATACCATATGGTTAATTTGGAAAAAAAGTTAATCTAACAGTGATGAAGAAAAAGAACTGCGCCCCAGGAAGAGCTGGCGGCTATCATTTAATGGTGCCACATGGTACTTCCTTGAGGTGATGGGAAGGAGTTTAAACAGTTTGAGGATGGTACTTGTGGTTTAAAAATCTGTAATTAGATCATATTCAATACCTTTACTGCTGCTCCAGCAGCCTACATGTGGTAGTATGAGACCACCCAGGCTGCTATTATGGCTCGAAACTTGTTTTATCTGAACACTAATAAAATAAAACAATGGTGCTTGAAGAACAAGATCCAATCAAATTTTTAATGTTCATAAATTTCATACTCTGCATGATTATTTAATTAATTTTTTATGTCCTTAAAAAAAAATCTAAACTTTAGGATGTATTTGTTTGCAAAAAAATTACTGCTCTGATAGTTTGCAAGCCTTAAGTTCAAATTTATATAAAACAAGCTAGTAACAGATTTCAGTCTGTAGCATGTCTCTTCCTGATCCAACAAAACACTTAAGTGAAACCTTAGCTTAAGCTAAAACAGATTGATAAATAAATTGGAGAATTTTTGTATGTTGTAAAGCTAAGATTGTACTTGAATTAATTTTTCAGTGTGTTGTGGGTTTTGAGTCAGTTGGGACCAACTTTTCCTGAATGATGTGTTTCTTATGGTTTAGTTACTGTGCAGTGAATTTGGCACTTGAGATAAATGATAAAGCTGTGCTCTTTTCCCAAGCTTGTAAATGGTAAATATTTCCTTCTATTATGGGGAAGCTCACTTTTTTTTTTTTTTAATAGAGCTAGGAACAGGATTTTACAAATAATAAATGGATGGTTTAGCTGTGAATCTGAGTGAAAGCATACTGGCGTGTGTTCTGAAACACTGATTGCAAAATATTACTATTCTTGCATCCTTTGGAAGATCTGGAGTAAGAAAATGTCTGTTTCTAATGGTGATATAAAAAGACAAACAAGTGGAGAATGCTGTTATGCAGTACTACTATTAAAAAATCCCTTCAGCCAATGCAAGATGTTATGTCTTTTCATATAATTATATTTGTCTTATTGCTTTTGCAATTTTTTTCTTAGCTCAGAATTTGGATCAATTGTATTAAGACTTTGTGATGTTTAAATGTGAAATGGTTTGGGGTTTGCTTCTTTTTTTAGTCCTAATTGCAGTCTTGCATCTTGTGTCTTGCAGTCTTAAGGGAAAAAAGCCACTTACAATCTATTTAAGTGTCCCATTATGCGAGTAATGCTCACATGTAGATGGCCTTTTGGAATCCATAGGTCTGATCCTTTTATGGTGCTATTTATAGCTTCTAAAACTATGACCAGCTGAGCCACTTAGAAAAGCAAATAATACTTTTGGACTGGAGTCTGTACTCCATGTTTGTCTCTGCTCTGCTATGTATTCACCAGAAAAGACAAAACTAAGGAAAAATAGACAGCCACAATCTTCTCTTGGATAACATGGTGAAAATCAACTTATCTGCATACATCAATAAAGGAGTTGATTTTATTTATTCAGTTCATCATTTTTCTTATTCATGTGACATTAGCAATGGATTAAGAATTAAAAGAGCAGAACAACACAACTAAGATGTTTGCTTTCCCCAATGTTTGGAGTACTTCTATTTTCCTGAATGGACTAGCTTGTCAGAAAACCTTGTCCATTTTAGAGGTCAACCTGGTTATTTCTCTGACTGCATTTTTGGAGGAACATAATACAGGGCAAGTTATTGTGCACTGTACCCTTTTTGCTTAGCAGTAGCAAAACTAAATGCTTCTGCACCACTGCTAAGAAATGTGTGTGTGCACTCACACATCCTGCAATTGATAGATAAGCAATGTAGTGTTAAGCAGGCTTTATGGAAATAATGTTGAAATTTGTAGGTTAAAAAAAAAGGAACAGGAAGCTATCAGTCCATGACCGTAAGGCTTCAACATACTGTTTCTGAGATTCTGAAGAGAGTCAATACACTAAAAGCAAAAGCAGACAGAAAAAGATGCTATTGAAGAGAAGCAGATTGTTCTGTTAAAAATGTTGGTAGTCATAGACTCCTTTAGTGTTTCTTAGTCCTTTCAGTGAAAGGACTAAGATTGGGAAAATAGCTGTGGAAGAAATACTTGGTTTTTAATTTTATTTTTCTTAAATTAAAGCAGTGAGAAGCAACTGTCTATGAGGTACTGACAGTACCCCTGAAGTTAGTGAATAAGAAGGTTATTTTCCCCATTGGATGACAAGTGCTGTTCAAAACAAGTTAGAACAACAAAATTACATTTGGGTAGTATGCCTTTAACAAGTGAAGAATATATGTTTTGCTATACCTTTAATTTTCCAACAGTGATTTAATTGCTTTTTGTCAACTACTGTTGATTTGGGAACTGGCAATTAGTGTCATCTTTACATGAATTGATAAGAACTTCTTTGCTTTTTTAATTCACTTTAAAATTTTTGTAATAAACATAATTAGCTAGCATTATTTATAGCATTTCCAAATCTATAAATGTCTTGTCGCATTAATACGAGCTTTTGATTACAGTGTGTTTTGATCAGGACTCTTTTTAATATTTGGGGGTTTCAGTCACAATCTGAATTTATTCAGCAGCAAATTACTTCATCTTTCTACTTTCTGGAATGAAAATTACTCTTCCTATCCATCTTGAACCTCTACAAGTACTTTAAATATAATGAAACATTTAGTCTTGCCACTCTTACACTCCTGTATGGTAGATCATCTCAAAAGATGTAAAACATGTCAATAAGACAGCTGTAATAAAATAAATAAAAAACAAAAAAAACCCCAAAACTCACAAAAAAAGAGTGATTGTCAATTTCCTTGAAAATTAGAACTTATTCCTAACAAAAAGCATCTTGTACTATGACCTATTCTCTTATACAGAGTGCAAAAATGCAGATTAGGAATGAGTCTTGGGAACTTTAGAAGGCCATGCTTTATACTGAAGTATTTTGTCAAATTATTTAGATAAACCCTTGGTCCTGCAGCTCTTCAGGCAGTAATACATCTTTGTTGTACTCTCGAAGCTGTGCTTAAAGATCTAGCAATGCAGCCAGGCATAGAATTCAGCCTAGAGATCTGTACTTGGGTTTTTTTCTGTCTCTAAGTAACTGAATCTGAAAGTATGCTTGCATTTGAAGTATTGTAGCAAGGAAATCACAGCCTGGATTGGTGAACAGTAGATAAAAAAAAAGTCCCTGTTTGGATGACTAGGCTTGGTGGATAGTGGATCATGTTCTACCTGGAGACTGATGACAAGGGGAGTATCCCAAAAATCTATCCTGAAACCTGTCCAAGTTCACAGCTTTATCAATAACCCACAAAGGAATGTGCTCTCGAGAGGTTTGCAGGTGATGGCAAAATTGGGTGAGCCACTCTTCAGAGAGACTTAGACTGACTGGAAGAATGGGCCAGCAGGAATCTCATGAATTGCAATAAGGACAAATGCCAAATCCTGCGCTTGAGAAGGAATACATTCTGGGGAGCAGCTCTGCAGAAGAGCATCTGAAGGGCCTGGTAGACAGCAAACAGTGTGTTGCCTGGCACACTGCTGTCTCGAGTAAGGGTGGGCTGGGAGCATTAACAGGACGGGTCACAGCCAGTTGATTGAGGAATGTGACTGTTACCCTCATTATGCTGTTTCTTGAGTGCTGCATGCAGTTTTGAGTCCTGTAATACAAGGTGCCGATAAACAGAGGTGAGCTCAGTGAAGACCTTTAAGCTGGTGGGGGCTGGAGCATTAGTTTCTTAGTGTTTTCATAACCTAACATGCAAACTTCTGATAGAATCTAGACTCGTTTTGCTAGTACAAAGCAGAAACACATGTATCCCCATTCTTCACAACAACCACTATCATTCCTAGTGTCTTGTTTCGTAAGAATTAATTTAGAAAGTTCTATTTAAATCTAATTATGTTTATGCTGTAAATGTGAGCGATGATCTTCTTTTCACTGGGTAAAATTAATTGCATCATTAATTAATTCTCTTGTATTAGCTTCAAAGAGGATTTTATCCGTGGCTGTAAGAAAATAACAAAACGTATTTGCTCTTGTGAAGTTTCATCTAATGCTTGCACTAGTTCCACAGTTAATTTACCAGCAGCATTTTTTTGAGATGAACAGCACTGGAAGCTGCTGTTAATTCTATAGTAGGAGCTGACGTCCAACCATCACCCTTTGGTGTTACCTATGCTCTCAATGCAGGGAGAAAGCACGTGGTTTTTCAGCTGGATCACAGCTGTTTGTAACAGCCCCACTGCCTTCACACCAACCATAGGGAGATCGTTCATAGCCTAAAGCCTAGAGCAGAGAGAGACTGTGCAGAAACCTGCGACAGTTGAGGGGGTGAACACATCCAGATACTGAGAGCTCTACTCTGTTTACATAGTAGGGATTTGCCCCCGCATTGTCCCCCTCCACGTGGCCCCGAGCTGCCCCACAGACACGCAGAGACCACTGGAGAGGAAGCAGAGAGAGTTTATTAACATGGGTAGAGGTCTTTATAACTTTTCTAAGGATCCTGAATAGTCCAATAAGCAGCTAGGAATAACAGCCAATGGAAAGGGTTAACTAAGGGCCAATAGGAAAGCTTAAACAGGACTCTCTAGGCCACATTCCTTCAGTCCTGGCTGGTGAGATAAGAGCTTCAGGGGGGTTTGGGAAGAAAGTGACTCAGGGAAAAATCACAAAGGCTCCATCTTTACACAATAGTAAAAGCTTCAGTTTTTAAGGTATTTGGGCTAACTTTTTCACCTTCTTTGCCAGCCCATCTTTTGCAAGATTTCTTCCATTTCTGATACTGCAGGCTCGCTGCCACAGAAACCATACTTGATAATCCTTTCTTCTCTCAGGCAATGTAGGACATATTTTGAAGTATATCAGCGTGCATTCCTGCAGGCTGAGTGTATGCAGCTGTTAGTGTGCTTTGGTTTGACTGCATGCAAGTTGAAGAGCTGTGTTTGCCAGCAGGAATAGGCAGAAGCAGCTTTGCCTTATCAGGAGAGCAGAAAGAAGGGTCTGTGGGTGGTAGAGAACACCAGTGAACTGAAGAGAGAAAAGAATGGTGTTATCTGGCAGACATCTATTCATAATGAGGTGGATTTGACATGAAGTGGTTTGGGTGTTACTTAGGAGATTTATTTTGTTGGAAGTGTGCTAGCATCTCCTGATGGTGTTAATGACTGTGCAAGTGTAAATTTTTTATGATCTAAGATCACAGTATGAAGAGATTTGATGTAGGATTAATGCTTCGATATCTCACCTCTCTGTCATAACAGCAAGAAATCGTATGTGTGCTTTTAAACTTCCCTTTTTCCTTCATATTTTCAGGGCATGTATCTGCCACCCCCCACCCCGTATCTCATATTTCTTACAGAAAAATAAATTTCACTTAACTGGTCCATGTGGGAAAGCAGGAAGTGTTGTCTCTGCACTATTTTCCATTAATGGACTTTTCTTAACTCTTTCAGTCTTCATCATTCTCTGGTTTTGCAGACAAGAGCTGATGGGCTTGCCAGAAAGTTCTCTCTTTTTGCTATTTTTTTGGTTTTTCCCTAAAAACAGGTGGAGGTGGGGGGATGCAGTTGTAGCAGTATGAAGAGGAAAAGGAAATTCTAACAAGCATGGAGGATAAAAAAGGAAAGGT
The DNA here is from genome assembly GCA_013396735.1 of Grallaria varia. Lineage (NCBI taxonomy): Eukaryota > Metazoa > Chordata > Aves > Passeriformes > Formicariidae > Grallaria > Grallaria varia. Next base: position 334,562 of record VWZG01004219.1, on the reverse strand, counting down.
TACTTCCATAAAGGAGCTAAGCTGTTCGCAGCACAGGCAGTGCCCCAACACGGCCTGAGCAGGACAGGCTGAGCAGGTGTGCTGATGAAAAGAGTCACTGTCAACCATCCAAATGTCACCAACAAAGGTAATGTAATGAGTCAGGTCCAATCAGGAACAGGGGAAAGACGGAGAGAGAGACAGAGGCATGAATACTTCTAACACAGGCTCAGAGGAAATGGGGACGGAAATGGGTACAACCTTGATGCAGCTCAAGCAAAGTGCCCAAACCTGATCTGAACTGGGCCCCCTGGGCCAATGGAATTGGGTAGGAGATTCCAGGTGAGTCTGTTCAATGCTGTCAAAGCCTTAAAAATGCATTTGAGACCCTGGCTATGTGCTGTTAATCACCCTAATTAGTTCATGTGCTTTGGCTATTTAATTTTGTAAAACTGGGAATCCTTAGGTGTGCTGCAGTGTATGTGGCAGAGCTCTGCAGAATGCTGGTTTCACATCCATAGCTGTGAAAAAGGCTTTGGTGGTTGATAGGAGTGGCCTCAAAAGTGGTGATGCTCCCAGTCCTGTTGTGGCTCCTGCAGTGGCACCTTCAAAGAGAACTGATGAGTTTCAACAAGGAAACCTGATTAACAGGAAGAATTTTATAAGATGAAAGGACAGACTTCAGGTTTAAAAATTTTGTGAACACTTGTCATATTTCTTAATGATATGAAAAACAAAATTTTTAATATAAATATATAACTTGTGTCCCCTTTGTTTTTCTTTTTGATTTATTTGGCATGCTTAGGTGCAGAAAACTGACCGTCTCACAGATGGGGTGGCCACAAATGCACCTGCAGTCCTTTTTCTGTTGGGATCATTTCAGAGAACCACCTTGAACTTTCAAAAAAAGTTATCTAATAGCCCTCTGTGTCATTATGGTATTTACTTTTTTTTTTTTAAGTTTTGAAGGACTTCTCTTAGTTCATAATTGAGTGGAAGGGTTCAGTGACTAGATATGTAGCAAATACAGCCCTTTCCTTGGAAAATATTAAGACAAGATACACTCCATTAAAGTAACTCAAACATTGTATTGAACACAGAGGAATATAATGTACTTTCACTAAATGAATTTTACATTTTGATCATTAGGTAGTTTGTCTTGGCTTTTCAGCAAGACTTCTCTTCACTTGCCCTATATCATGGTGAAAGAAAAACAATGTAGTAATAAATGCTACTAATGCAAAAAACTTTTTTAGAAGTATAGGTGTAATGAAGGCTCTTGACAGACATTTATGAGTTGAGTCACCAGTTATCTGCTTAATGGCAAATGCAATAGTTATGAACTAGGGCAGAAAATTGTCAATTAGTTTCATTGATAAACACATCACAAAAATGAGAGTTTGCATGTCCATGCATAAAGCAATCTCATATTGGCTGTTTAAGATACACAATGATTAGGAAATTGGTTATCTAAAAGTCGGTCTTACTTAGACAACATAGAGCTTGGAAGTAGAAACTTATTCTCAGGTGATACCAAATTATTTAATGACTGAATTACTGGAGAAAAGATTTGCAATTGTTGTCATCTTCTTCATAAAAGTTCTAATTTCTCAGCTCTACCCTAAGGTACAATTACCCATCCCTTAAAGTAACAAAAAAATTGAGCGTGTATGAATTGGACTACTTCTATAAGTAAATCAGAGATAAAATGTAAATTATTATCTGGAGATAGTGTAGTAATTTTCAGTGCTAATGGAAAAATCCAAAATTTAATGAGGTATTACATTTGTAGTTAACTTTCAAATACTAGTAATAACTATCAACTAATCATCAGATACGTATAGTAAAATTATTTTTAACCGCTAGTAGTTATTATCTTGTTTCTCCTAAGACAGCTTCTCTCGGATGACAGATTTGGGTTAGTTTGCAGTTTTTTCCCTCCTGCCTCCTGCCATAGTTCATTCTGGTTCATCCATCCTGGTTTGCATGAAGTATATTATTGCTACAAGTTGTGCTAGTTTGGATGAAGCGGTGCAGTTTAGGAGCTGGCATTTTCTGCACAGTCTGTGGCTTGTTCCAGTGTCTCTGGGGAGTCACTTCCAATGCCTTATCTGTCCCTTTGTGATCAGCATTTACTGCTTATGCTGTGCTTGTAGATGAACACAGATGAACTAGGGAGAAGGTTTATGACCCTTTAAATACACTGCACTGGATGGTGGCATGGAGGTACATAATCAACTATAAATATAAATAAGTGGCTGATTTCAGAGTAGTTAGTTAAATAGCTGCATACCAGATTGCTCACTAACTTCAGTCATTGTCCTCTTAGCTTGATGTATGTAGGGTTTAAAAGTCTTTGAATGCATGAAATTATGCAGTGCTATATTAGTGCATTTATTAATGTAATAAATAAATTTGCAGCAATTTGGGTTCAGTTTTGCTTTTCAGGCTCTGATAGCTGGTTTAGACTATATCATAGAGTCTTGAACAAGAGAAGTAATGAAAAAACAAATTTGTGTTCATTCTCAAGTTAACTTCCTTTCTGTATAGTCTGTGTTGTCAAGTAAACGTTATAACCTGTGCCTTATCCAGCTTTAGTTGGACAAAATCCTTTCTAGAAAGGTATATTCTTTTGGGTCAGTTCTTTCATGCTGATATTAGAAAATACAGGTAGAGAAACATCTGCTTCACTCTACTTTGAAAGCTTGATTTACTTTTTTAAAATTTGATTTTTTAGTCTCCTGGTACATTGTGATGTATAAATACTTATGAAGGAAAAAAACATATTAATCATTCAAATGGTTACCATTTTGAAAGCAACTCCAGCTGAGAGATTTCCCTGCAACCCGAAAGAGCAATATGAGGGGTTTTTTTTCTTATTTTCTGTAAGAAGGAAATCTTGATTAATTTTATGAGCTAAATGTTTCTGAGCCTGTGATTAGACCTTTGGCCTCTGTCTCACAATAGCTCTAAGACTTCAGGGTAACTTTTCTTGTTTCTACTATGCTTCAGAGATCTCACAGTTATTGTGTGCTTGGTCAGGTCCCATTTTTTATGTTTATATGTGAACTTATGCCAGTACAAGCTCATTGTGTTTCCCTTTCCTAAGGGAAAAGTGAGCAAGCCAACAAATTTACCTAATCTTTGAGATTAAGACAGAGTAAGTCTAAAACTACATAAAAAGGATTTTTTTTGTCAGTTAATTAACTAGTGGATATATGCTTTTTAACAACTCTAAGCAACATGTGTAGTGTTTTATCATGATTTTCAGCTAGACTGTTTGACTACTGTGATACCCAGTAAAAGGAAATTCTGTTCATTTTTTTTTTCCAGAGATTTGTATCTGCGGAATAGTGTATTGCTATGACCTCTGCATCTTTACTGTTCAAGAGATTTATTAAAAAAGCTGGCTTGAAAGAGTTCAGGCAGAAGATTTTCAATATGAGTTTTACTTGTGGCTGTTGTAGCTATAAATCATTGTGTTTGAAAAAAAAGTATACAAACTTGTCAGGACAAAACCTGCATCAATATACCAGAACTAGATATTTAGTCCTAAGTATATAATTGCTGCATATTTTCCAAAATTTTCACTAATTTCACTGTAACGTTATTGATGTATGCATTTGAGTGTGGCAAAACAAGGTGTGCACTTTTTTTTTCCTGACACCCCAGTAGGAATTACTTTTCTTTTGCCTACTGACACACAAGGGTAACAATAAGAAAGCTGTCTTATAGTAGGCTATGTAAACATTTCTAAAGGTACTTCTGAGATCTGATAAAAATCCACCTTTTTTTTTGTTTTGTTTATTTTTTTGTTCTTTTGTTACTTTATCTTCCTGAGGCCCAACAATGATAAATAAGTGTTCTAGTTAAAAAAGTCAGGACCAGCTTATCACTGTATGGGTGTAACCAAAACTGTGTATTCTACACCTCTATGTAATTTCTTATGAACTGTTAATAATGGATCTTTTGCAGCAGCTGCCCAGGGCACACCTGACACCTCAGGCTATAACCTGGGCTATAACCGAAGGCTTTGAGCACAGTTTAAGTATTCTTCTCATTAAGCAACCAAAACCTACCTTTTACTCAGTACTCTTCTTTCCTGAGGTCATGCATTTTGTAACCCTTAAAAACTAAGTAGTGGATTGTAGTGAATGTAGCGTGGTGACTGGACACCATTGGTGTGACTCAGGGCTCAGTCCTCGGGCCACTTCTGTTTAATACGGGTATCAATGATCAGAGTTCATTGCACTATTATCAAGTTGGCCGATATCAAACTGGGAGGTACCATTGACTCTCTTGAGGGATGAGAGGCCCTGGAGAAGAATCTAGATAGATGGGAGCATTGGGCATTCATCAGTGGCATTAAATTTATAAGTCCAAGTGCCAGATTCTGTGCCTGGGATGGAATAATGCCGAGTGCAAGTATAAATGGGGAGAGGAGTGGCTGGAGAGCAGCCCTGCAGAAAGGGTTCTGGCAGTGCAGACCAACAGCAGCTCGATGTGAGCCAGCACTGTGTCCTGGCAGCTCAGAGGGCAAACCCCATCCTGGGTCACGTCAAACAACCAGTTAGGAGGTGCTGTGTGCAGTTCTGGGCTCCACAATTTAAGAAGGATTTTTAGGTACTGGGATGTGTCCAGAGAAGGTCAACAAAGATAGCATGAAGGTTTGGAAGGCATGGCCTGCAAGTTCTGACTGAGGAATTTGGGCAGGTCTGCTGTGCAGAAAAGGAGGCTGAGGAGCAATGTTAGGTTAACATAAGAAAAGCAATACTAATGAATAATAGCACTCATAATGCCACCCTGGTCTAGTGGAAGGTTTCCCTTCTCATGTCAGGGAATTAGAACTGGATGATCCCTGCCAAGCCATTCTGTGTTTCTAAGACATCATTGTACTTCTTGAGGAAGAGATGTGGAGAGAGCGATGAGAGTGACTGATCTCTTCTCCCTGGTATCTAGGGATAGGACATGCAGGAATAGTTCAAAGCTGCACCAGGGAAGTTCAGACTGGACTTTAGGAAGCATTTCTGTGTTGCGAGGGTGATCAAACATTGGGACAGACTTCCCAGAGAGGTGGTTGGTGCCCCAAGCCTCTCAGTGTTTAAGAGGCATTTGGACAATGCCCTTAATAATATGCTTTAATTTGTTCAGCCCTGAATTGGTCAGGCAGTTGTACTAGATGATAGTTGTTGGTCCCTTGCAACCAAAATATGCTATATTCATTTCCATTCTATGTATTCTTCTTAAGGGAAAAAAATGCAAGAAAATTATCTAATTTTGTTCTATGTTTTGGAATCTGTAATGTTACCATAAAGTTTGAATAGGTCCACATCGCTAAAATGCTTTTGAAATCAGCCTCCCCTATCACTGGATATACTTCAGTAATTTTTTATTTCCATGTTTTTCTGAAATTATTATCGTAAAGAAAATATAGCTAAGCATTGTTTCTTTGCCTGAAGTTTTACAGCGATATACTTATTAACAGCCATCTTCCAGGAAGGCAAAGATACTCCTGGGACTGTAAGGATTATTGGAGTGGCTCAAAGCAGCTGCCCACGTTTGAAGTCATGGAAGCAATCCTTTAACTTTTGCCTGTGTCTGTATAGCTCTTACACAGAGCATGGCTTCTTACTCTCAGAAAGTTCTCAGAATTTACTCTTTATAATTATTTTGCTCATATATTTGAGTTAATTGAATCCTTACTGCCTTTTTTATAATGGTAAATATCAGAAGGAGAGTTATGATGTTTACTTACTTTTTTAGTACTTGGCTTGTCACTGAGGCTCACTGATGAGGCAGTCTAGGGTTTTGACATGGATTTGTGAGTCTCCTGGTAAGTCATAAAGATCAAGAGAGATTTGTTGTCATCATTAACACCTTGTCATGTGAAAGGTTAGATGTTTCCTTTGCATCAGTTTATAAGACCCTATTGCCAGAAGGCAACTACTAAAGCTGTCTCCTTTCTTTTCTTTTCTCACAATATCAAGTCAGTTATGATAACAATTAGCACATCATTTGCAATCTCTTAAAACCATTTCTAGTCTTATTTCAGGTTGATATGCTATGCTCATCCTTTGAGTTGTTAGTTTATACAGTCAATAAAATTCAAAAAACCCTAATATATTCAGATTTATCTGCAACTTTCGGTAGCACTGATCATGATTTTTTTTAATATTAATTATATTTTTACTTATTAAAGTTCTAGTAAACTATATAATCCTTTTGTCTTCAGTGGAACTTTTGGACAGTTCCCACCACACCAACCAGTGCAGCAAATCACTGTTCACAGGCTGTGGCACTCTGCCTGCAGCCCTTTCCAACAGGAAGTTTTCTTTTCAACCATTCATCAGCAAATTACTGGCATGAAATTAAATGCATCAAGAGTGCTGCTGAATCACAAAAAAATCTTGAGACCATTTCAGAATGTTTTCTTTGAAAATAGTTCATCTTTTTGTTTAAATAAGAATTATGGTTTCAAATGACCACACTCTGATTGTAACTCCTGTTTAGTATTAACCAAAGATGCACCCTCAGAAAACATTGATTACTGAAATAAATCATAGCTCAGAACAGAGATATGTGCATGTGTTCTCCTCTTGTTCCAATGGGTTCATGTCTTTACAAAACTGACAGACCTCTCTGCCAGTTTTGTCTGTGTTTTGTAAATCTTGTATTTCTTGCTACTAAGATATCACAAATGTTATAAATGTTCTCTGGTCAGTCAGATAATTTCTATTTATAACTGTTTTTACAAAGCATATAAATTATGAAAAACACCAGGAGGAAAGTATTCCTCTCTCACATGAGAATCTGAACTTAAAATGCATACCATAGCATGCACAGCAAAACTGTAGGGTGAAAATAAAGTTTCATTAGGAAATAGGACTCATAAATAATGTAGTTGATTAATAATAATAATATGGTTTATATTTTCTAAAATATAATATTAATAAGTAATCCACAGTAACAGCCAGAAGATCACTCAAAAGAGAGCTGATGGATTTCTGCACTGTCGTTTAAATCATTAATACCATGTTGGAAGATATTAATTTAGGTGGCATTATGGTTATCTTTTATTTCAGATTTGTCTATATCTGGAGATGTAAATTAGATTACAAATTCATAGTATTTAAATGAATTAGACACTAAGACTCCATTGATAGTCAAAATCTACTTCATACAGCCCATATAAACATGGTTTTGTTACCTATGTGTTGATGGAGCAATGCAGCAGGTGAAAATAGGAATTTAGTTGAAACAGTGGAAGAGTTACCATTGATGTCTCTATGTCCAGGAATACATACACTTTGAAGATTTCCTTTGAGATATTTAGAAAAATGAAATAAGGAAACAAATGTTCTCAGAGTTTGATTGCTCACGCTTTTTACGCTTTAAGTAAAATTAGTTCTTTGGTCTTTTCTATCAGGTCTCATTTAGCATCCTAAACATATCTTAGCATCCTTTTCAATTTTGAGGCAATTGAACAGGGAAGTCATCAGGCTCCAAATGAGGTGTTCATGATGAGAACACTGGAACAGCCTTTGAGCAAAAAGCAGTGTTTGAAAGCTTCGACTGACACCATACATACTTTCGAAACCGCTCAGCTGACAGCGATCCTTCTTCTCTGCCTCTATTACCCATTGTGAAACTTAGCACAGCAAGGAGGTTCCACACAGGCAGGATGTGTCTGAGATGGAAATAGAAAAGGTTTATGAATGTGTACGTGTCAGCTACAGTGGGATACCAATCAACTCTTGTAACAAAGAGTTTTAATTATAAAATGCAGATAAAAAGCTGCAAAAACCTTTCAAACATTATTTATTAATACCTGTGGGTTTTTTCTTGATGAACTATATTACCTATTCTCGGGGTTTTTTCATTCGCTAGTTATTGTTTTTAATATAGAAGGTGGAATGGGAGAGTACAGAACCAATACATTATTAAAAATATATTTGTCTTTCTTAAGCTGCTTTTTTTCTACTGCATAAGACAGTGAAATAAAGCTATTTAAAAGTACATGATTATTTATGAAAATCATTAGTATAATGCAGCAGCAGGAAAGCCTGCATTTGTGTAAGTATGGAGATGCTGCGGATAAAACAGCTGGGGTTACTGCACTTCATGGGAATTAATAATTTTGAATGTGCACTGTAATTATAGTACAAATAAGGATATAGAGAAAAGGAAAAGAATATTTGAAACTTTGCACGGTTCTGGGTCAGTTCAGGATTTGCACAGTGGGTGGCCGGGCAGGATTTTTCTCTGCAACTCTGTGATCAACATTCTGTTCTACATTTGTTTAGTTAAATGCCTCATGAAATTTGAAGCAGTTTGGCAATGTGCTTGCTGGAATGCTTGAAAGGGTGTGAAGAAAAGCCTCTAAACCATTATAGCAAGTAGTCTTTCCTACTATATTGATCAGGCTGGATTCTGTGCTTAAATATCTACTAGAAAAAGAAATAATAGCCTAATAAAACATGCCTGGATGCACACTAAATGGACTAGGAGATTGGATATTAATGGCTAAAAATTCTAGCTGATTAGACAATTGTCTCATGAATGTGCTTTTGTATTTGTCAGCAGCTGTGCCCAGTTCTCTGCAAGAGTGTTGTTGGTTGGAAGTTAGAGGCATTACATTAGTAGAAAGTTGAATCAAACTCCACTTGAATCAGAGTGAAAGACAGAGATTCTGTCAATATTAACTAGTAATGAGACCAGAAATAGCCTGGTAAATTTAAGTTGTTTTTTGTTTTTTTTTTTTTAATTCTCCAAGGGCCAGTAAGAAATCAGTAACTCACCAAAAAGGTGCCTGGTGGGAGGGTGAAAGTGCCCTAAACCAGATCCCCCTCATTTTCCACTGCTCCTCTTGAGGGAGAAAAGCAGTTCCTGTTCACAGTGGAACAGTGAATGATCTGGGGAAAGTGAAAACTCCCGAGAAGGAAAAGAGCTTATTTTTTTCTTTTCTATTTTTTGCATCTTCTAGCTGTCTCCAGTCAGCTGTTGCTGACTGCCTGGTTCACTCTCTCCATGTCTTATAACAATACAATTGCAAACATGAAGCTAAAACTTCCTAATTTGTATTTAATGCTTGAAACAGCATAGCCTCAAAGGATAAGTTTGTTTTAACTTCATTGTGATATTCTCTATGCAAGAATAAAAGAAAAAAATAGCTATTATTTTTCGTATCAGTCATCATTAATGAAAATACCATTCCTAGAACTGGTATTCAACACAACAGCTTGTTACATACAAACGTAGCTTTCCTTATTAGCAGGTGGCAGTACTGATCAAAAGTTGTTTGCAGTTGCAGTTCTTACGTAGCAGAATATATGAAAAGGAAATAGCATAATGCTGTGTTGCAAGTGCACTGCAGCTGTCTTAGCAGAGATTAGAAGGTAAAGAGTAAGATGTAAACCCACAGCTTCGTTTTTGCTTGCTTTGCTTTATTAATCGGTAATAGACTATAATAATGCTTCTTAGAATTTTGTTAACTTCATCCAAGATGTTTCAGTTTCCAAATGAAGAGCAAACTTTACTTTCTTTTTTTTTTCATATGGGAATGTTTCCATTTGAAGTAAGATTCTTAGGCTCTGTACTCAGCCTACACTTGCAGAGCTATGGGCACAAACCAAAGCAGTGACAGGTACAATATGGCTGAGAAACAAACAGGATTTTGTCTGTCTTTTCATCCAGATTGATTCTTCTTTGTTGCAAAGATACCTTAAGAAAAAACAGACTTAATGTTACAGGAAGATCGAGACTTGTCTACATTGGTAAATGGTACATTCTGGGGTCAGAGTTTATTCAAAAGAAAAATAGTAGTGCATTACTCAGAGAGGATGTGGGGTATTTAGATGAGTCTCCTTATACAGATGGAACCTGAATTTCACCAGGGGCTTCTTTGCTCTTATATCTGCAGTGCTAATAAACATTGTTGATTTATTGACTGTATATATGGTCTAATATATATACATGGATTTTAACTAGAGTAAGTATTATATTTTGAGGCTTTGTAAGCTAGTTGTCCAGAGACAAAACTTAGTAACTCTGGTAGCTTAGAGGCAAGGAATTTCTATTTTAGTTTAAGGTTTTTCACGTTAAGATTTTTATCAACTGTCCATCACTGCAGCTACTGACAAATGAGAAAGTGACTATTGAAAAGGCAGGGATATACTTCAGTGATACTTAGCAATTCCAGAGGGTGAGCACTACCAACATCTTTTAAAAATAAAGGTAGGATCATCAAATACTAGAAAGCTGTATAATCATCCTTGGTTTGAGCTTATCCTCCAGAGGTTTTTACAGCTAAACTACTTGAAGCTGTTTTTCTACCTCACTTCTGTTGTTTTACTTTCCTTCGATGCAATTTTGTAGAGCATAAACAGTTTTATTTTGCTAAGCAGAAGAAATGAAGCAAAGAATTAAAAAAGCAAAAGCAGAACTGTTGATGTGTCAGCAGTGGTGTCTGATGTGTCCACAAATGTATGGAATTGAAAACACTAAATTGTTTTTATCTGTTAGCATAAAAAGGCTTTAGTTGAGAGGGATTGTGATCTGCAAACATACAGTGGTGGTGGAAGTAAGAAGTAGCAGAGCAGCTTGCACAATGAGGATATCTTTGCCATTAAATTCAGAATCAGACTGGTATTTGCTATTCATTATAAATTGGTTTGCAACTTGGGGGAAAAAATAGATTTAATGGATGTAGATAGACACTCATAGGGTCCTGAAGGCACAGCTAGAATGATTGCAGCTGTATGGGAAAGGCTGCTCTTAGGTCTCAAGGAAAGGAAAACAACAGATAAAAGATGGCAGACTGATGAAAGTGCTGTAATATTTTATGGACCTAAGTTCCCAAGATGTTTCAGTGCAATAGCAATATAAATCATCTTGGATATTTATTCTGCAGTTGACTAGGAGTCCAAAAATGAAAAATGTATTATTTTCATTCTGTTACAGTTTCTACAAACAGATTGCTAGTCACGAACAAGTATTCTGTGTATAAGCATAATTGTTGGTTAACAGGGCTTACATCTCCCTTCTCAAACATTCATGACTTATATATTTACTTCTACATATTTACTTCTACATTAAAGGTTATTGTGAAGCAGAAGATGTTTTCTTTGACTCTCCTATTTATCAGTAGTACATGTGTAAACTTTACTGTAAAAGGGGTTTTTTTTGTGGGGTTTTTTTTTTGGTTTTGGGTGTTTTTTTAACTTGTGGGTATGTCTCCAGTGTAGCCATGGATGGAAGCAAGAACAAGTGTCTGCGTAAATGCAACTCCTGACAAAAAAAGTATGATTTTTTTTTCCAGCTCTTTCTTAAACATCTTTGTGGCTAGTCAGTTTCTCAAGCAGCTCTTGCTCCCCAGTGAGCTGGCTTTGAACACAGGCATTTAAATTCCTGGGCTGGGGGAGACGCTCCACATGTGCATCCTTGAATCAGAAATACCACATTAAGGACCTGATGTTTTATTCCAAAATGTTTTAAGTTTCCGCCTTGAGACATGTAGTTTTCTACTTTTCCTGGTTTTTCTCCTGTTTGTTGGTTTGCTGTGATACTGTGATCCAATCAGTTTATTTTACATGTTTAAAAAAGTGTGCTAGCATAGGTGGATGCATTCTTATTTTTACACACACTCCTCCTGAGTCTCTAAAGGTAGGCTTTAAATGCCAGATGTATATTTACCTACTATTAGTCTACATCTTTAATATGTACTTCCACATATTGCTTCCAAATACTGCTTCTAAATACCTTAGAGGGTTTTGGTTGCAGTGCAGTAGTACATTAAGAAATAGAAAGAGTGTACACAGGTTTTGTAGTTCATCCCTGTCTACAGGGAGTAAATATTTATGATTCATTATTAGTTTGGATTTTTTTTTTTTGTCTTGAGTCTAAGAAAACTCATCATGTTAACATTTTTTTTGTTATTTTTCTTAAGTGAAACCAAAATCACAACCTTTCCCTAGTTCATTATCCTAAAGATGATGTTTTTAAACTTTGAAATTCTAATACTAGATTACTGTGTCATGAATTAAGAATACAAATAATTTTGCCTAAGGGCAAAAGGCTGGTTTTAACAAAATAAGTCAGAAAAGTACAAAAATCCTGTATCTTCTGAGAGAAATCACCTTTACATGTGAACTGTATGGCACTGGGATTGATAAATGTTAGTATATATAGTATTCAAGTTTTGTGAAGTAATTTCATGCTATATTTACATATAGGAGCAGTGTCTGTTTACAGATTGATTTTTCTGTGTGTTAAAATTCAGACACTTGCACAGAAATGTTATTTAAATCGTATGGAATGAGAACAGGATAAACAACCAAAAACCTTCAAATTTGAACAAAGAAATTCTTCAGACAAAACCTCCTTTAAAAAATGACACACACAAACCTGAAAAGCTTTTCCTAATATTAGTTGTCCACTGACTGCTGGTTTTATGGCATTTTATATATCAGATGATGATTCTGGCTGAAAAATTATATTCAGCATTTATTTTACTGCTGAGCATTTGATAGATCAGGGCACAAAATGAAAATAATGAGGTGAAAGCTAAACTCTCACTCAAAGCGTGAGTCACTTTTGAGCTAGAAAGAATATATTGTATCAAATCACTAGGGTCATTGGGCTACAGTAGCTTCACAGGGCAAGGGGCAGCTATGCCTGGGACCGTGTGTCTTATTTAAATCTCTAGTCTTTGCTAAAGAGCTCTTGAAGTTTTTCAAAATGCTGCAGATACCCACAAAGCATTAGCTATTTATCCCCTGTAGTGTGTGGTGGTACCTGCTTTTTCTTCTTTTGCATCTGGAAAGCTGTGTCGCAGAGGTCATTGAACGAATCATTAGGACTATGGATAGGGGTGCAGCTGAGGTCTGACATACAGATCTGGTACTCTTGGGGTGCCCATGAGCCTTTTCCTCTTCCTATGTGTGGGATAAAATTCCCCTCCTGTCACATATGGGCTGAGAACTTCCATTCACCCTTACTATTTGTCAGTGCAAGGTGTACTCTGAAATACACTGATTTAACCACCAGAGAATTTGGAACTGGAAAAGTGAGCTAAACAGCACTCCCTCATGCCTACAGTGTATTAATTCTGTTTTAACTGGAGATTGGCCATTGCAGAAAGGCTGAGATTGTTGAGACTGTTGCTTTACTTTTGTGTCCTGCTTTTTTGCAACTTGCCTTTTTTTCCTGCCATGTTCCTGAGAATGAAACCACTTGAATTTTTGCCAGCCCATCCTTTCATTCCTAACCTCCTTCAGAGATAGCCTGTGTAAGTAGTATCTTGAAAAAAGAGACAATGTCTTGAATTAGTTTTTTGAGAAAAAATCATGATGAATATGGTTTTTTTTAAACTTCATTATCCATGGAGAATGCCTGTCTAAACAGTCTAGTGTGTACTGAGGTTTGGGATAGGAGAAATCACTGTATTTTTTTCAAAGTGTTTAACTATTTTAACATTGCTTCTCTACCTGCAATAAAAAGTTTTGCAGTTCTTAACTTATTAATACCACTGAGAAACTTCTTTGGGGACTAGTAATTCCCTCCCTCTGCTAAAAGAGAAACTCGATTCAACAAATAAGGCAGCAAGTATTGCTTAACCTTTACTGCAGTTGCATTCCCTTTCCCCCCAAACAATTAAAAGTGAAAGAAAACAATCTTCTGGCAGTGAAGGAGCAAGACAGCCACTGCATTCTGTTGGTTTGTGACTCAGAGCAGATACCTTATGTATCTCTTGTGTTAGACAGTGTAATTCACTAAGAAGAAAAAATGTACTAGACTTGAATTTACCAAGAGGATTTACCAGCTAGCAGAATACCATATAATATAAACTTAGTCCTTCATCCAGGATCCAAATCAGAAAAGCTAAGGAATACCTTTTAGAGGTACTACTTCTGCGAGTATGTCCTGTACGCTTACATGCTCAAAAGTGAAAAGAGCACTGCTTGCAAAGTATCTCAGGGACAAAGGCTCTGCTTTTTGCTTGTTTGGGTTTTTTTACCAAGTTTTTATCAATATTTTTTGAATGCTCACACACTATCAGATAAGTACCAAAGCAAGTGCAGAAGGAACAACATGCTAGGGACAGCGCAACAAACTTTCAGACCTGCTCAAGCAGCCTTGGAACAGCCTAACTATTCCCATGTGCTTCAGGAAAAGACAGCCTGTGTTACTGTCCCTATTAGCAAAGAATAATCTCTAAGAATAAGTTTGAAAATACACGTTATCCAAAAGAAGTATCAGTTGCAATGAAGGAATGGACTGGGGTTTGGACACGCTCTGGGGTGCCTCAACTGAAATACAAGCTTCTGAAAGGGAAGGGATGCTGTAGTTTATTTGCTTTTGAGAAATAAAAAAGACAAAATGTTTTTCTAAGCATTTCATATTATTTTTATGAGAGGAAGCTGTTAATGCTAAGGCTAGGGTTGGCTTGTCATTATACAGTCTTGCTCATCGCTAATTGAACTCTACCTAAAAACTAGTTACTAAATTTTTTCCATATAAGTGTTTTGCCTAATTAGAGTGAGTTCAGAAAAGAGCAGCATGATTGGAAAGCTAGGGAAATTGCTTCTGAGGAGATTAAAGAAATTAAAATTCATAGCCTGGTGCACAGATGATTACTGGGGGGAAGTGATTCCTGAAGTATTAATGACAGTAAAAATATTCTTCTTCTTAAAAATGGCTGAAAATGGCTTAAAAATCCAGCCAATTCCAAATCATGTTGGCTTATCGGGAGGAAGACATGTAGACATCTCACTATGGAATTTGGGTATGGCCATATGCATGTGAAGAAGCGTGTGAAAATGAATTTCTCATGACCCACAAACCTACTGTGCTTAATGGAATATCTGCTTATATGAGCTGTTAGCATGGATAGAGGGGGTGGTACATCCTGCAAAGGTACTAAAGGAGAAAATATGTGATCCTTGCAGCAGCATAACACGATCTAAAGTGGTTTGTAAAGTTTTGTTGAAGGTTCAAGGTAGTATGCTTCTGTATTTTGTTGCTTCCCTCATTTCAGCAGCTACAAGAGCCTCATGTTGCTGTGCTTAGTTGGATATTATGATTCTTTTTCACTTAAGTGATAAGGCATTGTAAGCTCATTGCTTCTTTCAGGTTTGGTTTTATCCTGATGCTGCTTTCCAGATTGCCAGAACAGCAAAATTGCTGTAGCAGAAGATTTTTCATTGCATGGATCCTTAAATATCTCTGTAGGTTCTTGCACTGGATTAGGGCTGTAAACCAAGAAAAAATTGTATTAGGTGCTGAGAAACATCAAGTTATGCCCGTTTTTAAGCCCCTTTCCCATAAGTTTTTTTTTCTCTCTCTCTCTCTCTCTCTCTTTTGTGAAAAAAATGGGAGTCTAACTCACAACAGCATTAAATTTCCTGAACTATTAATACTCTACCTACCTTATACTTATGATGGTGGAATTACAAGGCTTTAGAAGCTTCTGAGATTCCCAAAGTGAAAGCTCTGAATGAAAGAAAAAAAAAAAAAAGGAGAGGGGGAAAAAAAAAAAAAAAAAAAAAAAAAAAAAAAAAAAAAAAAAGAAAAGCTCCTTTACCTTTCAGTGTAAGGATTATGTGCATTTCTGTCCCTGCATCCTTGTTCATTTTCCTTTGTTGCTACCCCTACCACTTATCAGGAGTGAACCTTTTCAGACCCTATGCTGAAGAAAAGAAAAATTCTCCAGTGTCCATAAGCATGGAGAGATCTGGTCCTAAAAGCTTTATTTTCAAGTGTACTTGGAATTAGATTTAACCCTGAAATTATTGTCCTTAAAAAGGAGTCAAATTGTATAATATGGAAAACTAGATCAGCTGAAAAAGGTTTTGCTTAGGAAATGAAATTCTAAGATGTTATTGAAAGGCATGTAAATCATAGAATCACAAAATGGTCAAGGTGGGAGGGATATCTGAAGGTTGTGGTCCCACACCCCTGCTCAAGCAGGGTCACCCAGAACCCATTGCCCAGCACTGTGTCCGGGTGGTTTTTAATATCTCCAGGGATATCTTTGGTCCTGTCACTGGGCACCAAAGTTCCAGCTCTTTCAGCCTTTCCTCACAGGAGAGGTGCTTGGCTACCTTAGGCATTTGCAGGGCCCTTCATGGCTCTGTCCTGTACGTCCATGTCTCCCTTGTGCTAAAAGTGGGCACAGTTATCCAGATGTGGCATCATCTGCTGTGTCCTTTTTTCTTTTTTTTTTTTTACAGTGATAAGTATAAAAATAAACAATGACATGCTAGAGAAGCTGTTAATAAATGAGACAATAATAGATAAGCAGATGCTATGAACTGATTCTGAATGGAAACAATACACATATTACATATGTGTATTCAAATCTGTGCATATTTTATATATAATATAGATCTTATTGTATGCATCTAAGGGACAAAACCAGGGTTACAGTGGGGTTTTTAATGTCTCTTGAATGTGCTGCAGCCATGTAATATGGTTAATTTGTTGTAGCTCATCTTTATAGGACAGATACACTCATCTTTTAACAAGTATATCAAATGTAGAAATATGTCAGCCAATTCAGGCTTCATTTATAATACTTTCCTGTTGCTATGGCAAAATACAGTAGTTCACCTTTCAAGAAGCCGAGGAGAGAAACAAAACATTTGTTGTACCTTATTTTCTTTTATATCAGAGAAAGACAGATGCATCTCAAGAAAAGAGCTGCACAGTAGTGATGTCCCTATGGTTTTTTTTTTTAATACATTTTTTTACCTTTCGTTTAGTTGCTAACCATTCATTGGACCATAGGGAGCCAGAAAGAGCAGTTTTGAAACTGAAGTGTTGCGCAGGATAGGTTAAGGATTTTAAATTGAAAGAGGGTTGGTTTGGAGGCTTGGTTACTAGAACATTAGCTTTTATTATAGCATCCACAGTTCATTTGTTTTCTCATTCTTCACCACAGAAAACAACTTCCCCTTTCTTTAGGAACTTACCTGAGGTCATGTAGCTGGACAGTCCATAAAAACATGACTTCCTAGATGTATAGGCAAGCATAAATGGATATACTCATAATTTGGCTAACAGAAAATGACTGAATATGGAGCTATGAATGGTGCTACTCTGTTCTGTCATTTCTGCCAGCTTGAACAGTAGGCCTCCCAGTAGTTCCTTGTTTGCATAAATGGAGTGGTTGACAATGGCATCCTCCTGCTTTGTATAATTACAAAAATAGTAGTGAAAGAAGGAAATCAGCGGGCCAGACATTGCTATTGCTGTGTTCATTCCAAAAGACTGAAGAAGGTGAGGGTCATGCAGGCAAAAATCTGTGTTTTGTTATAAGCAGGAAAAGCATCTCTTAGGGTATTGTTAGTCAGAGCAAGGTAGGTCGTTACAGCTAATTAAGTAGTTGGGTGTGACAGGTCCCAGTTGTTCCATTATACTGCACTGCTCCTGTGTAGATACACATTTATGCTTACAAATTTGGTAGTGGCAATTCCTGCTGTAGCAAGTATGATTTAATATAAAAAGAAAAACAGGTCTGTAGGCTGAAGACACAGTCACATAATTTAGAGATAATTTCGTTTGTCAAACAAGCCAGTGGGCTTTGCAGTAGAGCAAACCAGAATTTGATTACTGAATATTACTAAATGCAATTTAACCTTGTTTAGGAAACATATAGCTGCCTGTAATGCTTTGCTAAAGCTTAATAAATTAAAATGCTACTGTTGCTCCCATGGACATGCCATTTAATTTGCAAACCACTTGCACAATAGCTATTTTAAGCATATTTAAACATGATATGTCAATTAGTTTTTTAGACAAATTAAACCACCTGTAGCTGTTATGTTATGAGGGGAGTTGGTAATGGTTTTCTTATGGGATTCTTTTCAACTCCGGTTTTTAGATCAGTAGTGGCATCAGTCCTTTGATTTAGATCAAAGCAAAAACAAAAGCTCCTTAGGAGCAAGTGAGAGTCAGAAGGTGAAAATGAAGGGAGGAAAAAAGGTAATGAAATCCCACACCATAGCCTAAACCAGACTACTAAAATGCGTAAATCAACGTTAAACAGCTATAGCAGTGATATTATTTTAGTGTAATTTACTTATGAGCCCAAACCTTCAGAAGCTTGGATAGCATATTTTCTGCCTTAATTACAAACCAGGGAAACTTATCTTGCCTGTACAGGTGTTGATTTTTTTCTTTCTCAGCCTATATTCACTTACAGTCATTAAGGATCTAGGGCACTTAGTGTAAATATTAAAGATGATATATGAAGCCTGACAAATTTAATCTTGGGTAATTATACTCTACCTTGCTCTTCAGGCTAGCTGAAGTTTCCCTGCAATTTTGGTTGGATAAGTAATCTGCTAGTACAATATTTCGCTCTTGAGTAGCTGCAATGCTGACAAGATGGACACTGTGATTCCATACCTGAGCCTCATTCCTCTAAATATTTTATGGAAGTTACACCATGTTCTGTGATTAGCTGTAGCAGCCTACGCAAGGGGTGTTACATTCAAAACATACAAGTTCTTTTACCCTGACAATAATTCTTGAAAGGATACGTGTGAATTAATTGCTTCTCCTGGTTCTTGAACTGATTTCTCATGGACACAGTTTTCTTCTGCAAATCAAAGATATAAACTTTTCTGAGGAGAAAACTGTGTATTACTGCCTGTGAGAAGATTTCTTACTGGCTAACTAATAGGAGGATTAAGTTCATTATCTGCCAGATAACTTTGCTAATAAGCTCAGATCTGACCTAAACAAGAAGCCGAAGATCTGCAGTTCATCTGACCTGTACATCGGTGCCCTTTCTGTGTTTATTTGACAATTTCATTCTCTTTTGGCTGATGGCATGTCCCTCTGGAAGAAGAGAGTACAGAAAGAAGGGCAGCTAATTAATACTTCCAAATTTTGTTTCTATTTCTAACTCATCTTTAGTTTCCCTTTTCAGATACATTGGGGGAAAATATCAAATAGAATCTAATGAACTATTACTGCTAGCCAATTGAGACACACATATACACACACATACACGCACACATACGCTTCCATAAATTAGTTACAATGCTCTGCAGATTTCATCACCTAGGAAAGCAGCAAAATTCAAGTCAATTAATGAAGAATAATGCATCCTTGCTTTGCAAACTGTTCCGTTTCTATCAGCCCCATTGTACATTAGACAACAGCAAATCCAGAATGTCTGCACAGAAATGAAAATCATTATAAGAAGAAAAGCCAGAGAAGACTGATACTGTTTACAAGCAGATGTTTAAAAAAAAATGTAGTGAAAAGATATGAAATACTTAAGTGTATATGGGATCAGGTAGGTGCTCTGAAGAAATTGAAAAGAGGAAGAGTTCATAAATTCCAATAAAAACTTCTTGTGAACATTAAAATAAAATTAAATAAAAATTATTTATGAGAACTAAAGTCATGAAAAGAAAATACACATCATTTTACTATCCTAATTACAATGACAGGCTACAGTAAAAAACTAGGAGTTGACTGGGATTAGACTAGTTGACCAGTATGTATAAAAGAAGTATGATAATACCAGATAATTTTGAAAGAACTGGGTAATCATATAAAATGATAGTGAAATTTTATACTCTAATACACTAATCACTGAATAGTTATTTAGGTATTTTTAAGACTTCAAAATACTTTATTCTATAATTGCCTGATTCTTAGCATCCTGTGTGTTATTCTCAAGTATTTGGTACTTCTTTTGATGTGTTGTGTGGAATGTTTGTTTTTTTAAATTGCAGATCTCTGCCCTTATTCAACTTTGAAATTATTAAATTTTTATTTCCCATTTCCAAGCTTTATAAATAATATTTCTGAGTATTTTTTGCTTCTTCCAAAAAGTAAGGGAAATCTGACAGTATTCTACAAGCGTACAGCAATCAGTTCCAAAATTATTTACTGCCTCAGACATTGTCATATTTAAGGTGTCTTTTTTTTATTATTTGCATTCCACACATAAATGATTCCACTTACAATGGTTAAAACAGCCAGTAATTGCTTGCCGTTGTTTGCGGAAATATGTTAGGACTCCAGAATGGGATTGTTCTTGTAGACACCACTGATTTAGGCATATCTACTCTGTCCAGTTCAGAACTCACTTAGGGTCTGTGCTTCCAGGTGAGATTGTCTCCTGCAGCACTTCAGCACAGGTTCCTCTTGTCTACTTACTTTGGAGAGAAAAACTTGTTTTTGTATAGAGTTCCTGAGTTCCAGCCAAAGCTCTCTGCACAACCAGGCTGATGTTCTTCCTCATGCTCATCTTTTGGCACTGGGGCAGCAACCCCCTCAGAGCACATCCAGCTTTCCCGGACTCCTTTGCCCTTCAGGATTGCCTCCCAGGGATCTCTCACAACCAGTCTCCTAAGCGGGCCATTGACCTCCAGGAGTCCAAGCTGGCTGTTCTGCTGCTGTCCCTCCCAAATTCTTTGAGAACTGAAAACACTCATTTTGTGATCTCTGTGCCCAAGGCAGCCTCCAAGCATCACATTACCCACCAGTTCACACAGAACAGGTCCAGTGGGACATCTCCCCTCACTGGCTCCCTCATCAGTTGTGTCAGGAAATTCTTACACATGCCAGGAACCTACTAGACTGTCTACTCTCTGCTGTGTTGTATTTCCAGAAGACATCTGGTAAGTTAAAGTCCCCCACGAGAACATGGACTAGCAATCATGAGCCTTCTCGCAGCTGCCTATAGGATATTTTGTCTGCCTCTGAATCCTTGTTGTGCGGGTTATAACAGATTCCTTTCCTGGCCATCTTGCTGATTTTTACCCATAAACGCTCAACCCTATCCTCACCATTATTAAGCAATCAAAACACTCCCTAACTTACAGGACTACTCCCACTGCCTCTCCTTCCTTGTCTGCTTCAAGTCTTCAGGGAGAGGAATTTAAGACAAATGGAATTTTGTGTTTCAATGGGATAACTTCCTAACAATTTCTAGTACTTCTTCTTCCCCTCCTGCAACCTAGTGAAGAATCACAAGGAAGTTTCTGCAAACTTAAATATATTGCTCAACTGCCACCAGAATGCATTGCAAAGTCAAAAATGAAAGCTGGAATTAGGGAGCAATGCTTGGATATTATAAGGATATTATTATTATTGGATGTAAAAGGTGGTGTTTCCTTTCGTATCCTGGGGGATACGTTGAAGAAAAATTCCTTTACTTTGAACAGCTTTTAAAATTTGTTCATAGTGTCAACACAGGCAGCCCCATAAGGATGTATCACATAAATATTTGTGTTTAAATAATTGAGCAAATACTAAGTGTAAGAGAGAAATTACAGCTGATTATGAATTTAGGAATGGATCAGAGTACAAAGAGATACTCTGTATATAATAAAATTTTATCTCCTTGTTGAAGTTTGATTTAATTTTCAAACAAGTTGAGGCATCAGTTTTTTAATTGAATCACTTACCTTTGTAGGTAACGTTGTTTCAATCTGTTGTGTGGTTTATTGCAGAAGAGATTTCACGTATCACTTCCTTTTCCTTTTGACATAGTTTCTTACCCTTGGTGCTTTATTTTCGAGAGCTAAGGCTTGGAGATTCTCAAAGTCTGCATTTAGTTCCCATAACTTAGAGAACTATCATGAGAAACAGCAAGAAAAGTCTGTTTCTTTTTTTAAGGAGGTAATCTTTGACATCAGTAATCAGTTACATTAACTCAAACTGATGTTTTGTTTACTTTTTTCTTTAAAAATTATTCTGTAACTCCTTTCCTGTCCGGGTAGAATTAGCCCCTACAACTCATCAAGTTCATAATCTTTGCACCTTTTAATTTTTGTAAGAGATCCAGATCTTTCTTCTTGTGTGAAAGCAGAAAACAAACGCCTGGCTGTGACTGGGACCGCTTCTTGCTGGGCAGCTTCCTGTGACTGGGTTGGCACGTTCAGGGGTGGAGTAGAAGGGCCTCTGCTCCAAGATAGGGCAACTCAAAAACACAAGGTAGCCTGAACATGCTGCATGAAAGGAGAATGTAGACTGACAGATTTTAATAGTTTCCCTGATACCATTTATTAACAATAAAAATAAGGCTTCTTTCACCTTTATAGTATGATTTCTTGCATTATAATAGGATTATTGCTTCTGTAATGCCTGTTAGATAGTATGGGTCAAAGGTCCCATCCTGGGATCACAGGTACTGTAATTATTTGCCCATGCTTCATCATTTGAGCAAAAGCACACAAAGTTGAGAAAAAGAAAAAAGTTAATAGGAATAACCTCAAGTAAAAAAAGAGAAGTCAGAAATGAATAACCTCAAGTAAAAAAACAGAAGTCAGAGATGAAAGTGAGTTAAGATGAATATGTCAGAGCCTTAAAAGGAGAAGATTATATGGATTAGCTAGAAACTATAAAGAGAAAACAAAATGTTACTTTTAAAAGGAATAGAACTTGACAGGAAAATGTTAATGTAGGAATAGAACTTGACAGGAAAATGTTAATGTAGAATTCTGAGGCAAAGGTAATGACATATTTGGAAGGTACGAATGTGGGATAGTGTGTTTGGTTTGATTTTTACTGTGCCTTCCTCTTATTGTTTGAGCTTTACAGGTTAATAGGAAAGGAACTGACATTCAGATTGAGAGCGTATGTAAATAATACAGAACTCATGACTTTCTAGTACTAAATACCCAAAAGAGTAAAGCCAAAGAATAGTCGCGCCTATATATTGAATAGATACAACCTAAGAATAACTGAAGTACATGTGTGATTTTTTGAATGAATAAAAATATGTAGATTCTAGAGTCCTGTCTCTGTGGAAAAATCTGAGTCCAGTCAGTTATTGTAATTCAGTGCAGGCAGCCTTTAAAAAAACCAAAAGAAGCTGATAATAAATTTTTCTTTCTCTACTTGGTTACCCATAAACAACAGATTGTTAATGTTACAATTTGTTTTATGATACTTTTATTTTTGTTCAGAAAGTCATTAGATTTTTAAATTATCTGAGCTTCTCAATAGTTAGTGAATTTCTTTTTCATGCAGAGTTTAGCAACCTAAGATGAATAGTTGATACTGAACATCACGTATAAGGTTCTTTTTAGTGTTAGAACACGTTTCTTTAGTAATAAGGGTGCCTAAAATTAATTTTTTTTCTGAGCCTTCCCTTCACTTTATTCTATTGCCTTGTATACTAGTGGACAGGATTTATTTAAATTATTAGAATGGGCACAAGAGTAAGCATTTAGGCATAACCTTATTTATACATGTGCTGCATAAATATTCTTCAGAGCCTATTCTTTACACTGGATATCCTCTTGGTAATCATAGTAATAAACACAGGACAATTAGTTTTATACAGACTGTCCAATAAATCAGCTGGGGTTCATTTTCCCCTGATGTGGAGCCTGGACAAGATCTTCCCAGGAGCTGTGGAAAATGCCTAATGATCGTTCATGTATATCAGAGTTTGGGGTTCAGCACTTCTAGGTTCATGTCCTGAGGCAGAAAAGCACTCTTTTGTTTCTCAGTCAGTAAAGAATACATTCTTCCTGGCTGCAGATCAGGGATTTGAGCAGTGCACGTCTCCTTGACAGCACTCTATTTTGCTGGCTGGAGGCACCGATAGTGCTGATGTGTATTTCTTTAATTTCTACTCTCACTGTCAGTGAAGAATCTAATTAGATTCTGGTGATGCTTATGAAGAGCAAGGGACAGTACTTCTCTGAACATCATTCTGTCTAACGCAGAGAGTAGTAGTTTTCTGATATGCAGCATTTAGTGCACGTGAAAACAGATGTCTGTCTTTAGCAAGCTGTCATTTCTCAAACTTAACAAAAACTGTGCCAAGAGAAGCTGGGGAGAATCGGAAAGCCTGGGTCTGGAAGCACTGGAGTGCAGAGTGCTGATAGCAGTGTGCTCCCTAGTGCAAGTTTCCAGAGAGCATTTCTTCTTGGCACTGACACAGCCA
Organism: Grallaria varia; assembly: GCA_013396735.1. Classification (NCBI taxonomy): domain Eukaryota; kingdom Metazoa; phylum Chordata; class Aves; order Passeriformes; family Formicariidae; genus Grallaria; species Grallaria varia. The sequence goes on along the minus strand of VWZG01004219.1, from coordinate 310,660 downwards.
AGTCTCCTGCTCCGACACAGATGTTCCTCCAGCAGCTCTAAGTAATGCTGCTTGACGGATACAATGTCATACCCAGGGGTTCGCACTCCACCTCAGCCTTCTAAGAGGACTCGCTACTGATGAAATCAAAAGCCTAGAGAAGCATGAGATGCAGGGCTTTATCTAACATTTTGTCTCAGCTAGAGTGGCTGGTGGATCGCCACAGCTCAGTGTAGTGCTGCTTTACACCACTGCAACTTTCTTCAAAGCAAACTCTTGGTAAAATCTGCTATTTTCCCTCTGATTGCAAACTGGTGTGAAGACTGGAATGATTTGCCTATTGGAAGAATGTTGACTCTTGAGTGGGAGTCGGAGGGACTGCAAACAGTGGGTATTGTTGTGATTATATTTGCATCTCTGAAGCTGCTTCATTTGCTGGGACTGATTGATTTTTCAGAAGGTAAAGTGGTCACTTGCAGTTTGTGCTGTTTGTAGGTGTGGTGTCTGTTATGCTAAAATAGACTTAGAGCCTCAGCTATAAAAGCTGTGAAATTAAAAAGTGAAAATAACAGACTAAAAATCCTTGTTTGTTTCTGCCGGTTTTACTTTGTTATCAAAAACAGAAGTAGATGCTAGCATGAGATTTGTATTCTACAATGAATTTACAACTGTCTGTGAGTGGATGTTTATTAGAAAACATGAAAATAGTGAAGATAACACCTGTCAGTTGCCTTTGAAAGGTGCTCACTGCTGCTGAACTTGATAGTTCAGTTCCTGTTTACAGGATGCTTTACTCTTCTGATTCATGATGCAATTAGAGTTTTGTTCTCTATCAGTAACTGTGATTTAAAAAATCCATTTCATACATAAATGCAATGTACTATTGCTACAGGATGAGCTTTAGAATCAAGCCTGCTCTACACCTTTCAAAAAAAGGCATAGATCCTAACATTAAATGTATTTAAAATATATATCATGAATATATGTTTTAAAATTCCTGTTTGTTTGCTCATAATTGTCTGCTCTCTACTATATGGGTCATATCATTTCATCTACTTGCAAAGAGGGCTTCACGTTAATTTATTAGGATTTTTGTTTCTATACAAACTGAGAGTTTTTTCACATTTTATAGAAATAAGCTATTTCAGTTCAGTTATTACTGAGATTTTTTTGCTATCAACTTTTCAAGTTTTTCATAAAATTTTTAGTGTGGACTGCTATAGTAAACAAAAACTATTCAGTCACTGAAGCCCATGCTTAAAGAATGCTTGCTATAGTCAGTATGTTTGCTCATGTGAGACCAAACCAATCCTTTTTGCTGTGTAACTGCTTTCAGTCAGAATCACACAGCCAGAGACAGCACTCCAGTTTTCTGAAACATTAAGTTTTCATCATGCAGTAGGATCTTTGATGGATGTAGATTCACATCATCGCCTCATAAAATTGTTCAGAATGCTGATAAAATTTGAAATCTGTAAGACAGCACTTACATAGTTACCGAACTATTGAAATATATCGTCCTTCAAACTGTATGTGGTGAGAATGTATAATTTTTTCTTTGTTACTGTGTAATGTATTGCTTTTGGAATTACTTTTTTCAAATTTAAACAGTGGATAATTTACCCCTCGTAGCAGTGCTCACTTTTTTTAGTGTTCTGGAAGTGTAGCATGTATGACATCTAGAAAAATTGTCATAGTTATGGATTCACTTTATTACATATGGTAACAGACAGGAAAAAGAGATTAGAATGCAATATTGTTTATGAATAATAAGTTCAAGATGATATATCAATTGAAGTTTAACTTTTTGTTTTAATGCAACAATTAGTGTCATGGCATTTCCTCACATGATAATAAAATAATTTCACCCATAAGTACCTAGAAACTTAGACCAACCTCTGAATGTAAAAAGATTAAACATTATCAGGTGCAGTTGATAGATTTATAACTTCAGAGTGAATAACTCCAGTGACTCAGGGGATCTCCAGTTCCCCTGAGGCTGTTCTGTGCCATTCAACTCTTCCATGTTTGGGCATTGTCATTACCATTAAGCAAGAATTTTACAGAGTATTTCAAACTAATGGTTTGTTGTTCACCTATTGAATGCAAGAAAAGTTTTTCTGTTTACATCGAAGGAGGGCCACATTTGAACTGTCGGTGCTGATCCAGAAACCAAAAGGGGCAATGAGTCTTCCCCATAACTCCACTGATTTTAGTGAGGTTATGATGATGCATTTCTGTGGTATGATGGACAACCACCTGCCTTTCCATTACATAGCAAAGAAGTCATGATGAAGAAGAGCTTGACTTTGTCCTCGTGTTCCCATGAGAAAACAGGAGAACCCAGTCCATCTGCTTAGTTTTATTACAGTGTTCAACAATTGCCAGGACAGAAAGGAACTTATGTCTATGCCATCTCCCAGACTAGGGACTGTGTTATTCTGCTTCACCCATTCTCCACTTTCCTATAAGCGGGAAGGAGAGATCAGAATGAAAAGAAAGATGGCTTCACTGAAGGCAGCAAGCTATTTCAGTTATAAGGACGGAATTGAATCAATACAACTTTTACTAGAAGAGAATAAAACTCTCCTTTCCCTCTCCTTCCATTACTTTGAAAGTGGTTTGACACTGATCAATATCTTCCCTTCAACTTCCTTGCCTGAAACTTTTGCTGCTGGGCAACTTTGCTCCAAAGCTTTTGTTTTATTCCTCAGGTGGAAAGGGAGGAGAGCAGGGAGATCAAACTGAAGCAATGGATCAGAGCAGTAAAGCAACAGTACCAGACTTAGAGGAAATTCATCCACCAGAATCTTGGAGGAGAGAGATGGCAAAATGGAGGATTCACTTTGCATTGGTGTGTCCAGAATAGCTGTCAAGTGGTAGCTGTGCAGAGACATTATGTGAACATGCGCGTGCAACTTCGTAACCATTAGAGGACTGCATGAATCATGTTACAATCTATTTTAGATCCTCTTATTTCTCCTCTTTTCCTCAAACTAATCTAACAGTTTCCAAAGCTTGTAGTTATCTTTCAAATGCTTAATCAGGTATAAAATGTCATGCCTGGCATATGAATGTCCCATGAACTCCATGTCTTTTGGCTAGCAGGACCCTCTGGTTTCTATATGTCTTTCAGCTCAATAGGTTATCAAGGCCAGGTAGGAATATTTGATCCTTAGTTTCTCTTACTAGGATGCAAAGAAAAGACTAGTTCACTTGCAGTTATCAGTGAACACAATTGGCTGCAAAGTCAGTTTTGTGAGTAAATAGATTACTTGATTGCTGTAGCTAGAATTTGGAAATTGAAAAATGGTGTAAATAGAGATAGTTTTAAATAGAGGTACTCAAATAGACGTATCTTAGGATTTGTCTTCTCTATGCAGGTTCAGAAAGATCCTTTTTTTAAAAACTTTTTTCTTTGTAATCTAATCTGGATGGACAGGAGTCACCTCCAGTCCAGAAGTTATGTTGGTGCATTTATCTGTTCTGTCACACTAACTGCTAAAGTGTAGTCTCTTTTGTAGTTAAGATACTTTAAAGCACAGAGCAGATGTTGGGTCGGTCTGCAACCATCTGTGTTAACATGTTGTTAGTTACCCTTATGGCTTAGCAGAACCAGTAAGGTTTAAAATACTGTGTTGAGTTCAATATGACTCTCACCCTTAGAAAATGAATGATATGGGGAAAGAAATAATACTGAGAAATTCTCCATTACATCATATTTTCTAAGAAAAAGAGCAACAAAAAGCATGGGAATTTTCTCTTCTTCTACATGTGGCTGATAGAAATAGTCCAAATTGAGGTCCTCCCTGTGTACTGGAAGAAGTTCAGCTTCCAAGAGACTCACCTCTGCTGCTCCCTCTCCTGTGTGACTTTTCAGCCAAGTGGGATGCAGCATAGCATAACTCCACGATCAAGAGAAAGATAAATATGCCACACCGTAATATTTGTTCTATTGCCTTTTCTCAGCAGCTACTTATAAAACCTTGTCTTAGTAAGCTGTTCAGTTTTCACATGGTGACATGTCCATTTCCTACTCGTCTTTTTTTTCTCCTCCAGACACTTGTAGAATCAGGGGAACTACTTTATTCTGAGTAAGTATCCGTCACTTGCCTCAAAAAATTCTGTTCTTGGATGCTGACGTCCCAGTGCCAACTCATGGCATCAAGGTATATAGTATTGGTCGTTTTCATGTGATCATCAGTGTATCTTTCACACCAGAAAAGAGAACTAATAACATCTTTAGTGTCAAATATATTAGCACCTGTGCACATAGACTGTTTGTTGGCTGAATATGGCTAGATGAAAGATGTTAAGGTTCTTTCCAGAAGCATAATTCTTCCTCTCAGAGGCAAACAAACTGGATTACCTTTTTGAATTTGGTTTGTTTTGCCAACCCTCTTTTTAAATCTTGACAGAGATTCTGGATTCAAGGTCTCTAAAAGAAACTGTCTATAGAAGTGTCTATGTATTGCACAGCAGAGAATAGTTATTTCAGTCCAAATGTGAAACTGCCTTAAAGTGCTGCTTTAAATTCAACCTTGTTCCAAACTGATGTAAAAATTGAGGTACACGTTTCAGTATGCTCATGTATTCTTGGATATATATATATTTATATAATACATTTTTTTTGTGTGTTCGTTAGATGCAAGACAGGCTGAAACTTACTGAAACTTGTAACCATCTCAATTGCCCAGCTCAGGGTTGTTGATGATGTTCTCTTTAGTCTTCACCTACCCTCCAGACTTGGGAGTACAATTATGTTTGGGAAGCACTGTCTTGACAAACCTTAACATAATTATATTGAACTGAAAATTTTATTTTGTTTTGCTTTCCTTTTACTTTAGTGGTATCTAATGATACAATGCACAAATGGCATAGAGGTGTGAAGTGATGTGCTTGGTAAAGAAGAGCAAAAGTCATTCTTTCATGTGAAAACTCGGGAAAAACCATTTGCCAAAATGGGACACTTTACTATAGTGTTTTGAGGAAGGGCTTATTGGTTTATCAAGATCTTTTGATCAGGTGCTTTCCATGGACTTCTCCACAGCATTTTAACATCCAGATAACTTAATCACAGAGAAATAGGTCATTTTAGATACCAGTCTGATTAAAGAATTTATATACTCGCTGTGTGAAAAATAGTGAGGAATATTGAAGAGATGTTACAAACATTACCAGAAAGACTTCTGTAAGGATAACTTATGTGCTGTCTCTTCACATGGTGCTTCACAGAGGATAAGGCATTATGAATTTTTCTGGTCTGCTTAGATAAAACATTTGCTTTTAATATGAAGTTGCCCACTGTACCAAAATTTTACTCTCTGGCTCAGGAACCTGCACTATGTTTGCATTCTAACTGGGGGAGAGCTCCTTTTGGCCAGATTTTCTGCAAGAACCCTTCCCTGCAATCATGGGATTCTCCGCTTTGTAGTCTTGCTTTTTTTCAAGGAAGCATTCTTACTGATAGTCCTTTTATACGACGGTTGATTTATGGGGGGGGATTACGTCCCGCTAGCGGGAGGCTTTTTCTCCTTTACATTGCCGGGAGCCTTCCTCCCCCCACTAGTTTCCCCCCCCCCCAAAGGGCGGGTCCCAGGGTGCCCCGCAGAGAGACACACAGAGACCACCGGAGAGGGAGCAGAGAGAGAGAGTTTATTACATGGGTAAAGGTATTTATACCTTTTCGATGGATCGTAAAATATCCAATAGAAAACTAGGAATAACAACCAATAGGAAAGGGTTAACTAACATCCAATAAGAAACTTTAAACACACTTCAAGGATACATTCTTTCAGACCTAGCTAGGGAGATAACGGTTCCTCCCAAGGGATTTTGGGAAGAAGACACAGTGTCTTAGTAAAAAAACCACAAGACTCCATCTTAAACAATAGAAACAGCTTTCGCTTTTAAGGTATTTAGGTTAGCTTTTTTCCCTTCTTCACCAGCCCATTTCTCACAGGATTTTTTCCATTTCTGATATTGTTTGTTCACTGCCACACTTTTAAGCTGAGCGATTGACTATTTGCAATCAAGGAGGGAAGTTTCTCCTTGTATTCATCTTTGCAAGGATAGAGTTGCTTTTGAGCATCATTTGAAGTTTCTTCAAGAGATGCTGAGTGTTCATCTGAAGCTGATCATTCATCCAGAGATGTCTTGGCCATTTCTGGCTAAAATTACATGTGTTTTGAAAAGAAAGGAGGTATTTTCTTCCAGAATATAGATATAAACATCCATAATGAAGGTGGGTGACATATACTTGATACCTGCAGGAAAGTCTGCATCTAACAGCTTGCATCCCGGGGCATGGATACCAGAAGCTTCCTACAGAATGCCCTGCTTAAGCATTTGATCCATGCATTCTGCCACTGCTTCATGCTTAGGCTGCTTTTAAAATGTAACTCTGGATAAAATAATTCATTTTAAGATGACCGAAATTTGGTATGACAAAATATGCTTCTGAAAAATAACTATACTTGGTCAGCTGGGTATAGGTGAGGAGAGAAAAGCATTGCTTGATCACTAATGTACTTCAGGGCTGAGAATCCAGAAGGCTTTACTGTTGGAATATGAAATTTGCAAAAACACTAATCATTATTGCCTAAAATGACATCATAGAACAAGATTAAATGACACAATGGTGGAATGAATGAAAAAAAAAATCCATATTAGTGCACTGATGTAGAAATAAGGCAGTCACCTTTGATCTCTTGACTTTTAAATTATTTTTTCCATGTTTGACTTACTTTTTGACCAGAATTCTTTGGTCTTTAATATTAATGAGATATGGGAGATACTCAGTGACTTTTGCTGGGTTTTATGTATCTGGTTAGATGCAGACCTATTTGAAACATCAAGCTTTACAAAGCAGTTGAACCTGTTCCATGTAACGCAAAAATAATAACATAATTTGGTGAGATTATGCTATAATTTCATTGTCTAGTATGCATTTTAGCTCATAATAAAAATTCTTATGGAATTACCGTGGGGAAAAATTGCAAAAGCAGGCATATAAAGCTTGTTTTTCAGTCTCATCTGGACACATGATGCTGTGGAGCTGCTTCATGTTACTATAGCTTCATAAAGAAGCACAAATGAGCAGTGTTCCATTTACAGAAATGTAATATGACCTTCCAAATTCTGTCGTCTCTGAACTTTTAGAAATAGCCCAATGGTAGATTGAGTGCATGTGTGTTCATTTGGTGAAGAAAAGGGAGTCATTAAAATTAAGTCTTTGTCTACCAAATTTTAACATTAAGTAACTTTCAATTGCTGTGGTATCCCAAGAAGACAACTGTATAATGGAAGGTCTGACATAGGTACAAGTAGGTCCTTTTGATGCTAAAAAAATAAAAAGTCATTACTGATCAATTTATTATTTGTCTTTATGTTACTGCTGAGTAGTCTATATTTTCATGTTAAAATGGTAGGCTGTGGAACAGACTGAGTATTTTATATTTGCCTGTAAGTAGATTCATGGATTCCATATGTGCATTTGATTGATTTTTGGATGTGTATATGGATGAACAGGCCTTGACTCATTCTGATAGACATCTACCCTTATTTTGAGTACATTTTAGCTTTCCACTAATCACTGAGGAAAGAATGGATTATGTCATATGAAACAAAGCCTTGTTCAAACAAAACAGCTTTTGAAAGTTAGAAGGAGGGATATTGATCAAAGTTCCCTGAAATAAGTCAGACCCAAATGAAGGGCAACAGCTTAGTGACTGTTTCATAATACTTCCAAAGGAGACTTGTTTCTTGAAGACAAAACTGCTGGATTTGGGGTAGGAGAGTGAAATTAGAGTGGAGAAGATATAGTTGAGAAGAAAGGGCAAAAAAGGTCTAGTTTGCTTAGTGATAAACCACCAAATGAATAACAAGCAAGATAAGGAGGGCCTCAATTTTATTTTTTAAATATAAAATCTAGGAAAGTAAATAGCCTCATGAATCTCACAGAACTAGACTTTTATGTGTCACATGTCAATCATGTTACATTTGAGAATGTATTCCTGTGTAAGGAGAGGAGATGTAGCATCGCCTGCTCAAAAAAGTGTTTTATATTTCCCAGTGATCTGATGGGAACTCCTTGCTATGTTTTGAGTCTCCAGATAACCAGTCCTTCTGTCACTGTGGCTTTAGCCTAGATATATCTGAAAATGCAGCCATGTACTAGCATTTGACCTGTGTCTTTCTTATATTGTGAATAAAAGACTTTAGATTTCTTTGTTTCTTAATAAAAGATTGTGTTCTAGATTTTACATGTGGTGATGAAATTTCAGCTAAGGCAAACTAGGTAGGTTAACATTTGTCTTGCAAAGTTGTATTTATGAAGCAATAGTCTGAATTCCTCCCCTGGAGATGGAAACAGAATATTCCACTTGATGTGAAATACCACTCCTGGTGAAAGACATCACTTTCCACAAGTGGTAGAGCAGTGGTGTTGCTAGCAATGCTGCTAGCTAGTTTTTGTAAGGATATGTGTGACTGTTATTCTCAGACTATTGGCTAAACTGCATTCAACATCTTCCTATATTTCTTCTGTAGTTTGAATTGTTTAAAAGTTGCTTCATTATTTCCTCACCAGACAGGTGCCAATTGTCAGCAACTTCAATTACATAATTAAAAGAATCACAATTAAATAGAAAGCTGGGTTGGCATTCAGGAACTGTCATTGTATTTCCTTTCCTTTTTGACCTTAGGAAACCTAGAATCTTGTGAAAATTACAGTGGTTAACTCACAGGCTGTTGTGAGAGTAAATATGTTAAAAGTGGCATCCAATGCTGAAGTGGTGAGGCCATATGATGAGTATTGAGACACTCATCAACAGATCTCTTTTAATTTCACTGTCAAAACTAGAAACCTGAGTTTGAAACTTGAACATGGTGAGTGATAGGGTTATAAATAACTTCAACCTGTTGAAATTTTTTAAACAAAAGAAATCATTCTGAATCCAGCTAGGAAGGTGATGGCATCAGTCATTTTTAACTATGAATAGTATATATTTTCATGATGAGAAGGCAGATCATCTCATCTCATATTCCAGTAAAAAGCAGTTTTAAAATAAATTACAGTAACATTCTCACTGTAGCATAGTCATTATCTTATGTTGTACTTTCTGCAGTTACAAATGCTTCATATTACCCATTCTTTTAAAAAAAACCCTTTGCTGTTTCTCCTTTGTTTATTATGAGTAACATAATTTATTTGAACTCATATGCATATATGTATAGAGAGGAATGCACTCCTTTATGAGAGATATAGCACGTAGAATACATTATACACATATGCAATGAAATACACATGGAAAATAATTTTAGATTTCAATTTATGGTGTAATAAGTGCAGGTAGATGGATTTGCTGTATTTCACAGTCTGCACATTAAAAAAAGAAGTTCTTAGCTGACTGTAATTCCTTTGAAATATTTCAAAGTACAGGCCCTATTCCTCAGTCTCTGATGCATGTGAATAGTTTTTTAATACAATTGTAATATGAATGTATTTTTAATTTCAGTATGAGGTGCTATTTTTTTATTAAACTGTAGAGTTTTTCAATGGGATTGTGTTTTCCCAATCCTAAGAAATGTAATTAATTTTAAATTCTAAAATAAATAATAAATAATGTGAAATAACTTTTTTAGTTTAACATTGCATATAGGCTCTTTCTTGTTATATTTCAATAATGATGCATTGCAAGCAAATGGTTTTTTATTATTTTTCAATAATAATGAATATTACTTACATTGCTGAAAAAAAAAAAAAGTTTCCAGTTCTTTTCCCCTCTGGGCAGTTTTTCAGCCTCATTACTGAAGTCACTGAATCAGTTAACTGACAATAATTGTTTGGAGTTGGGTTCAGCCCCTGATCCTCAGGTGGATCAGAGAACTGCAACTTTTCTACTTGCTGTTCTCAGATGAAGTCTAATGCATTGTAGTAAATACAGGGCTTATACTGTATAGCAGAGGTTATATATGTCTCTCAGCAGAATATTGTGCACAAACCAGAGCATTCAAAATATTACAATCAACACAAAAGTGTGGGCTATTTTTACAAAGTAGATAACCTCAATGTAATACCAGTAAAGGGATGCTTCAGTGTACCCATATATTACCATGAATTTGTGCTTCTAATTTTTTTTCCAAATGGAGATGGAATTGCTGAAAATAATGCTATTAAAAGCTTTTATTCAGATCTCTTTTATCCGTGCCAGGTTAAACTTGTATCTCATGGATGAATGCTTGAATAGAAGCATCAGAAGCATTATAATTAGGTAAAATCCTTACTAACAATTTCTTGCTCTCATGCATTTTAATAAATTGCACAGTTTTGTATTACATCTATAAGCAGAGACAGTAGTTGCAACCATTCTATTGGTTGTTGTATAAAAAATTAGATTTTCTGCCCAAAGACTTTACAGTTCAAGGGCTGTTTCTATTTGTACTGCTTCAGAAGCAGCCGGAGAGAAGGCTGGCGTCACAGGGAGCAGCAATCTCATTTCTGGTTCTCTGCTGCTGAGAAGGAACAAGAAGCAGCAGGTCAATATTTATGGCAGCTCACCTTTTCTTCACTCTGCGTGGCATCCTAATGCGGGACATCTGAGGGGAGAGAGGGAGAATGGATGTGTTGCTCACACGAATAGAAAGCAGAGCAGAGTGAGTACTCAGCTCTTCTGCAGGGCTGAGGAGGTGGCAAATGACGTAACATTTGCTGCAACAACATGGAAAGGCGAGAGAGTTTGTGTGTGCTATATAGGCGGTTTGGCCATGCCCAGGAGCATTGCAATCCAAATGCTTTTTTTAAGGAGTGCTTAGAACTATAACAGGTTAGTGCATTAGGAGGGTTAAACATCTAAAGGACTGGGAGGAAGGATTCACAGCAGGGTTTGTAAAGGAACCAATGGTGTTAACAGCCTTTTAAGAGTGGATAAAGACCAGAAGAAACTCGGGGATTGGGGAGGGCAAACACAACATCAAAAAATTCAGATGTTTAGGATTTTCTGTTGTTGCCATTTTCCCAGAGAGGTATAGTTATCCTTATGTACTGTTTTGGATGATAAGTGAACACTTGAAAACCAACTGCTTCCAAACAAAGAGCCAGCAATTTAGCAATACAAATAAAGATGCTCTGTTTTTTCAGAGGGCTTCTGCTATGAGTGTTGCTCAGATCTCAAAAGAAACTTTTCGGCAAATTAGGGCACCTCAATTGAAATTCCTCGATATTGATCTTTGTGACCCAGTTTGACAATGCAGTTTAAGCACTAGTGGTTCTTCGCATGCTATTTATCCTCAACGGAAAATCTTTTTCTTTATTCAGGTTTTTTAGGACTTTTAAGTTCCATGATCAATCTCTTCACTGAGATGAATCCAGACAGGTCTAAAGCATGCCCTGGTACTTCATTTATCCAGGTTTTGATGGTTTGGTGCCGAGTGTAGCAGACTCGGATGGCCAGGAAGCTGCCTGGAAACTACAGTAAACTACTTCCCAGGAGAAAGCAGTTTTTATAGTCTTGTTTTTTGAATAATCTTCCTCGTGCTTATTCCCATAAAGACTAGTCTTACCCTGCAGAATATAAGAAGCATTATTTAACACCAGGTGATTCACAGTGTATTACTACTGTCCTACACATTTGTACATTTCAGGGGAAAAATTAACTTAATAATAGTTCTATTACTTTAATCCTATGATAATTGAATTCCTAAATTAGACCATTGTTCCTGCTTTGGAATGTATTTGAGCATGGTTAAGGAGTCTTGAGTCTAAAAATGAATGAAAAAACCCCCTTGTTATCTGTACTCTGATATTTTAAAAGAAAAAGTAAAATTATTTATATTTTCTGTTGCTTTCTTTGCAGTTGTGGTCTTTTTGTAAACTATTTCTCTGAAACTTTATTTCCTGAAAAATGATACAGAGGATTTTTGCTATGTCTTTTTGACTTGTTATACAAAAGAGAAAGGAAGTAGTATGGTAGTTTCATGATTATAAAATGAGCTCCTGACTGATATGCTTTGGGAAGATCATTAATCTTCCTTCAATTATCATGTCTTTAAATGTGCAAATATCCATCAGGAACATGAAACTAATCATGTAACATGATATTTTTAACAAGTCAGGGTGGTCATATTCTATGAGTAGTGAAGAATGCAAATACACTGAATATTTACTTTCCATATTACTATCATTATGTTCTTGCAATAAGTGTTGGGGATTGCTAAGAAATTGTCTGCAGATGACTTTTTATTTTAATTGCAAATTTTCCTACATATTCCCCACACACACACCCCTCCACTTCCCAGCCCCAAAAAGGCTGGTATGAGATCATAGTTTCAGCTGCTTCAGTTGGTTTTGTGGAAGATCAATTGGCATCAAATGCTCCACGACTGTATTCCAATTATTGTCAGTCAGTTCATATGTTTGACACCGATCACGTATTTGTCATTCAACAGCAGGATACAAAGTATCTCTGAAAGTGCTATTTTAAATTAGACTTGAAAGCTTAGATTTTTTTGCTTCAGTCACTACAGCTGTCATCCTGCAATTCTCAGAAATGCCATGTTTGTCAATTAGAAGTGAGAGAAGGATGGAAGCAACCTCTGAGTAGCTCAGGGCTACTTTATTTCTTGTCCTGTATGTAAAGCAACACATTAAAGGCCAAGTTGTTATACTAGAGTGAGAGCTAAAATTAATTTAAAAAAAAGGCTTTCCTTGATGTTGTGAGAGCAGATAATGTTTTATTTTATTCAATAAATACAATATAATTTTTGATGCTACATGTTTTAATTTTTTTTCTTTACCCTCCTAAAAGTAGTAGGATATTAGAAAGTAAATAGCAAAAGTTAATTCAAAGGTTCATGATTTACAACTTCCTGGACAGGACAGATTCATGAGAAAGGCTAGGCTAGGATTAACCAAAGTGATTCTCGTTCAAAATTCTTATGACTATGTTATTAAATTACTGGATTATGACGGTGTGAAAGTGTGGTATGCAGTGGAAGTGTGATAGGCTTAAAGGAGGAAAGCAGGGCTGTATGTCATTTGTATGTCAAAGACATCACATGGCAGTCCCATAGTTTATGACCATACTTCAATGATCTGTTTAAAATTAAGAAGTCGAGACAAAATTATCTGAACTATACAGAGTAATTTTTGTTGTTATATATTGTAATAAAGAATGATAAAAACTTCCTGGAGCAAAAATTATCTAAGTATTGTAAATTTTAGCCACTAAGGCAACATTTGTCCATAAATTCGTGAAACAATACTAGGGACTCTAATTAAAAAAAAAACGATAAAAGAACCTATGACTAATTATCAATCTCCAGAGCTGAACTGGTTTAATTAATTGAAAAATAAAGGTCATTGTCAAAGCTAACCAAAAAGGTACATTTTCTGTCAATATTTATTGGATAAGACCTTTCTATTTTCTCTAAGTGTTGGGTACTGCAAAGTGATGCTGCCTTGTCCTCTGATAGCTGCGTTCACAGGCTGGGTCTACAGGGCATCCTTGTAGTCATTTAAAGCTGTATCTTACCTCACTGTAACCTTTAGTCTAATACTGGCTCCATATGACAAATAGCCAGCCAGACTACTGGCCTGTGACCGGGGCTGTGACAGTGTCTGTGATGTGAGCAGGGTGTGTTGCTCTGGAGACAGACAACCTCTTTGCTCTCTTTTGCTTATGTGTATTTAAAATACGTTCAATGCCATGTACACATCATCAGCAAAGCAAATTTCAGACAGCAGAGACTGTTAGGAATAATATTTTCGGTGTAATTGAAATTAACCTTAGGTTAAAAAGCATCTCTCTTATTATTCCTTCCGCAACAATATTTTAAATTAGGTTAATACACTCTGAGGCATTTTACCTGCCATGTTCAAATAGAAGCAGTGAACCACATGCTGGTTATTTTTCTGAATAGCTATTTCATGTGAAAGCTATTTTTAATGAGAACACACTGTTGTGATAGTTCACAGTATACATTCATAATGTATAGCTATTTGGGGCCTGTCCTGCATTTTCTGCCAATTCGCATTTCCCTGTGAAGAACCCTTGATTATAATCTTCATTGTTAAAGTCACCAGGAGTTTAGAATATGTAAGAAATGGGGAATGAGCCTTCCTTATTGTTAAAAGCAAAACAGTGATGCTCAGAAAATATGAATAAATTACTATTTTTCAAAGAGTAGAAAGGTCACCTTCTACCTGTCTGTTCTTTACAGAGTGAAATTGTCTGCTTGCTACTGTTAGTTTAGTAAGGTCTATTAATAATAAAAAACGTTTTTTGTGAGGAGAAAAAAATTAAATGTCAAAGCATCTTCAGTCCCTTTTCAGATGATGCACAAATTTATCCATTCACAAAATTGCATTATGAAAATGAGACATTCTTTGCCATAAAATATTAATTACCTTTTTGTTTTGATTATGTTTTTCATTTTGGTTTGGTTTTGCTGTTTGTGTCACTTGCACATGGATAGTAATTGAAAGACATGTCTGATTTAAGCAAATCCCATGGGGAAACTGCTGCATCACAGTGGCTGACTATTAAAACACCTGTGAAGAGATCTACTTTTCTTCACAATTCGTTTGTAGCAAAATCACTTCCTTCTGCACTCCAAACTTTCCTTGATCATATGCTAGCAGAGAAGAATAGTTTAGCAAAGGCAGTTGTTTTTGCTGGGCTATCCTAGCCAGAGCTCAGGGGCTGCCATGCACATTGTCAGTGATGCAGCTTATGGGCCACAAAGCACTTTGGTCCAAGGGCAACACGGGTGGAGCTACCAGACTGCTACAAATTTAAAGTCTTCCGGCTGACTTGAGTTCCACTATCCAGTAAGCTCTTTTAATCATTTTCTATTCCCAATAGTCATCTCCAGTAAAGCAAATAGAATTTGTACTTTTACAATTCCTTCTCCAGCATCCTCCTAAAGTGCTGCTTAATCAACATTAATATTTTCACACTTGCCTTAATAATTTTAAAAATCGGATCTGGAGGTGGGAAGTGAGTGTCAAGTGCCACTGAATGCACCATTGCAAGTATAAAACAGTTCCCATTTCAGGTTACCGGAGAGCTAAACCTTAATATAGTCTGAAATATGAGTAGAGGCAGAGATTCCTAGGAACATCTGGTAACAACTTTTTGAGAATCAGTTTTTTTTATCTCTTATGCTCTTTTGCAGATTTCAAAAGAGCTAATTCTTGCTGTGCTGAGTTCTCTGCAGTAGTCTTCCCCAAATGGATATTTATGACACTTGACTAATATTTTGTATAAATTGATTGGTTATTGCATGTAGCAAAAATATCTTTGTATGGTAGAGACCTCATGTAGTACTTGGACTGTTATCTACTCTTTATGAAAGCATCATTTCCAAACTTCCCAATGTACTACAGCACAAAGGAATTTAATATCCCAAAATGACAATAAAATCTGGTCTATTGAAAGCACATATAAATGTGTTTTTCAAGGTTATCTATGAGTTTGTTGAGCTGTAACGCTTTTCATTCATTCAGTAGTTTATTTTTTATTAGGAAACTCCAAAAACTTCTCCTGTATGGTCATGTTGGACTTTTTGTTCATTTGAAAAATGAATAATTAAAGTTGCTGGCCAAAGCACAAATATTCAGTTTCATTTAAATACTGATGAAGTTACTGTTAATTGGACAAGTGTAGTTAAATTTTCTAATTTATTTATAGGTGTTGTTCGTTGAAAAAACTTACAATATTCTGGTGCTTGTATGTGGTGCTACATTGACCATCTCCATAAATAACAGAGATAACTGAATATTAAACAAACTATTTTATACAAACACAGCAACAGATCGGA
Organism: Grallaria varia; assembly: GCA_013396735.1. NCBI lineage: Eukaryota > Metazoa > Chordata > Aves > Passeriformes > Formicariidae > Grallaria > Grallaria varia. The sequence goes on along the minus strand of VWZG01004219.1, from coordinate 294,859 downwards.
ATGTAGTTTATTTTACAAGTTCCTCCTTGAGAACGACCAGTCAAAATGGATCGATTTAGCAACAAAGCACACTTTTCCCTTGGAATGAATTCCTATTGTTTTAAGATTAATGGTGAAAAGGCTGTATAAAGTGCTCAGAGGAAAAGGAATACGAACTGTTCTCCTGAAGCAGTCTGCAACTACATTTTTCAAGCTTGGAGGCTACTCTAGCTACAGCTGCCAAGGTAGGAGTTATCTTGACTGTCAGGCTTCCAGTTCTTTTCCAAAATGAAGATTTTATCAGTAATATTTGTCAGTGAGCCAGAGAAAGCTCATCTGTTTGAGGAAAATTCAGTCACCCTCACTCAGGGTCAGCTAAACTTTGCAACTTGCCTGCAGACAAAGGTTCCAACTCAATTTACTGAAAGGTTTTTTTATCAAGCTTTAGAGTGTGACACCATAATAACTTCTTGTATTTAGATCCCTTATGGTAAACAAGTAGATGTTCACCACTGTACAGCTTTTCAAAGACAGTAAATTCTAGCTTTTCTGCTCATGATGTTCCTGCTTGCACTTAAGAATTGCTAACTCATTAATTTCTAGATGTATTTCTACACATTATAGGAATCAGTCTAAATAAGGGTTATCACCATGACTAGGGCTTATGTCCACCTCTCAGCTCTGTGAGTTTGGTATGTTCTGTACATTTCTGTGATGATTGGAATGGCTGGTGTCAAAGATGGAGAAATTGTTACAGACTGATGTAGAGAGATGTATTTTATATCTTTTCAGTTTCATTCTTCCTTTTTACTTAAAAACCCCTTGTTCAGGGAGAGGGACTGTCATACTGGCATTTTCAGTTGAGACCAGAGTAAACCAAACAAGAAATTACATGTGCTTTTCTGATCAGTTTCTATAAAAATACTGTGCTTGAACTTTTACTGCCAAATAAGACTGCAACATTGTACGTCCTCCAAACTGATAATGGAGGCTTTCCTGTGGCACAAATGTTGGTAATAACATGCCTCAGATATGACTTAAACCTTATATAGGGGCTTAAAACTTCCTTACTTGAAACCTCTTGACCCCTACCTTTCTAAAGAGATTACTTAGAAAGAACTTGGTGCTGCAGGGTGCTAACCACATTTCTTCCCTCCAGGAAAATGATTACAGAAATTTGTGAATTAAAAGGCAATTATTTCCATTAAAGTCTCTACACTGGAAAAAATCAGTTGACTGAACTTTGTTTAAACTTAGAGAAAACTGAAAGCTAGAATAGCATCATAGCAACTGTTACTCAGCAGGGTCAAATACATGGTTAGCCATTAGACCTAATTTATGGTGTTGTCTTTGGTTTACTTGAAAATTTTAAGTGATAAAGATGACAGGTATGAATGAACATGAGTGAAAACCAACAATTCAGAGGCTTCTTATCATTAGCATGTGGTGTCACTGTTTTATGGCCAAAAAGTTTGCCAGATACATTGATTATAAAGCCCCTCTTATTTAGACCAGGTACCCAGTGTACCCAGCAACGTACATTAGTCATCATTATAAAATCAACCGTTCCCAACAATTACCACAGAGTGATACATGGATACTGCAGTCATTTCACAGACACACTAAAGCCTTTGCTCTACAAACCATCCATTCTGTTTCTGAGTTGAAAAGCATAAATCCTGCAGAACTCTGAGCACATGGCTGTGCTAGAGATGAGGTAGCGGCTGGATTGCTGTGGAAATTTATGGGTCTCCAGCAAACCCTGTTAAAAATGTACTATTTTAATATGAAGAGTCAGATTTGCTGTACCGCAGTAAAAATCCAAGTAAGCAATGGTATTATTGTGGATTACAATTGTGCTCTTGTTGGTACAGAAATGCTGTCTAACACACAGATGATTCCTTCTACTAGAGAAGGTAATAAAATATTCCGGTGCTGTACAGCTGTGTTCTGTGGGGCTGGGGAGAAGACTAAGAAATGCCTTTAGAGTAGCTCCTGGCTGTTTTGTGAGTCACTCTGATAGCCCAAGAAGTGCTTAGAAGGCAGTATTATCACCTGTGCAAAAGGAATGAGCAGTTACTGGGTGTTTCTGAAGCATGAGCTCTGAAAATTTTCTTCTACTATAGTTTTTTATTTTTCTGATTCAAAACTTTCCTTTTCACTGCAGCCAATAGTTATTTTTGGAAGGTTCATAGAAATCTCTCATCTTAAAAATTATTTATAGCATTTGGTTTCACTAAAAGGCTTAATGGCAATGATTTCATAAATACAGAGAAAAACAAAAGAATATGTACTATATATATTCCAGTTTAATGGAAGTTCACTGAAAATAACAGATAATTTTCATTCTACTCTATCAAAAATATCACTCTGGTATTTGTGGTATTATCGCTCACACTTTTGGCAACCTCAGAAGTTCATGCCAATGTTATGTCAGTCTGTGCCAAGGGAACCCTCCATCCAGATAAGTCTTTACTCCATTTCATATACTTGGCAGACCAAAAATGCTTTTTTCTCAAAACTTAATTAAAGACGGTTCCATCTGGTGGGATTGAAAAAGGTTCCTGTGTACACTATTTCTTAGTTCTCAGCAGCTGAGAATGATTGTTGAAATCTGATGTGGGTAATCTCATATTTGGCAAACCCTTAACAAGTTTTGGCATCTTTGATAACAAATTCTTCAAGGAAATTACTTCTGCCTTGCTGCTCTTTTATTTTTTTGCACATAATTGCATTGGAATCGCTATTTTTCCTGTAACTGTGCATTTTTTTAAAACACCCACGTTTGTATTTCTCTGTTTTATTCTTATTAACTACTTAAACCCCTAATTTTACAAATCGCAGATAAGCCCCCCTTTCATTATTGGAGTGTAATAATCCAAATTAACTTGAAATTTTATGAGGCAGGAATATATGGGTAAAACATTATTTTAAGGCTGAATTGTAGATAATAGGAAAAAACCCCATCTAAATAAAATGCAAACTCACTGTAATTAGCTATCTCCTAAGGCTCTGTATTTTTATTGTCACTGTATTTGCATTTGTTTTCATATAAAAGGTATCTAAAAAGAAAATGTGGACATGGGAATGATAAAATACTTCCTCAGATTTAGAAATTCTGAAGATTACTTTCAACACCCTGAAAGGATTTCACTTTTCCACAAAGGGGCCTGTGTTCTAGATAGAGAAATGGAATGGAAGGATTGGAAGCAGAACCCCACAAAGTTCCTTAGATTACAGCTCAAACTCATCACAGACAATCTAGTCTATCTACTATTTATTCCTTAAGGTGGTTTCTTTCATCATACCGTGCCAAAATGTTATCTCATTACTCCAGCAAACAGATTACATATTCAAAAACCATTACTGAAATGGTAACATATCTTGTTATATGTGTCTTATCCTTTACACAGGTGCTCTTCTGCATGATGATATGCATTTTTAAGAACATAAAAATGTGCTTTGACGTCAGTGTTTAGTTAGTGGCCTTGGGATTTTGCAATACTCTCTGTTCAGCTGCCTATTAGAGATACTGTAGTAATATATTTTTACAAAATTTCAGATTGTTTACCATAAGGATTGCAGGTTCGATCTACTTTTCAGACTTGTTAAATCTATATTTTGTTGAGCAGCAGTTATATCTCCTGTTCTATTTCAAGGTAAAAAACCTGACAATGTAAAGTAATTTCAGTATTTTGTGTGGTTCCAGCAAAAAAAAGCTTCTAAAACAGTCTCTTAAAGAATTTTTTATTAATTTTAAAATCTATTAGGTTCAGGGCCTCTTAATAACTAGCATATGTAAAGATGCTAGTAATATGAACTTTATCATCTCTACTTGTATAGGGTGTGTCACTTTCCTTGTTGTGATATTTTTGTCGTTTATTCACACATTTATCCCTACATTTAATATTTTGTACAAA
>VWZG01004219.1:201520-290955 GCA_013396735.1 Grallaria varia | reverse complement strand
AAAAAAAAAAAAGACATAAAACTTCCCTTCCCCGCTGTTCTATAATGTAAGTTCAACAATCTGCCTCTGGTCTGAACCTCTATGTTTGAGTTAAAGTTAAGCCTTGTATGTTACTCCATTTCTAGTAGAGAAATTTCAGCCCTCTTCTACCAGGAATACCAACTTTCTCTTTCTGTCTAAAAATATTTTCCAAGGCTCTTTCTTGAGATCTTTTCTGTTGAACTTGAAGGTGTCATGTTTTCTTGACATCCCTCAATCCACTGGAAACTGTGGTCCTTTCTTTGATCTCTGGTAGTTGTGGAGGAGATGTTTATAGATGCATAGCCTTCTCAGATATTGCTGTATTATTAAGGATTTTATCTGTGGCCACTGAGAAACTTTTGGTAGCTGTACTTTAATTTTTTCACAGATTTCTGAACTCTTGCTTTAAATTATCCCAGTCATTTCAGTTTTATGTCTGTGAACAATTTGATTTTTGTCTGTCTCAGTCTAAGAGAAATTGTCATTTCCAATTTTGTTTCTTTATCTTGTGCCAACATTGCTGTCTACTCGTAGATCAGCAACATTCTGGGGTGTTTTTTTTTGTTGTTGTTGTTTTGTGGGGTTTTTTGGTTCTGTTTGTTTGTTTTGGGGGGTTTTTTTGCTGGCTTTAGATGATGATGTTGTTCTAGGTTTTGGAGGATTTTTGGCAGGGGATGGCAGGAGGAATTTTTTTCTGCTAGTATAGGAGAAAAGATACATAGGGCTCACGTAAATTCTAATATCCTTTTAAATTACTAGGGATGTACGCCATGTTCCAGGGCACGATAGAAACAAAAGAAAAGGCAGATTTATACTGACAGTTCCACACCTTCATGCCAATAAGAAAATTGCAAATATTCTATCTCTTGACTTCTTTACTAAGCTGTGTGTGTCATTGTGTGAGCCATTTGAGATTTTATGATACATTTATCAAGTTAGCTGCATTCCTTAGTAAAATGTAGTTACAGAGTTTTCCTTGCTTTTTTTTTTTTTCTTCTCCTACTCTTTTTCATTCCAAGATCCTCACTGGCTTTATTAGGATTTCTTCTGACTGGCAGGTGCCTACTGATTTGATTTTCCAATATATTCTTCTCTGTATTCCTTGCTTTAAAAGGATAGGCACAGCAGAAAAGTGGAGTGTGGTTTATTATTCTTGTGTATATCTATTATAAAACACAAGGAGTTATGATTCACCAAGGTCACTGTCAAAGTCTGTGACAATGTAAGGAATTTATTCTTTATGTCCAAGTGTTTGGAATACCCATTCCTACTGGTCAAAGATGCCATCAGGAATATTCTGTATTAGTATAGTTTCCGGTACATCTGTTATGCTTATCTGCACACAAGCAGGAAGGAGAGTTTTCTTTATATCTGTTTTATGTGTTTTCATGCCTTATATCCTGATGCCAGAGCAGAGCAGGTGCCCTGTAGTTTATATTGTGCTCCATTTACATCTGACTGGTAAAGAGCAAAGTTACTCTGAGTGTATGTTTTTTTGGGACAGAGGCTTTTCAGTCAGGGCCTGAGACAAACTGAACCTCTGAAACATCAAAGTGGATAGTACAATAAAAACTGGAAGAAAACCTCTGTTAAATTGGAATAAAAAGTTATAACAGTGTGAAGAGAGGTTGGGATGTTGAGCTGTGTAATTAAGCAGGATCTTATGCAAGGTGTATGAAGCTGAGTTTCTGCACGTAGTAGTAATGTGTTACTGTGAATCACTAGTTCTTTGGTAAATGCCCCTGTGCATGTTTTACTACTTTTTTGTGTTTATTTTGCCAAACCATAACCCAACACTGTGATGTAGTGAAGTTCACTGAAAGTGATAAAGGAATTTTGAGTGTTGCAAGGTGCTAATCGGACAATAAACTCCTAGGGACCAAGACTGAAGAAGGACTTCAGTCCTGACACGTCCTCACAGAGTTCTTCTCAGAACTCTGCTGGAGCACCTGCACTGCACCAGACAGGTGGCAAAGCTTTGCCCCAGTTTCTTTCCCAAACATCTGCAATTCACCACTGTTCATAATTAAAATTACTTTTAAATGAAGGACCTTGTTCTGGGTCACAATAATTACCATGGTGATTTAGGGAATATGCCTATGAATAATTTCTGAACTCAGTTTGAGAATATGAACTCTCTACTTGTATCTGTGTCAGGCTGAAAACCCCATTTGCACTCCACTTTCTCCCTCCATTTTGGAAAAAGAGCTAACAAACCATGGTCAAGCTTCATTGACCTTATTTAGCTCAAAGTATTTTTGAACAATTCTGAGTGCTGCCACATGTGATCTTTGATCATCTGAGAAAAATATTAGACATCATCTGATGAACATGCATGGAAGTTGTAAATGACAGTTTCTGATTTTTTTTTTTTTTTTTTTTTTTGTACAAAGGGAGAGTAGATGAGAGAGATTTTGTCAAGAGGTAAAAATTCATGTCAGAGAGGAAGGAAGGACCCTGCCTTACTTACACAACTCTGATCCAAGTAGAAAGGAAAAACTGATTATTAGAGAAATACAATGATTTTTCACTTGTTTTGTTTGTTTGTTTTGGGTTTTTTTTGTTTGGTTGGTTTGGTTTTTAATATTTGATGAGGTACCTAAACACAAGACAAAGTATATTGGAAGCATTTAAAAGTTGCACGTATTTTATACTCTAACTGTTGCTTGATCCAAAAGAGGTAAATTGTAAACCAAAGTGTTGGTCAATTTTATGCCCTGGAAAAATGATGGTTTTTTAATAACTGAAGCATTTGGGAGAGTTTGCTTTAGTTATAGGACCAAGGAAACCAGGCTATGGGAGATCTTACCTCTCAAAACAATCTTCGCTATCGGGCGAATGTTACATCCTGAGACAGCATCTGGAGACTGAAAAGTAGATGTACAATTTAACTTAATGTTATTTTGGTAAGTAAGCCCAAAACAACAACCTAAGGAGTGTTCAGAAAGGGAGATTTACCAAAACTGTGATGATTGACAGTTATGAAAGTCAACCAAACAAAATAGGAACATGAAATATTCTTTTAAATTAGCTGGTATTTCAGGACATGTGTTTATAACATTAGCAGTTTCTAATGGAAATGTTTCCTTATACTTTCTACAAGAACTGAAAAAAGATTTTTCGAAGCTCTCTTTTGCTGCAGTGCTACAGCATGTTTTTATGTTGAAGGTGTTGTTCAGCTCAGACCATACTGTAGTTTGCATTCTGGTTTCCTAGGCTATACCTTGGTGGGTGTGACTCAGCATATTGAATTTCGTTGTGCTTTCCATATCAGCAAGATGAGATAAAGGTTTACTTTTCTCTTTCTTACAAGAAAAATGTAGCATTGCAAGGGAAGTTGGCTTCAGTAATGTCACTCTCATCTTATTTTTCAGGCTACCTTTTAGTCAATGTTTCCCTTTACTTTTCTGATCTATGTATCTCTGGGCAGCACTGAGTTCTCAGTCTAAACTGCTGATGTGCCGTGGTTACATAATTACTAATTTTTTAGACTTCAACAGCAGTCTGTGATGGAAGGAGTCATTAACGAAAGAGTTGTTGAACATCTGTTACTTTGTAACAGTAAAATCATGGTCTGTGGCTGGAGACACCTCCAATGATTAACAATTTGCAACATCTCTTTAGTAGGATGGGGAAAAAAATGTGATGTCACTTAAACCAAATAGGAGTGGAAATACGAACCTGCACATGTACTTTGTCACTGAACCCTAAAACCTCAACAGTAATGACCATATAACCTTTTATGATGTTTCATCAAGCACTTACCTTGAAACTTGATATGTTCTTGAGCTTACTAGTGCAGCTAAAGGACTCTGGGTTTTATGGTACTGGAAAATCTTGTTAGTTTCCAGCTTAAGAATATATTCAGTCATTTCATACCCATTTGTGCCAATATTATTCTTTTGATTAGCTAGAATAATTTTCAGTTCTCAAGTTTACATTTTTGATATATTTGCAGGCAGGAGTCATCTTGGTATTGTGTTAACTAAGCTAAACAAGCTCCATGTCCTCCTGGGAATTTTTGTCTTCACCTCTTCGAGCTTCAGTTCATCTTTCACAAACACCACTGAACAGAATTTTGCATGATGTCACTCAGTATGTCCACCTGATACCAAAGATTCAGCTTTTCAAACTCTCTCTGAAGCGTTTTAGGCATCTTCTGGCATGGCCACTTCAGATCGGTAGTTGACGGCCGTTGATCAAATAGTACATGGAAGTCTTTACTTTCTCTGTCACTTCAAAATAAGAAGATCCCTTGCCTGGTTCACTTTTCTTATACTTAGGTTATTTAGGCTACTCCCGCTTGTTGTGCAAAATATTTTAGGACGGCCTTTTATTTTGGTGTTAATATTTGGTACAAGGTATTGTACTTTGTATCGGTACTGATATGGAGAGCTGTGAAGGGAAATTTGTCCATTAAAAGAGTTGAAACAATTGTATCAAAAATTTGTGATAGGGAGGTAAGAAGGGAAACACATATATCTGAAAATGCCTGATATGGCTGTCTGTAAACTGTGACACTTTCTGGGAAAGGAGGAAGTTTCAGAAATTCAAACTGTTGGTTAGGCTAGATGTTGAGTGGGTGCAGGATTTGTAAGTATACTACAAAGAGGTGTTATTTTTCACTGGTTAAACGTCTTAATACTGCTAATACAAATAAATAAAGCAAAGCAACACATACCCCCTTCCTCAGATACTGAATTGTTTTCGTGAATGACGTCTGTAGGCTCCAGTAAAACCGATCTGTTCATCTTTCCTGCCTGACCAGAGGGGAACCATGAGAACAAAGAAAGGGTTTCTTCCACCAACAGATCTCAGAAACATTCTGGCATGTTGTTTCTGTTATAAACTTGGCTCTAACCTACTGAGATGATAACCACAGAGTGATGGTCACATATACTGCTTTCATCTAGTTTTATAACGCAGATTTGTTCCCCCTTTGTTTTAGTGTCTCCATGACAACAGACATTAGTGAAGTTGTCGCAGGTGTTTTTATGCCAGAACTTCTTAGATCTGTTAGTTGACCAAATCCATGCACCTGTAGCCTTTTCATTAACACTTAACTTATTCCTAATTTCTGTCCAACATGCAATTGATTTTTTATTTGAAGCAAATACATGGGCTGCCACCCAAATATCAACACACCTAACTGCTTGGACAACGTGTCTATTAGCTGTTTAAATTTATGAGAATTTTTTCGAGTGCATATTGTATGAAATTCATGTAGTACACAAGTTTTTTCCATTCAGTTAAGTTTTTCTTTAAATTTGAGATTTATATTTTCTGTTGCTTAGTTCTCAAAATTGTGAAATGAGGATGACAATAATGTATTGTAACCTCTGCCTGAACATAGCTCAAGCCTGTGCATTTTAAGCTTTGGTTGTTGATAAATATAGGAGCTTGCTTTGTATGCAGAAAAGCAGAAGCACAGAAGTGAATGGTTTTTGTGCTTTTTAATTCTGAATGCCTCATCATCTTTGGGTGTCCATTTTGTGTAACACATCAGGAGTGATTTTGATAATAAAGTTTTAATCTACATCATACAGTTCCTACAGAAACTGTTTTGCAATATTTTGCTTTGCTTTTTTTCCCACGTATTTGCTGCCCAGATGATTTATGATTTCTTAGATCACAAGGACCACATTGTGAGTGAAATTATTTTTTCCAAGAAATGTTATTCCTTCTTAAGGAACAGAGAGTTGGTGTAATTATCTCAGAGATGAGAAAAGCTTGAAGCTGCAGAGACCTATTGATTGAAATTTATCACTTTGGGGCTCTGTATGACACATACTGACTAGGAAGGACTTATTAACAGGAATAGTGATTATCCTGCCGTGACAATGTTCATCTTGGTATGTGACTTCTGGTAGTGCTCTCTCAGATACCTTGCTTTCTTCTGTTAATTCTCAGCTGAATATTATAGGGTACAGTCTCTCCTGCTGAATAAGGTGGAGGATCAGACTTGTTTTAGTGTAGAATACATATCACTAGAATATGAACAAAACTGTACCATTCACACCCAATATAGCCTCTTTCTCTTTAGTTCAAGATGTCCATTATGGCTTTTTAAGAACCATTAGGGTGCCATTTCCCAGTATGCAACATCCGATCTAACAGTGAACTAGATATACTGAAGCAAAGATCCCATCAGGATGTCCAACCACAAGTATCTGTCTTGCTGTGCATTTTTCTGACTTCATTGTGTTCAAAGTAGGGACTGAGCGAGCTCATGGTGAGTTCAGCTCACTGACCTAGCTAAATACTTAACCCAGTGAAATAGTCAATCTCAGTCATTACTGTCAAATGAATAAACAAGTGAGTACAAAAGAAGCATTGCAGAGATCAGAATATCTCCCTCAGTGAATATATAATCAAAACCATTCTGAATTTGCCTAGGGATGTGCAAATGCCTTTGACAAGCATCTTTTCTGATTCTCAGGAAAAGTACAAACATCCCTGATGGTAAGGGAAGAAGGAAGGGAGAAAACTTAGTTTGCAAATGTTTTAGATTGTGGTTCTCCTTTTCTAGTATTTTCTTCCATTATTTTGCTATAATAGATTGTCTCTCTGCTCTGTCAGGAGAAAAAATACAGATGATCTTGCCAGGCAGAGAACTCAGCCCACATATGAAGGGGGGCACAAACAAACACGGCACAGCAACCACTTTCAGTAAGTGTAAGGGGTCCTTATGATCCACAGCCCTGAGAAGGTCTGCAGAGCAGTGAGGTTCAGTGGCAGGGGAAGGGAGGCTGCTGTGATGTGCTCTGCACGATTCTCCCGAGGTGCCTTCAGCACCACTCCTGTGTCTTGTCACATCCAACTCACCACAACTGCCGGACTTACCCTGGCAAGGACAACTGAGCCTTATAACCCTTCTTACCAATGTCCAATACACAGTACAGCATGGAGAAATTGCATTCTCTTCCTCCTTACCCCAGTAAATCAAAATTTCCTCAGATTTCTCATTTCTTCTTCCTTTCTTACTCTCACAGTCATATGCCATTACTCCACTTCAGGGTTATTGCTCTTCTCTCCTTAGTCACCCCAAATTTGACATAGATTGTATTAGAGCACAAATCCTACTGCCTTTAATGGAATTTGATGCTTAGGTTTATGACTTCTGGGAGACTTCTGATTTCTTCACTTATTACTCACCTGTGAAACTGAATTTTGTTGCTTAAATAAAGTGAAAGTAAGAAAAAAAGTGAAATACTAAAAACTGAACTAAAAAAAGAAGTGAACTTATAAAGAGCTCCCCAAAAATTCCCCAGTGAAATTTTAATGAAATTTTTATTTCTTACTATGTCTGCTTTTATTCATCAATTTGTAATTTGCCAGATAATTTATTTTCCTCAGAAAATGAAATACAGCAAGTATGCTGAAAAAATTAAAAGAGATAAATTAGTTTTCTTTGTTAGAGAGTACATTAGAATTTGTAAGCATTTAATAAAATTTTCTAAAAGTAAGTAGTTTTCCATTGTATTTCTCAACTCTATTAGTTTTAAAAGTTGCCTTGTACTCTATCAACGGTACATTAGTAGTTTCATGAACACCATGAATTAAAGGTTTTCAAGGTCTTGAAATCTCTTGTACTATTGAGGGAGTGCAAACTACTTATTTCCAGCTGTAGGAAATCTCTGTTCTGAACTCTGTCTTTTTAATCTACTTTGATTGGTGCTGTACCTCATAGCATGGAAGCCAAGAGCTTCCATATCATACTAACTAGGCCTTCTGGAAAGTCATTTTTCGGAAGAAGTTGTGTAACCATCGTTGGGTTTCGGTTCATTGGGATTTTTTTGTTGAGTACAAGAACCCATCTAAAGACATGAAATTCTGGGGTAAGGTCTAAAAATGACAGCAAAATGACAAGAACCTTCTCTGAAGTTATCCCTCTGTTAAACCATTCATTTTGTTTTATAGTTCATATTAGTTTTCACAGTGCCACTTGTGACTCAAACAAATGTCGTTTGGTGCTAACAGCTGCCAGTGTAAGCTTTTCCTCCCTGGCTATTCCATTGCCATGCTCAAATTCTTGAATTTGACATAATAATAAAATGTCCTCTGTGAGTGTGACCTATGTACCATTCTCCAATATTCCAATTGATAATGGGAGGTGCAGTATATTGCAGAGAAGTCAGCAGTACACAGAAATGCACAAATACCCTGATGGGAGCTTTGTTCTTAGCTGACTCCAAGCAGCTCTTTGCTCAGAACTTAAACATCTAAGACCATAAGTTTCAGAAATTTAAGTCTTATCCATNAAAAAAAAAAAAAAAAATTTACCCTGGGGTTCTGAAAAACCTCTGGACAACAACATAGTTGTTTTCCATCTTTCAGAGACTCTTGTTGAAATTGTCAATCAATATTTCCTTACTAATGCAATTTGCGTTTTGTACCTGATCCATCTTAAGCATTTTGTACATTTTGCTGTAATAATGTCTTCAATGAGCTGCAAAAAAATCCACAACAGAAAACAAAAGCAGAATTACATGTTATCTTTTGCTCTCTGAAAGCAGTGTTTTGTTTTGCCAACTTATAAACAAGCAATGGTGTTACCAAAAATTTGTTTGAATACCTTTTTGGTGTAATTAATGTGATGTATAACTTGGCACATCTTTCAGAACTAAGCAGAATTGACTGGGTTTGCGTGCATTTTGTACTTAAACTTTTCATAGTTAGTCTTGTGTGTTTCTAATTATTCAGAGCACAGTTCTCAGTATCAAAATACTGGCTGTGAGTAATGAGAAATGTATAGAAAGCCATGTAAAAAACGTAATATCTCTGCCTACTATACACACAAATTGCTGGTGTTTCCTTCCCACTGTATGACTCAAAAAAATCAAATAACTGGGTGATTTTAGGGTTCAGTTGACAGCTGTTTTCATTCAGCTTTTACTGCTGGTGACAGCAGTAGGGTTACACTCCAGGTGCACTAAAATCTAGATAAAGAAGGTATTTAATTAAAGCCAGGGAAGAACTGAGAAGAGAAAGCTTACTGTGTTGCTGGTTCTGTCCTAACATATACTGTTTGACTAGTATCTGTTTTGATTTGGACCCAAGCCCCAAGTACTTGGGAAAGACCACAGTGAGCTTATCAGTCCAAGCTGTTCTGAGCAATATTAGTGAGGAGCCAGCACAAAAGGGTTGTGATGAATGACAGCATAAGCCACATTCACAGGAAATTAGATTCTCTAAGGGTTGAAAAGAAACATTATAAAACTCAAACACTAGTAAATAGCTACTTTCTCCATCCTTTACCCTGGAGGAAGCAACACTAATGTTCCTACAAGCCAGAAGGAATGTTGTTTTAATAATTGAAGCTGGACACTTGATCTTGTGTACAGATCTTCTGTTTCATTAGACTTAAAGGCAGTTCTGATTCCTAAGTGGTTATTCTTCACAGTGGCACAAAAATACTTATTGAAGAAAATAGTATACAGACATTTAAACTGTAGTTACTAAAATGCCTCTCTTTGTCTTTATTTGGATCATTAATACATTTTTTTCTGATGATGATTAAGAAGACACCCAAATGAGAAAGAAAACCAGAAATACTTGGATTTCAAAGGCAGCTGTTAGTGACAGGACCTTTAAGAAAGCAGTGTTCAGATTAGGTTCAGGTAATAAAGTACCTGATTTAAGTGAAGGTTAACATGATTCATAGTTCTGTGTTTGTAAAATGAGAAATCTTGATGGCTTCTTCAGATCTACGTTATATGCTATTATATTCCTTTTTGCACTTTATAAAAAATTCTTGATAAATATTTACTGATTATAACCTTAGTGAAATACTAAGCAGTCAGAACCATCCATTATCCAAGTATCCGAAGGTGAAGAAGATGGAGGGAGCCCATCCTCAGGAACTTGTGTACGTGTTTTGCGGGGAGCACACTCGCAGCACTATATCAGCTTCTTCAGGACCAGGATTAGTGGTATGATTTATTAGCCACTTTATCAGCAGCTATGTCAACATATCACACACTCAAGCAAATTCACAGTCCCTGCCTCAAAAGATTTAACAATTCAAAGTCACATTTCAGCCAGCTGAAGATTGTTGATTAGCTGTACTTAGACAAAGAGATTTATAATTTATGAGGGTCATTTGCTCTTCTTAGTGCATTATCATTTTTTGTAGATGCATTAAAACAAAACTGGTGAGGTTGTCAGGTGGTCATGTAGTCTGTTGCCTAGCTCTAAGGCTTTAGCCCTTTCTGACAAATATTTCAAAACAACTAACACAATGTTGAGTCCACAACATTCCTAGAAAATCTGGATGATTGTATTAGAATGATTTTAAATGAAAAAAAAAAACCTTACTACAAATCTTTTCTGAAACTTAAGCTATTTATAAGCTGTGACCCAACAAACATTAGAAGATGCTTCTCCTTTTTGTGACAACTTTGCAAAGAGTGAAGACTGTTTCCCTGCAGTCTTATCTTAGACGAAAAAAAACCACCAAAAACCTGCTTTTTCAAGTTCTTTCTGTTGGAGTCCATTTCATTCCTGATACTCATCTGTAAACTCACTTCTACAGGTCTGTGTCCTTGAAAAATGGTTCCGTGAAACTGATATAAAGTCTTATCTGAAGTTTTACTAACTTAGCCAACTCATTCTTTCTAAAGTATGCTGTAATATAGATCTAGTTCTCTATTGTAATTGCATTTTAGCGACCAAATCCAAACTAGCATAGCCTTAATAACTTCATTATAACTACAGTGGTTGGCAGAATCACAGAATATGCTGAGTCAGAAAGGACTCACGCGGATCATTGAGTTCAACCGTTGGCCCTGCACAAGACCATCCTCAAGAGTCACACCAGGTGCCCAAGAATATTGTCCAAACACTAATGGAACTCCGTCAGTCTCGATGCTGTGACCACTGCTCTGGGGAGCCTCTTCCAGTGCCCAACCACCCTCTGGGTGAAGAACCTTTTTCTAATATCCAACCTAAACATCCCCTGACACAACTTCAGGCCATTCCCCTGGGTCCTGTCCCTGGTCACCATAGAGATCAGTGCCTGCCCCTCCTCTGCCCCTCATGAGGAAGTTGTAACTGCAGGGAGGTCTCCCCTCAGTCTCCTCTTCTCCAGCTGAACAGTCCAACTGCCCTCAGCCACTCCTCATACGGCTTCCCCTCAAGGCCCTTCACAATCTTCCTTTCCCTCCTCTGAATGCTCTCTAAGAGCTTAATATGTTTCTTATATTGTGGTGCCCAAAACTGCATACAACATCCAAGGTGAGGCCGCCACAGTGCAGAGCAGAGCAGGACAATCTCCTCCCTTGACCAGCTGGTGCTGCTTTGCCTGATGCCCCCCAGGACAGGGTTGGCCCTCCTGGCTGCCAGGGCACTGCTGACTCACATTCAACTTGCCATTGACCAGGACCCCCAGGTCCCTTTCCTGGCACTGCTTTCCAGTATCTCATTCCCCAGTCTGGACAAACAGCCAGGGTTGCCCCATCCCTGGTGCAGAATCCAACACTTTTCCTTGTTGAACTTCACACAGTTGGTGATTGCCCAGCCCTGTAATTTGTCGAGGTCTCTCTGCAGGGCCTCCCTGCCTCTTGAGGAAGTCAACGGCTCCTCCCAGTTTTGTGTCATCTGCAAACTTGCTCAATAACCCTTCCAGTTTTGCATCCAAGTCATTTATGAAGATGTTGAAGAGCAGAGGGCCCAAGATGGAGCCCTGTGGAACCCCACTAGTGAAGGTGGCCAGTCTGATGTCGCCCCATTCACTATTACCCTCTGTGCTCGATCCATGAGCCAATTGCTCACCAGTGTCTGCCTCTTACATTTTTTATTCAACTTCTAATTGCTATGAGTGATTCCAGTAATTTATGTTACACAGACAAGGGTTTGTAACAGTGATACCCAAGTGATGTTAATCTACTAAGTCCGTGAAGATGACCCAGTCTCCATGAAATCTTCTCCGTAATAGGATGTGATAGTCAGTCTCACTAAAGGTCGCTTCCATGTGCTCTTCCATACAGTTTCTGTCGACATAATTCAATGTTAGGAATGACTTCAAATCCACATGTTCCTGGAGATTATAGTGCTAGCTGGAAAATGATACAATTTCATCTGCCACCAGTATTATAATTTTATGATTACTGATGAATCATTGTTCCTCAATATTTTACATTTTAATCAAATGTTCCCTGGGGCACATTTTCATTTCAGATCATTAGTGTGATTCTTATTGGAGTACAGAAAGAAATGTAATGGAAAACACTCAAGAGCGATCTGAAAGGCAAAAATTTTTCTATAGAGGGTTCAAAGTCTATTAGATTCCCATTTTGACATTTTTAATGAAATAATTTAGATTAATTTGGTATTCTGATTGTGAAGAGAAGCTGGTTTTAGGTAGTCACAGAAGATGTTACAGGAATACATGGGCTTTTCAATTCTAAGTAGTCCAGTACTTCCACTGTATGCGTATAGCATGTAGGTTTTTTCCTTCTCTTGCTTTTGGTTGTAGCACATAGTAAAGTGAAAAAAAAAAAAAAAAAAAGAAAAACCTTTTCTTGCTTGTGTTCCTTTTTTCACAGTTGGTGTTACTGAGCAAAACACAGCTTCAGGTAGTTTTGAATATTGGACTGCAGCTTTCAAAGGGAAGAGGTTAGACTGGAAATTTCTCTGTTATCACAACACAGTGTATATTCCAAGTAGCCAGCTATAAAGGAGAAGCAGGGTAGCTTTCCAGATATCTCAACAAATATGCTCCTGGATTTGGGGACTGGAAAGAACAGCTCTAGTAGCTACTCTACTATGCCACTTGTATTTATTTCCTTAGAAAATATAGAATTTCTTAACAGCAGATCCTTTTGCCTGTTGGAGCGTTTTTGGCATTTAAAATACAGTAAAGAACAATTCAATAAGACCAGAATCTGTAGCAGTGGATTTCAATGTCTTTCTGTAGAGATATGGACTGATAAATAGTAAGGCTCAGTTGACCAGGAGGAATTTAGAGAATAAAATTACTAACTCTACTAAATTTCTGGAATGTATTTCCTTATGTTTTTCCATTCCTAATGTCAAAAGGATGGTGAGATCTGACATCTCAGAACTTAATCCTGAAAGGCAATATGCATTCTACCCCCAATCCAGCAAGATGATATTTCTGTCTTGATTGAAATCGAATTTATAAAATTCAAGTATTTATTTACTCTTGAAGAAGAAAGTATGAGCCCATTCTACGCATCCTTGACATAATTTTCCCTGAGTTTATCATGTGAGGTGAGGATAAAAATTCAGCATGACTTTTAGCATATATATGTATACACATCTTCTTAGGCTTTTAAAATATCTCTAGATTTCTAGTTCCATTTAATCAGCAGAAACATTTTTCAGTTAAATAGTTCTAGTGTACAAAATGATGAGTATCCTCAGAAGGTTTAATTCAGAACTGTTTTTTTCTTTCATTCAAGGCACTTCCATGAAGGCACAGGACTGCTGCTCCTCTGCTTTCTGTCTTTTCTGTTCCCAGTTCTAGCCAACCGGACTTTTCAAACAGATTCATCCTAAGTGTCCTAGGACAGCCCACCTGTTTTGTTTCAGTAGAATCACAAAAACCTGGAAAAGAACCTTGAGCTCTGTGTGTGAAGGATGTGAATGTGCTCTGAGGGACAGTAATGCTAAAGAGAAACTCTTAATTCTTTGATGTATCTTTTTCGTATTGGAAATAACTGTCAAATTCTTTCATTCATTCTCCTGCTCTTGCTGCTTTTGGCCTTATGCTCCTGGAATTACTGGTTTTGTGTGAGACAATATCATAAGGGTAAGGAGCTGTATATGCTACCTGCAGGTTTTGATTTATTCTTGCATGGTTCTTCATTAAGGTTCGGTCACAACATTGCTACGAACTTCACACTATGTGAGGTTTCAACAAACCCTAACAGTATTTCAGAAGATTGTATTAAGCTTGGACTTCTGCTGTAACAAGTCTCAAATGTGCCACTGAAGGCACAGAATCTCCATCTCTAAGATAAGCTTGGGTGTAATTTTGTCTCACCTTATTGTTTTGATATAATTACTGACATTATTTTGAAATACAGTATTGTCAGTTGGAAGCTCCTCATAAAGAATCCTTTCAGAATGCAGTGGAGCACTTTCGGACACATGTTTTGGAGTAAAGGCAATTTTATCTAAGCAGTTCTGAGAATTCCATTTATTCAGCTGTAGCGAGCCTTGCAGTATATAAGCAAAATGATAAAGTTTTGTAATTCTGAAAAAGCTCAGAGTCTAGAAGGTATGAACTAGTAATTTGAGGGGAGAAAACAACATTTTTCTTCTGCTATTGTTATGAATTCTCTTAGTGCATATTATATGCTAAAGACAGTGTAGGAAGGATTTTTATACAAGTGGTGCAACATGTTGTTTAGTAGCATCATTAAAGCATTATTAGTCTGAGGGGATGAGATGAAATATCAAATGCCAAATGAGATATTTTAGTCCCACAAATTTGTGTAAGGAATGTTTAGCAACTATAATAAATAGGGCTTGGACAAAGTCTGTGATGATTAATTCCCACGTGAATATTTTTATGAATATTTAAAAAAAATCATACATAGAAAAATAGCATTAGGGGGAAAAAACCCAAACTTAGAAATACCTCAGGAAAAAAGGTTTCCTTAAAAATAAGCTTTCTTTCCTGTGGTATATCTGCCCCACAACCATCATTAAAAGCTAGAATTCTTTTGAATGGGGCAGTTTCATAAAATGCTTGACTCAGAACTGAAGCACAATTAGAAGTGACTTTCCTGTATATAAATGTAAACACTTGTTTATTTCAGTGCATGTATTTTCTATCTGCTCACAGAGTCACTGAAAAACTCCAAGAATGTTGAGTCCAACCAGCACTGCCACGTCCACCACTAAACCATGTCCCTTAAGAGCCATGTTTGCACATCCTAAATACCTCCCGGGACGGTGACTCCACCACTTCCCTGGGCAGCCTGTTCCAATATTTGAAAACCCTTTTGGTGAAGAAATTGAGACATATTTGTTTTAGGTTTACCGAGTAGTGAGCCTGTCTGACAAAAGAAACTGCAACAACCCTGACATCAGTAGGACCCTAAAGGCTTAATCACTTCCAGCTACAGCTCTGCCTGCAGGACAGATTATTATCCACTGTTTCCTCGCAGGTATTTTTCACTCTGGGGAGATGATTGTCCTCCCACATCTATTAGCTCAGTCTCAAATATATAGCACATTAGTATAAACAGTTTCAATAGTATTTTGCTAACACATCTAAGGATATCTATGTGTTGACTAATGAGATTTTATTTCTGAATTAACTATCGTAACAGTTGTGTCAGTGACTACTCAGGAAAAGAAAGAAAAATGGTAGATGTTAATTTGCAGTATATTGCACCTTGAAAATAACCAGGTTTGCTCTCAAGAACTCATTAAGCTATACTGTAGTAAAGTGCTGTAGTAAATTGCTTATTGATTCTGAGTTGCTGACCAGTGGATGATCAGGCTGCTTTCCCAATGCCCTTTAGNATGCTGCAAATGCAGTCAATCTCTTTCACTTTTTTTTTTTTTTTTTTTTTTTTTAAATTTAGCTAGCAACTATTTGACATTATCTAATACAAGTTTTACATTACAGATTATAGTTTCAAGGATTAAAGAGTCTATAGATCTTCTGAAAATCATTAATTATAAATAGAAGTGACACTTTGGTGGGGAAAAAAAAAGTTAAATCCCTCAAAAAAAGCAATACCAAATAACCTACAGATTGACTTTTTTTTTGTTTAAAGCTTAATTAGCTAGCCCTAATATAGCTATCATTGTTCATTTATTCCAAACAGTTGCCAAAAAGATTTCTGATGGTTTATTAGGTATGTTTTTCTCTCAGTCAATCCCAAGCACTTTTATTAGCAGAAGGGATCTCAGAGTCTTACTGATGGCCCTTGTCCTGAAGCTCAGTAATTCCCTGAAGTTTCAGGACACAGATTTCCTTCACAGATAATTGCAGACAGAATGCTACAAGCCTCTGTGTTATTGTCTGGTGGAGTGCAGCCACTTCAATGTGTTTGACTGTCCAGAGTGACAATTCCCCCAAATCTGTTTATCCCAACCCTAAGTGATCTGGAAGAAAAATGAAGAAAGGGTGTGCTGTTCTACTTTTCTGAGCTGGCTAATAAGTCTCCTTGTGACAAGGATCAGAAAAACAGGCATTTTCTGGGAGATTTCTGTGCCACTCACAGGATCAGGCTTTCACGCAAACATTCATGTTGTAAAAGTGTACATTTAGAGTAATGGCATCAATTTAAAAATCCCACTTATGTAAACAAAATCCTGCTTGTTTTGTTGAAAAGAATATTTTACCTATTTCAGTATGTTTATTCTGTTGTTTGTATTACTGGTTTCAGTGGTTTTATCTTATTTCTGAGGACACCAAAACCAGTAGAGAGGTTTTATTTCTTAAAAAAAAAATATGCATGTGAGTCACAAAAATAATCATTAAAATCTCAAATCAGAAATAATAAACAATTGCTGCTCCTTTTTAAAGAAATCTAATTTCTGTCAGTATCCCCAGTGTTCTAGTTCTATAGGTCACCAGTAACATTTTGTCCTTTATCTTCTAGTAGACCTTTGAAAACTGTTGAATTATGCATTCTTTAGAAAATACCAGCTGGTATTTTTACACTTGTTTAATATAATTTTTTTTTTCTTTTCAAAAGAAATACTTAGGAAGGTTCTTTCCTTTAGAAGTAAATAAAGCCAGCATAGAGAAGCTGTTCTCTTGCAGCCTAATACAAAAAGGAACAAAAACTTTTGCAAAAATGCTGTAGTTGGGCATTTGCTGCCTGGAGCAGTATTATTCCAAATTAATGGCAAGGAACTCTTTAATTCTGGATTTCTCTTTTAAATTCATAGTGTCTGTAAACGAAAGTAGAGTAATTGGATGTGCACTGGCTTTTCAGAATAAATTAAAATTGGAACCTTTCCTTCCTACTGCTGCTTTCAGTATATACTGTGCTTTCATTATTCTTAACTCCTATTGCATGAAGTGAGAATTATTTGTCTTCCTTTAAGTACTAATAGTGCTCTGTATTAAAAATTCAGAACCATATAATTTTGTCAATACATGTTCAAGATTAGAAATAGAAAGATACTTCCTATGCAAATACTTTTCCATTCTGTTATCTTATTGCTTTAAGTCTGCTTCCCAATCTTCAACAATTGACACTAGCTCTAGTGTTTCTCTTCCAAAGCTGTCTCTGTAACTTTTTACAAGCTACCTACTCTATCCATAGCTCAGTTCTTGTGCTCTGGTTTGCCAAGAGATTGTTTTCTATTTTAGCTTATTTCTAAAAAAAAACACTTTTCATCCATTTTACTTAATTTACGTGGATCAATAAGATCTGTTATTTAATAGTTTTCTGTATTGAGTTACAAAGTGGGAAAACTTGAGAACCTCGTATTACTGATTTGTATTTGGACTGTTAAGTACTTATGTGCTTTTCTAGTTACAGAACTTTTACACAGGAATTGACATTGACATATCCTGAGCTCTGCAGCGATAGTAACTAACCCTAGTTTGAGTTTGATGACTGTTAGTACAGAACACCAAAGCAAATGGCTTATAATCATGCATTCATCTTCTTGAATGTGGATGTTTTTCAACAGAATTAAGGATTTTTTTTTCCATTAAGTTAAAATTACACCATATTCTGTGAAAACAAGACCTACAATGAACTATTTTCTATATACAGATATTCCTTGTAGTTAAGTTCCACAAGCAGAAAGGATTGCACATTGAATGGTTTACTGATACTCATATCTTGCTTCCATAGGTTTTCTCCACCAAGGTGTTAGTCATTGAGTAACCTTCTTAGAAGTAACTTCCTTTTTATTTTGTGCATGAACAGCTAAGGTATATAATAAGGAACAGAATTCTACTTCTGCTGGAGTTACTTTGGACCAGAAAAATTGAAGGCTTTATTCAAACATAATTGGAAAATTATATGCCAAGGGCTGTTAAAATTATTCTTTCTTTTTGGTTCTCTTACATAAATTACTGCAGATTTGCATATCTACTTACAATATTTATTTGTTTGTGTCATAATTAGAAAGTACATCACTTAAAAAAATTAAAAAAATAGTCATTCCAGATTTTTTTAGTAAAAGTATTTTTCTGAGAATTTATATAACGATATATATTTATTCATATATGAATATGGTTATACCTCTGTCTGTTCATCTGATTTTAAGCTGACCAACAAATACCATTTAATTCTGCAGATACCATTTTAGACAGTAAGGCTCCTGTCTCTATATGGGTTTGTGTATGCATGTGTAAGAACCCATAATGAGTTTTGTTGTTTCTCTACTTTATTATGTCTGCCTTATTTATGTTGTCTGGGACTTACTGTGAAGTCTCCATATTTCACTCTTCAAAGTGGCATCTAGTCTCAAGTGGTATGTTGTAAGCACCCTGAAGGATGTGAAATTACTATTTTAAATCACAGGTTCTTTGTGTTCCGCTGGGAAATAAATTATTTGAAGCAGTCTTGAGACACTCAAAAGGAGTGTCAGTTTATCCCTGGCAACAGATTCCAGTTGCCCAAGATGGCCGAGATCCACGTGTGAATGGACTATCCAAAAAGAAAGCAGCAAAATAAGAGATCAATTGCCAAACTATAATAATAAGTTCAAGATATTTAATTTCAGTCAAGATTGGAAGTGGTCTGGNCTATCAGAGCCTTCTGTAAAAGAAAATAACAAGTGGATTTGCTCACCCTTAGACCTGGTAAAAACCAGTATCCAGTAGGACAATTTATTCTAGTATGGCAAGACTGTGGTTTGTCAGGATCCCTGGGGGACTTCTCTGAACTGAGCAGAACAGACTTGCCCTGGCAAGAACTCCCAAATCAATAACCCTTGCTTTGGAAATACATGTTTTAATTATGGATAGCACCTTTGGGGCAGGTGGTTTCTTTACTGGAATTTTGCCTCTTCTTGTTTCCTGTATGCTAGCATTACAATGCCCAGTGGTTTTCCTGCCTACTTTCTGTTCCTTCAGTTGTTCTTTTAACACAAGTTGCTAAGTGTTACTGCACATGGTTACTTTACTCTGCTTTAGCTGAAAATTTTGAACAATAATTAGAAAAACATTTAGTAACAGGGAACAAAAAAGACATAGTAGGATGTCTCAAGTTCAAAAGTCAGATGTATTTTTTCTGATTGAAACCAAGTAAACAGGGAGAAAAAATGAGAAACAGCATCTTCTTCAACAGATTGAATCATAGAGCATCCTGAGTTGGAAGGGACCTACAGGAATCATCAAAGTATGACTTGTGTGGAAATAACTGACTCAAAGCACAAGATTAGGAGCATGAGAGCTGCAGTCCCACCAGCTGTCCTCCCTTCACAGCTGAAAGTTCTGTCAGGCTCCATGTAAGAGTTTGCTCCATGCAGCTCATGACAGAGCACTGCAAAGGCTCTTCACCTGAAGGTAAAATCAAGCACTTCTTCCTGGTCAGCAGCTTACACTGGTCTTTCTTTTGTTCTTTCTAGTAATTATTCTGAGTTTCAAAAAATATTGTCATTTATAAACATCCTGTATGCGATTATTGCCTAAGGATCTGAGTCAACTTGGATTTACTGCAGTTGGTATTGTATGAATATAAATTAATGTCCCTGTCCTCCCACCCATAGTGGGACCTTAGCAACCAGTCGATAGATGAGGAGTCACTGGTAAAAGCAGAAATAAAATACAAGTAAAATACAAAGCAATGCATGCCTTAAATGCCCTCTTATTCATGCCATTCACATCTCTCTATGTTCCTATGTGAAAATTCAATCTCGTCGTGGCTCAGTGCACAAATAGAAGAGTTTAAAGGGATGGCAAAAAGAAGAACATGGGGCGGTTCTGATTTCCTTGCGCATGCAGAGATATGAGTAGAAGGACGGAGAGTCTTAGATAGAAATTCAGAGAACTGGGTGATGGAAAGCTGAGATCACTAAGGGAATAAAGGAGGACGTCAAGCTTATATTAAAGTAACTAGTGTAAATGAATGAGTGAAAGTGTAGAGAATTTCCACAAGACAAGAAAGGTATATTGCTGCCAGAGGAGCGATATGGAGAGACCTTTAAAAGAGATGTCTATTCAGGTTACAGAGGAGCAAGCAGTAAGTTTATGTCAGGAAGATACATTTATGTCAAGGCAGAAAAATTATCTTAGCAGATTTTGAACAGAATGCAGGAAATAATCAATAAAACTGGGAATGTAATAAATGCACAACAAGTGAGAACTGTAATATGAAGGTTATATGGAGAAATGGAAGCTGCAGGCAGAAGAGAAGAAATTGAACACTAGCAAGAGAAAAGCACTTCAACCACAGAAAAAAACATGTTTTAGTAGTTACAAACTCAGGAGGAAATAATCAAACCCCACCTGTTGCAGGACTTTATTTCTTTTGTGGTGCAACCTGAAGTGCCACAGGGAAGACTTGCTATCAACATCAGCATGCTGCAGTCAGTTTTTGTGTATGTGCCTGTATGTGCAATTGTGGGTTCTTAGAGAAGTGCATCTTTAAAAAGCTTTCCAAAAACTAATGGTTTAAACTCTTAGTAAGTGATCTTTCTTTTATGTTTCAGCATTAATCCTTTCTCACGTCCTTTGCAATGGTTTGCAAAGCGTCAGGATGGAAAACCAGTGATCAGTTGAAACTTTTTTCCTAATTTTTTTTGCAAGTGTTTCAAAGTTCCTTTATAAGCCAGATTTCACATCTCCTGGTTCAAGCAACTAATATTATTAGGTTTTATGGCTGGTGAAGGCAAAAGGACTTTTCGCCAATTGTCCTCATAATGCTCTGTGAATTAACCAACCAGCCTTGTAAACGTAATTAATAGAAAAACCAACAGAAATAGATTTTTTGATTTATTTTTTTGCAGATCTATTGCATGTGTTAGATAAATCTCATTGTTATGACAGTGTATTATCATCTGACGTTTTTCAGACTCGCTCTGGTTAATCATTTCATGGTTCTGCTATACATGATATCGTTCAGCTGAAATAGAATTGATGCCTTTCAAAACACTCTTGAACAAAGGTGACAGTAAATGCAATTTCTAATCTCAGGAAGTATCTTGGACTACTTCAACTTCTTTCTTTTGCAAGGATTAGCAGGAAGGCCTTTTTTGTCTTCTTTCAATAACACTCGGTACCTTGCCTCTAGCTCTGTGATGTAGAAAACAAAATGTTTCAGCATTATGTGAACTTTGACAGCAATGTAGCCTCCTACTTTCCCAGGTTAACCATTTGTTCTCATCCCACCCAAATACATCAGTACCCCAGCCATTCAGAAATAATTCCTTTCAGAGATGTGCTCTCAGCTGCATCAGGAAATAGAACCAGTTTTGCAAAGGAAAGGGCTGTTCTTTAAGCAGCGTGATGCTGTGGTGGGAATTGGTGTCAAGAAAGAGAGGACGAGTTAGGGACCCTCAGCCAGGGAGCTGGAGACTGCCATTGAGTCACAGACTTATTTTTACTAAGTGGAAGAAATTATGAGTTTTTTTCTTTTGTAAATTATTGAAACATGAATTTGTAAATTATTTAAACATTATTTCAAAATGGTAGCCAGTGGCAAGTTCACCATAGAGCACGATCTTAGGGAGGCGGTGATCCTCCATCCTGGAGACGTGCCCTGCCCAGCACAGCTGCGTTCTCAGCAGCATGGCCTCAATACTGGTGACTGCTGCCTGTTCAAGGACAGACACATTGGTCACTTAATCAGAGCAGTGGATGTTTAGGATAGTGCTCTATGGTGAACTTGCCACTGGCTGCCACAAGAGAGAAGCCCCGAAGAGGAGATACAAGGACTCCCTAAAACAATACCTCAGCCTTGGCCACATTGACTTCCATCAGTGGCCTCCAGTCGGGAGACGTGGAGACACACTATCCATAACTCTGCTGATTCCTTTGAGAACACACAGAGAATCAGTCTGGAGGAGAAAAGACAAGGCAGAAAGAACCGTGCCTCACCAACACCGCCTATGGAGACTTTCTGCTGTGCCTTTTGCAACCGGACTTGCCTCTCTTGCATCGGCCTCTTTATCCATCGGTGCGCTTGCAGCAAGCATGGGTAGAGCCCTTCCCAAGTCTTCATTTGCAAAGCCTAGCCATGATGATGATTTCAAAATGGTCCAAATGCATCCTAGTATATAACATATGATTTTTAATAGGCCATAAGCTGCACATGAAATTGTTGTCAGTTAAGTTCTTATATTCACCTATAGAGAGACTTTGTTACTTCAAAGTGACTTCTTTAATTATTACTTTTAGAACTCTTGAAAAATTTACGGCATGTGACCAATGCTATCCAGATCGTTAATTCTTAAACCTATCTGAGATTAATTATAGTCTCAGACTGCAACTGTAGTCAGGGTGAATGAAAAGATTGAGTAGAAGTTCTGTATTTTGTAGGAAATTACACAGTGGTCCTTATGGAAGATGGAATTGACAAGAATGTATTTGGTACTTCTAGCCAGTCTGATCGCAAATCTGTCACACACAGCTATAAAATCTATCATGCACACATAGTAGGTATTTTTAATTAACTCAGTTCTTGTTAAGACTGTAATCTGTTGTGTGCTTACAAGCAGTTTTCAAGATGGAACTGTACAAACAGTTGCAAAAGGTACAAGAGTAGATGAATAATTCTTAAGGAAACCAGAACAATTTTGAAATAAAACATTGCACAGACTACTTTGTGAGTAGGGTGCACTGCATCTAACTACATTAAGTAATTAATAATAACTGATTGCAAAGGAAATGTAAATGTAAACATGTTTTAAGGCTACTTGATGAAGAGGAAGGACTGTGATACTCTTTTTTCCTATTTCTTCTTGATGCTATTTTTAATGAAGCATTTAATGAATGGCACAATTTTTGGTTGCTTTAAATATCTTTGCAAAAGATAAGTGTGTCATCTTCATTACTTTGTTGTGCCCCTTTTCTGTCTAGTTCAAACATAATTTTTATGGAAGCAGGATACAGATCATCTGTGGAACGTAGAGAACTTTACTTCAAGACTGGCTGCTTAGCAACTGAAAACCCTTTGTGTTTCAGAAAGGTGTGGTGCCTTGTGTGCAAAGGTGATGTAATGTCATTATCACCCCAAATCAAAATGAGCTTTACCTAAACCAAAATTTGGAGAAAACTTTTAGCAATTTAAGTATGGAATATGATATCTAAGCTCCAGACAAATCCTACAGAATTCTGTGGAAAATGTGCTGTTGACTTTGACAGCTGGCTTGGGAATGACCTTTTCCTGACTGACCTAGGTCACAGCTGACTCACTGACTAGTTCAGTGGATCTGAAAACTGTGTGCTGGTTTTGTTTCACCATTTTGTGACAGTTCTCTCTAAATTCATATAAAGCATTTAAAAAACACATTACAGCGACAGCCTAGAGCACTCCAGGTTAATTATTTCCACTCAGAATAATTGGATAATGGTATGAACGCTATGAAGGTATACTCCTCAAATTAGTCATTAAAAGTCTCTCTCTCTGGTCTTTAACTTTCCTAATGAGTATGAAAAGACTTTTCCCTACAAACTACTGGTGTGCTTGTTAAGAGGTAACACACTCCACATTTTTGATTTGGAGGAGACACAGGCACTTCACCCCCAGCAGCTGGTACCAGACACATGGGAGGTGACCTGTGGTCCCTCTGCAGCTGCTGTTGCTGAGCCCCTCCCTCACACTGGAGCCCCCAGTAAGTGGTTTTCAGGACGTGCACCCAGCACAGTGGCTGGGACCCTCACCTGCTCCCGTGGGTGTGTGACACCAGAAGCACCTACACCCCTGGTCTGGCTCCAGCTGCTGGTCCTTTTGCAATTGCAAGCATGTCTGAGTCCAGCATTGTACCTGTTCACATATGCTATACACACAGTTTAAAGGAAAAGCTAAATTTGGAGGTAATAAATATTTGAAAGGTCTCTCAGCATTTTTATTATCTCCCAATTGTGGTAGTTTACACCTATTTACTTTTTCATTCAAATTCTTAACTCCTCTTTAGCATTATTGCTTTTTTCTTCATTTCCTTTCTCTTTTTTTTTCATTCCAGCAGATCTCATATCACCCATTTGATTTCTGTCATTCATTTTTGATAGACTAATCTTTTTGTTTTCAGCTGCTTTTTCTACTTTTCTTACAACAGTATTTTTCTCTCTCTGTTTTCATACTCTAAAACACAGGCACTGTATGCAACTGGTTTTTAGTCTCTTGGTTAGAACTGATCTTTCATTTCAATTGAAGTTTCAATAAGTTTTCCTCCACTGCAAAACAGCAAATCTCCTCTAACCCTGATAAACTCAGTCTCGTATTTATCAGGTTTTGTTTCTGGTTTCGTACTGCCATTCCTGGCACTCTGAGTGCTTGTAGGAGCTCTCACCATCCCCACCCGATCCCCCTGTCACTGGTGCCAGCACTTCAGGCTCTTCACTGACCAGGGATGTTACCGCTGAGGTGTCCAGAGAAATCTCCCTATGCCAGGGCCCATTTCACTCCCACTCCAGTGTCCACTTTCTTCACTCTCTGTATCCATAAGCCATCCACAAGATCTTTGCTTCCTCAACATCACTTGCTATTTCTCTGGCACCAAATTACTTGTGAATAGACATAACCAAAATGACTTTTCCTAAACTGAGTGTCCTTCCTGAATATGCAATAAAACATTCTTGAGCCACATTTTCTTTGCCCCAGGGCTTATATTTGCTGCTTGTTTTTTGAGAGAAGCTAATAAATTCCATTAAAGCTGTACAAACATGTTTGAATCATAGCTCAAGTTAAAAAAAAATTAGTCCTTTTATATCTTTTGATTCCTACTTGCTGACATGCTTGTAAGACTGTTGGAAAATGTTACATACAAAAGTTGTTACCTGTAATTCAGGATTTTTATTTCAATTCTAAAGTCCCTTTGAGCAATACTAAATTAGAAAGCTTTCTTTGAAGTCATCTCTCATCTAACTTAAAAACCTTCCCCCTAATCTGTCTCCTTTCTAGATCCCCACAACTTTATTTTGATGTAGTTTTTCCATGTTTCTGTTTTTTCTGGTTTTCATATGCTCACATGGTTCACTTCAAGTGAGATTTTTCTAAAGAAAGTAAGTGATCTGGTATGTGTATTTCCTGTCATAGGGGACCATCTCCCCTATGTACAAGAGAGTGTATGTGCAAGTGTTTTAAGAGGTATTGAATGAATGAAGTCGTCTTGACATACCAGTACATTTCCAATTTTTGTGCTGAAGAAACTGCAATTTTCAGTGTTTAGCTTCTGCGGATGTTTATAACAGTTTTAGATAATGTTTTCATTGAACATGTGCATAGAAACTGTTTATAACATACACAGTTTTTCAGGTTGTAAAGCTGCATGTATATCATGGGAAGGCATGGTCTGAATAATAAAGCTGTATTTGGAAAATTTAATGAAGACTGTAAGGAGAAAAGTATGGCCGTTTCTCTGCTTTATAATTTTTATAATTTGATGCTCATCTACTCTATTTCCTCTCTCCAGTCATACTTATTGTGCTCTTCTTTCGTCCTTTTTCATTTGACAATCTCATAAATACCCAGCTACAGTTACTGGTTTTGACAAGATCTCTGGTTCTTTGCCCTTCATTTTCAATCCATGTTCAAGTCCTGTTGGCCTCCAGAATTCCCAGTAGAGGAGTGTGAGTACCAACTCCTAATCTCATCTGCCATTGTGAGACTGATTTAAAACAGCATGTACAAGGGAATTTAAAGTGAAGGAGAACAGTCTGACTCTTGAATTAGTGTTTCAAGGTGTTCCCTAAAATGCTGCCATCCATTTTTTTTTAACTTAGTATCTTCATGGCTGATCTGATGTGGTCTATGGGTATAGAAACTGATAGGTATATTTTGCAACGAAAAACAGAAAGATAGGGCAGGAGAGGAAAAATCATTAAAATACATATGTACAGACAAATGAGATTGTCAAAAATGTTTTCTTGCCTTGGCAAAAAAGGCTGATGATCTGTCAAGTAGCCTACTGATAACTCACACAGTTCCTTGGCAGGTATTTCCAAAGAACTGAGGCTGAGACTTATAAATATTTATGTTGTACATAATTTTATTCCGTTCCCAAACTTACTACTCAGAAGGCACATGTACTCTGAGTTGGCTCTCTTCCACAAGTCCTGAACTGTGAATATGAAATCTGCACGTCACTGTATGTCCCCTGCCTCTCCATCTGTGATGAGCCATTAACAGTTTAGTGGGACTGCCAACCCTTCAGGCCCTCAGAGAAATTCCGTCATATGGCTGAAATTGAGTGTAAATCATCATGTCAAGAAAATAATTCATGCACTTCCCTTTTGGATTTTAGAATCTCTGTCATGTTCCTACCAAAATTTTAGATTTATGAAAATGACCTATCCAGCCTGGCTTTCAGGTCTTATGCTAAACCTCTTCCAAAAAAGTCACAGGCAGAACTAATGCAGCATATAAATTTTCCCCATTTTTATTGGAAGACTTAAAATCCTGTAGGTGAACAAAATCCAGATTTGAGCGCTACTGGGAGCATAGCTGTGCTGTCAAGGCACCGGATGTGGCCAGCGGATTGTAAATACTGCTGACTAAAAAGTCTGCTGACTTTGCCAAATAAAGGAGGAAGAATTTGAGAAGGGAAACAAGTAAACAGAAATAAAAATAAATCAAGAGAAAAAAAGTGGGGGGAAAAAAGGTAGTTTCACATGTGACTTCTCCCCTTCACCAACAGTGAAGGAGGAATTTGTTGGCAGAATTGTTTCTAGTTTTTGAATTAGAAACATCTTTTTTAATAGAATTATTACCAGCTCCAAAACTTCTTTTAAGGACTCAGAGGATTGTGCCTTGTATGTTGATATTTATCACCTAAATCCCCTTAAGGAAAGGCAGCAATGAGGCAGGAGGCACAACAGACTACCTGATTTATCTGCTACACCAGCAAAACGTGGCCTACTGGTCCTTGCTTTCATGTTGACTACAAAGAATTCTCAAAGAAACCAATCACACTTAGAAAGGTAAATATTTTGCCTCTGAAAACTCCTTGTCTAGATAGTCTTTTCTGTGGTAGTCTCATCTGTCTCTAACAACAGGGCAATATGTATTAGGTGCTGTCATTCTAAAGCAGGCACCATATGTCTGAAAAAAGTTACATAGAGTTAAGATAGTCTAGGTGCGGATGTATGTGATTAGGAATATGTTTTTGAATTTTTAAATAACCAACAGTGTCAACACTGTGATAAAGGAGGAGTAGGTCACATGCATAGCAAGAATTTGGATGCTTTGGGCCAAACAGGATTTTTAAAAGTAGGAATCCAGAAAAAAGTTGTACTGGCCGTATGTATGCATGGTACTTTCAATTTAACTTTTATTAATAAAAGATGCAGTTCTCTAGTTTCAATATCTGTAAATCAGAGGTTTAAGCCATTGATGCCTTTAAGAGCTGCAACTGCAGATATAAATCCTGGTGAACAGCACTCACTCCTACCAGATGTCAGGCATGCCAGTGTCTGTTGGCAGCACAGGTGTCAGTCCAGCGGCACTAGATAAGAGAATATCTAAGCCATGCTCCAGTTACAGAACAGTTTGTGAAACGTAAGCACCTCTTGGGACAATTGCCCAAAATTCCAGGTGGTGTCATACAGAGATGAGTTCTAGGACACTCCCACAGTGAATTCTGGAGAAAAAAATGTGTCTCACAGTTTAATTTCATTGCAGGAGCACAAATTATTAAATCCAAGAGCAAACAGCACCAGTTAACTAACCTGAATTTGAAGAACCTTCACACTAACCCCAGAGGATTTTGTGCCTGACTGGGTTAGGGATAGTAGCTGTGAAATTTGTAGTCAAGCAATTATTAAAAAAACCCAAACAAACAAACAAGAAGAGTTTGGAAAGTTTAGCTTCTTCTGAATATCTGTTCTCAGGCTAAGAAATACTGTTATTCTCTTCTAGACATTTGAAGAAAGCAGCATCAGTCCATCATTATCAGTGCGTTAATGCTTCATAGCTCTTCTTTTCATGAACATCTATTTTAAAGACTGGTAATAAGATAAGTTTCCTACTGTCTAATAAGTAATTTAACCTGTCTTAGAGTAATTAACTTCTTAATGGCGACAATTTTTTCCTTAACGTGTTTCACACTTAGCAAATAGGTACAGAATTCACAGAAATAATCGCAATATTTAGTCTTAATTAACACTTCTAGTTTTTTTACATCTGTTAAAAAGTGATGCAGCACAGGCCCAGCATTTAACATGTTTTCTCTGTATTAAGTATTTTTTTTAGCTCATGAAAAACCGTATTGAAAGTTTCAGTACTGATCAGGAGATCACAGCAGTGGACTGCAATAGCTGCAGAATGAACTGGCTGCAGCCACTGAAGAGTGAAAAACTTCCGTGCTGCTTTCTCTTACTGTAAGAATATAAACCCTTAAATGTTTTGCTTATACACAAACTGAGAAATATTTGTTCTTTTATTTGAAAAGTTTAGCATCCTTAAAACCCTCTTGCTTTCTCCTTCTGTTCCCCAATACAAGCACATAATTTTCTCAAGGTGGCTTGTTGAGAGGAAGGAAACAATTGTAGTTCATGTCACTAACACCGGAATCAGCACAGGTGCCATAGAGAGGATAACCAAAGATTATCCAGGTGCCTGTGACCTTAGCACAGGACCTGTCAGTTGTGTCTTTCATTTCTTGCCCCATCTGTTTTGCACTCTTGCTGTTGTGGCAAGAGCCATCACAGAGCAGCGTTCGTGTTTCCGTGCATGCAGTCGAGATGCAAAGCGCAGGAATTGCGTAATGACCAAACCAAGCCCTGCCTTACTCAGGAACATAAATCAGTTACTCAGCTGTTTTATGGATGTTAAGTCTGCCATTTGCAGACTTGCTCATATCATAATTTTGGATAAAATGGTTGGTTAGACCTCTCAGGAAGTTACTCCAACAATTTCCTTTGCAGTAAATAAGGGTAGTGCTGTTCAGCTGCTTTATGGCACATGAACATTAACTATTCAGCTGTATCAGTATTTAAAATGAAAGTATAAGTAATACTTATTTTTTAATATAGGTAGAATGACAGATATTAAAGTAAAGGGAGACTGGCTACACATCATTGTAATATCCAGAAAAGGCAAAAGTACCAGGTTGGTTATCAAAATTGCAAAATTCATTGTATGGGAAACTTCAGCCATGGAAGTAGAAGTCTGCCAGAAAGGACAACAAAAGATCTCTTTGAGATTTTATTTGGTTTTGATTTTGTTTTCAATCTTATACTTCAAAATGCCATAGACTGAAAAGTCTTTGAAATATTTGGCATTAAAAGTTTTACAAACATTCTTTTGCCTTCTGTTTTTTCAATTAAATAATTTGATTAAGATGGTTTAAGGTGGGTCATAAGAATTTAAATGGGTTATAAGAATATTACAAGAGATGTACACAGACCGAAAACATCCCCTTTTATTGGAAAGATACTGGAAAGATACAAAGATGAAACAATTTTGTTGTCCTCTTCAAAAATTCTGGTTGCCCTTTGCGTTTCACAGTGGCAGCCATCTGTTTGGCCTTTTCCCATCAGTATTCTGCTATAATGATAAACTCTGCAGCATGTACAGAAATTGTTCTCAAGCCTATGTTAACAGTCCTGATAATATATTTTTTAGGTTTCCTCTACGCTCAGAACAGTACCAAACGCAGCATTAAAGAGCGACTTATGAAGCTCTTGCCCTGCTCGGCTGCCAAAACGACATCTCCTGTTACTCAAAGCAAGTTTTATTTTTAATTTGATTTTTATTTTATTTTATTTTATTTTATTTTATTTAGGTTTGCATGCATCAAAAATTATACTTTCATTAACTGCTCATTTCGGAGGAAAGATACCTGGCGAAGTAATCATATGCTCTGTGGAGGTTTAAAATCGAGTGATGAACAGATTTTTGGGCTGGTAACAGATTTGTCTGTGCAGAGTAGGATGGCAAGATACCAGTGCCAGGGTCTGCCACGCAGGAACTACTGGGTTGGCACTTATCACTGCAAGTGAGTTGAGAAGTGATTCACTGGTTAAATTTAATACCTGCTCTCCATGTATTTGAAAAATGGAAACTTTTTGTGCATATTTATGCACATCTCTGTGCACCGCTATCCAGTACACAGGGTAGTACCAGCAGTACTGGTCTGAGAGGAAAGGCTTGGCCCTGCAGGTTTTGAGTATATAACATCAAACTATTTAGGGAAGAGGACTTAAAGTTGGTGTCTGAGAGAAAAATAATAATGAAGTTGGAAAAAAAAAAAAGGTTGTGAATATGGAGCTAAAGAAAATCACACTGACACTACTCTGAATGTCTTCATATGCTATGAGGCTGTAAAACCTCTCCAGGGTAGGTAACAGATCAAAACAGAGGGACAGAAGGAGTGAGAGATATCAATATATAGGTGCATATATACACCTATAGAGAGATTAATTATAGTGATAACACTAATATCATCCTGTATAAATTGGCTACTGTCACTGATTTTATAATACCTCTGTGGACCCAATTCAGTCCAGATTAATTTGACTTCATTCTAGGCACTAATATGAGCACCTAAAAATAGAAGCTGAATGGTCCATGTGCTTCCTCTATACTCTTCTGATAAAGCATATCAATCAATCTAAGGTGAAAAAAGCCTCCAAGAGCAGTTCCCCACGTCTGGTGCATTCAGAACAACCCAAGGCAACTTGGCTATGAACACAGGCCCCTATTAAGTGCCAAGACTTCAGGGGTATGGATCTAGAGTTTCGGTTTGCTATCCCACTTCACTGTCTTTCATATGCTACTCTAGAGAGAAAACTGTGGTACTTGCTTTCCTTTCTAAGTATTTGACATCTCAAAGATGAGGACTAAATTTCTGGATGCACAGTCATTTATTTTTTTCATGGTGTTTTCAGTTGATGTGTTTTAATTGAAAATAGGATAGCTTTAAAGGGTCAATTATTGTCATGGCACCTGGTAGTAATTCTTCAGGTAGAATCACAGAATTGCATGAGTTGGAAGGGAAACCTTTAAAATCATCTAGTCCGATCTGCCTGCGCTAGACCAGGTTGCTCAGTCCCATCCTACCTGGCTTTGAACAGTTCCAGGGATGGGGAAGAGAGTAAATAAAAGCAATAGAATAGAATAGAATAGAATAGAATAGAATAGAATAGAATAGAATAGAATAGAATAGAATAGAATAGAATAGAATAGAATAGAATAGAAGGTTGGATCTGTTTGTTTAAAGTTGGTTGGGAGCAATGCATCCTTATTCCTTGCAAATTTCTATACAAGCTCTTTATCTGCACAGGTAATCAAAAATATTTAGAGTCAGTCTCAATAACCTTGACCATATAAAACTTGTATTTTCTTGGTGAAAGTGTTTTATAAACCTGAAGAGATGATGACAAAAAACTTCTATTAAGTATTTCATATTTGAGAACCAAGAGGTAAAAAAGGTGCATTCAACAATTTGCTCTGTACTCTCCTCAATAATGAAATGCTATATTAAGGATATTATATTAAAATATTAAATAAGATTATAATTGTAGACATGTATTGTTATTATCCAATTTTGACATCAGATTTCTTGTAGCATAAAAGAAGTCATATTATAGTGTACTAGGAACAAAACCAGCACTACATAGAATAACAATCACATGATGTGAATTGCTTAGAAATTATCAGCAAAACATTTTTTAAACAAGTAACTTGTTGCAATTTATATAGTCTGACTTTGCACTACTGCACTTCTATTAATACGTACAGACAAAGATTATCTGAATAAGTAAAATCTTAATTCAGCATTCTTATTGAACAAAGCATGTAAAAGAATACTTTTCTTATTTGTGTGCTTTAGTCTAGTAAGTCTACACTTAAAGCCATAATTCCTTAGAAAAATGCACGTGCTAGAGATAGGGTTAGACATAAGAATGGTTTTGGAAGAGAAAAGCATGTGTGTATGCAGTTATTAAATAGATAGGGAGGCTGTAATTTGGATTTTGTACAGGGAACTGCAGGTGCACAGTTTTTACATATATGAACTGAGTCCTAACTTTGGATGAGCTTCTCCATCTGCCATTATTTCCAGAGTATGTCTTCTTTTTGCGTTGCTTTTGCCATTTTGTTCTGTAATGAACAATAAAGTTTCAAAGCCTAGCTCCTGTGGCAAATACATTAAAACTGTCTTTACTATTTAGCTGTAGGAAAGCTACTCATTAATGAAATCAATACGAATATTTTGTTTAAGATACTAATGAGGGAATGTGAACTTGTTTCTGGTTTTCAGTTGACATTTTATCTTTCTAGAAAAAAAAAAAACTTCTTAACTTTCTTAGGCTGAAGAAACTAAAGAACTGAAAAAACTAATGCCATAGAAATAATTTATGTTTAGAAAGGGATACATTTTCACACATTTTCCCTACATATTTTAAAGTATGTATTTTTTTTTCCAGCCTGGATAGCTGTAGATAGAAGTGTGAAGAAAAAAATTAAAAACCTGGAAGTGACTCATGAATGCTGTAGCATTTCAATCAGCATAGCTGGCACATTTTAAGGAAGTTTATGGTGATCTTAATTTTTTTTGTTATTTATAACTGTAAGACATTACCGAAGTTGAGTGTGAAGAGTGTTATACTGAACCTTTTCATTAACAGAAAGACATCATCAGCCCATTGCAGTCTTCTGCATTCTCACCAAAGCATTTAAGTACAATGAAAGTGTTTATTGCTAAGGGTACACCAACCATTGTGCTCAACATCACATTGTCTGGCCTTTATCTCTAGCCTCACATTTATTATGTGTATTCATTTACCTTCCAGAAAAGCTTGTAGATGTCTCTCTAGGTAGCCAGATGTTTTACAAATGGGTGCTTAGAGAACTCATTTCCAGCTAAGTCCTTTTCTGTCCAAACAAAAGCACATTTAAATCCCATATAGCCGTTTGAATATAAAATACAAGTAAGCTTCCAACAATATTTATTCTCAGGTTGATTATTTTGCAAATTTAGTATAAGTACCAAGTGTTTACTTGCAGTTGACAAAAAAAAATTGCCTTTATATTTACAGCATTGCATTTTTATAGAGTCTTTAGTGACTGTATAAAGAACATAAAAGATTAATCCCTTAAAACATGGTGGAAAGGATTTAGAATCTGTGCAAAATAAACCCAGGATGTTCTTATGCAGAATTAAAATGGGACTCAAGAATTTAGTTTCAACTTCCATAGATTAGAAAGACAGCTTCTTAACTCTGAAACTATTTTATTCCAATTTCATCTATAAAGGCAGAATTTTCAATACTTCCTCTTTGCACCTCAAGGTGTCTTCTTGTAGGAAAGAGCTGAGATTTTCTTACAGTCTTGTGAATTCAGATACCGGTCCTTTAAAACTTCTATCAAGCATCATAAGGTCAATGCAAAGTTAGTTGAGGGTTTTGTCAATAACATTTAGTCTAGAAGTTTCACAAAGATGGTAGTGGTCTATGAGTTGTGTGAGATAATTTATTTTAAAAAAAAGTAATCATAGAATCATATTATAGTTTGTCCATAAGCCAAGACGCAATGGACATTCTGAGAGGTAATGACTGGAGGCAAAACTGAAATCATCTGGGTGACACTGCTATTATCTTCCTGAGATGAGTGCTAACAGCAACATATCTTTGACAGGAAAAAGGACAACATGCTAAATTTTGTGAAGATTTATCCAAATAGTTTATATATTACGATTATATCTCTTTAAATGTTGC
This sequence comes from Grallaria varia, assembly GCA_013396735.1. Taxonomy (NCBI): domain Eukaryota; kingdom Metazoa; phylum Chordata; class Aves; order Passeriformes; family Formicariidae; genus Grallaria; species Grallaria varia. The sequence continues at coordinate 257,159 of VWZG01004219.1, read as the reverse complement.
TCATTTTTTGTTTAGTGGAACTGTATTTTTTGATGCCAAATTTCTCCCAACCAGCTGAAAGTTATCACTGCATTGTAGCAGAGCAAAAGTATGTGAAAGTATAAGCATAATATTGTTTTAATGGAGTATTCTAATACTGTGCTCTTATAAATATATAAAACTTCAAGATTGCAGAATGCCACATTCTGCTGAAAGCAAATATATATCTTCAGTATTGTAGAAGTGAAAATTAGGCATGTTCTCTTGTTGCTTTTCTATAGTTGGTATAACTCTTAAATCAAAATAAGGCAGTGATTCCATTAAATTAGTCTGGAGTACTACATAAGTTATGTTTAATGCTTGCAGTACTTAAAAATGGATACACACATTTTTTATCAGATAAATGACCTGCACCATAAATATAAATTGGAAGTTTCTTTAGTTATTTTATTGAACTTTCACATGTAAAACTCTACCTGGGAAAAAATGCATTGCTGTCTCACTGTTTTATGGCTGCACTCAACTGGAAGCCTTGAGTTTGTATATCAACATTCTTATTCACCTAAAGAAGAGGTCACTAAAATCACCATGTTCCCCACTTAGACAGCTCACCATCAATAAGGTTTGCCCTTAAGGGTTAGCTATATAGTCAAAGTAGGGTGTGCTGCTGGATGTGCAACATCAGTCTCGCACACTTTCCAAAGGACAACTTCACAATAACAGGAGAAGACTAAAATTCCCAGTGAATTTACATCCCTTAACTAAATAAGGGAAAAATTTCAGTATTCTGGAGTCCCTAAAGTTGTATAAAAAATTGTTTCCTTTGGTCAAAGAGTTGTAGAAACACAAAAGTCATACTGAATGTGTCGTGCGTGCCCTTGCAGATTGTTGGCTTTCCAGTTTATTGCTGTTTGTACTTATGTGATGATATCCAGACCACTGGATCGTCACAGCTGTTCTCTATTCTTTGCAGTCACAGACGCCGATAGATAGATACCTTTCCCTGTGAGTTCAAAATGAACATGTCATTTGTCTTTAAAGCTGCAAAAACACTTATTTAAGAGAATGTCTTTTAACTTTCTTTTTTTTCCTACTGCAAGGGTTAGGTATTCTTACCTTCTGTATTTCTTGTTGAGCTTTTCTTCTCTGTCTCTTGTATTCTGCAGACACTGTAGAAGATGAAATGGAAATGGCCACAGTACGACATAGACCTGAAGCTCTTGAACTGCTGGAAGCCCAGAGTAAATTCACAAAGAAGGAACTTCAGATCTTATACAGAGGTTTCAAAAATGTAAGCACTTCCTTTTTGAATTTACCATCTGTTTGCAGGATAGGCGACTGCAGTCTCAGCTGTGTAAGTCTGACTGGCAGTGCAGCTCATGGGATTCAGTAGCTAAATACTGCCTGTCTGGTTGGATGGGGATGCAATCCCTCTGCAACAACTGGGCTATTTAATGACCAAAAGATGCACACAAAATATACCATCCAGAAGAAAATAATCAAAACTTAGTATAGTGAGACTTTGTTCAAAGACATATTGAAAGTTGTGTTGAGGTGTTTGTCCAAAGATGCAACAATGGGAGAGTCCTGAAGAATTGGTCAGTTAGAAGAAAGATTTTGATTTTTGCATTGACAGTAGCTGTCACAAGAAGTAATTGACTTTAATTGCACTTGAGGAATTTTTCATTTTGTGAACAGCGGTAAATGACTTCTTCAGTTCTTACTAGTTCTACAAATCTATAAACTTTTTAGATCCCTTTACTGGAAGTAATTAGTTGTGATTTTTTTTTTGCTCATATGTGCAGTGTGTTGGTAGGTCCAATGTTTTTAGTTGGCAGGCATCCCAACTGAGACCCCAGTACATGGGTGTAGTCTGACTCCTTTCCCAGTGTGTACCAGCTGCCCTGTGGTGCTGGGCTTGGTGTTGACAGATGAGGCATGCATGGTTAGTACAACAGAGAAATAAGACTCAAAAAAGATTTTAGTAAGTAATATTATACTCTCTTTACTTTAGAAGTGGCCTTTTTTCTCTATTTTATTCTATCTTTCATGTGATTAACAAAGATACTGCATGCAGCTAACATTGAATAGAAAAAACGATATCAAAAATTAATAATTGCTTGCAAATCATCTGTGTTTAATGTTAATCTATGTACTCAGCTGTGAGTATTGCAGCTGTGCAGATGCTAAGTCTGATGCTGAGCTGAAGGTAAAGATGAATTTAATTGCATTTTTCATCTTGTAGTTTAGTTTTTCTTTCACCCTTCTTGTGTCAAAAGGGCTGTCTTCTTGCCCTTGGCATCTGCTACTCAAATGAAATTGTGTAACAAATAAAAACACAGTGAAGCTCAACTATGGAATCAGAGAGAATATTTTCAATAGCTTGTACAAGAAGTGTAAATCTTACATAATTCTTAGATGTAAGGAAAGCAAGCCATGCAAAGGGATGTTTTTAACATATATTAATAGTGAAAGGTTACGATGCAAGTAAGACAGAGTCTCTTAATGTGATATGCCTATATATCATCCTCAGTTCCAAAAGGTATATAATGTTGGCCTGTTAGTGATTAACAGTGATTGCACTTCAAAGCTTTTCATTTCCTCAGGGTACCAGAGAACATTCCCCTGTTAATGACAGTATTCCCTAGGCATTGCAAATCATGATCTAATGTCCCTAATTATCTAAGGCAAGAAGGTACAAAGTATAGTAGATAAAATAAGCCTTCTGTCTGTTTCTCTAAGAATAATTATATTTAGAGCCTCAGAAAGGAAGGACCTTGATAACTCTCTGCATAAAATGAGGTATGCAGAAAGAGAATAGGCTATAAAGAAGTATTTTAATTGATACCCATTTTAGTATTTTTTGAAAGGAGGAATTCCAGCTCTTCATATTCCTTTCTGTTCCAAGAGCAAAGTTCTACTTACATCAAAGGAGTGTCGATGATATAACATGGTAATACATCTTTATTCATATGTTTCATTTCCTTATCAGTACATGATAATTCAATACAGGCATGTATAACAGATCTTTGACTATTTAGAGTTAATGAGCATGAACTTCATGGGTTTTGTGTGTAACATCATTGCAAAATTATCAATTACTTTCTATAATGTTGCAAAGTATGCCCAGAGCTAATGACTGTTATAAAATTAAATCAGTTTAAAGTAGTATTCTTTGGCCCAAGCATTAGACTTCAGAAATGAAGGATTTCAAACGTTTGGTTGAGTTGGAGTTTATTTTGTGTCTCATATTTATCAGTTTGTAATGCAGAATTTGGTGCTTGATCAGAGTTCTCTTACCACTTCAGAGAATTAGGAGGACAGGTCTGTCTCAGCTCTATGAGCAGCTTACCTACTCTCATTAGTTCACCTTTCCTGTCACGTGTCTACCTTTTATCAGTTTGAGTGACTTTGGTGGGTACTGGTCCACAATGGCATTGCAGTGCTTCCCATGGTCTGGGCTTAGACCATCTCCCCCTTACAGTGCTCAATCATGCCCTTCTGCCTGCCTCAGCCCACCTCCCTTCTTTCTGCTCCAGCTTAGTGCTATCCTGCCAACACCTTCACCCCTGTGTGCTTCATGTGACTGCTTGTGAACCAATATATGCTGGGGGCCACCCAGCTGGAGAGCCACTCTGTTTTATTGGGCATGAGCCAGCAAATGTGTTCTTGGCTCCCCAGTAAAAGATGGACACACTGGAGAGAGTCTAGCAAAGGTTCACAAATGTGTCTAAGGGACCGGAACGCCTCTCCTGTGACAAAAGGCTGGGAGAGCTGGGGCTGATCAGTTTGGAGAAGAGAAACCTCAGCAGGGATCTTACCAGCATATATAAATGTCTGAAGGGAGGGTGTAAGGAAGGTGGAGTCAGGCTCTTCAATGGTGCCCAGTGCCAGGACCAGAGGGAATGGACACAGTCTGAAACATGAGTGGCTCCTAAACATCAGGAAACACTGTTTCACTGTGGGGCTGACTGAGAGCCTGCACACATTGCCCATTGGGGTTATGTCATCTTTTTGCTTGAACATACCTAGAAGTTGTCTGGACACGCTCCTGGGCAACCTGCTGCAGCTGAGCCTGTATGAGCAGGAATCATGTATCTCTAGAGGTCTCCTCAAGCCCCTCAGTTCTGTGAGACTGTGAAATTCTGTTTAATCATTCCACTAAGAAGGCTACTCCACTGAAAAGATTTAATGAAACACACAGGCACACGTTTAAGGGTCACCATCAGAACTTGTGCAGGTCCTAGCTTTTCACTTGATGTTGCCCACCTATCTCTTCAATAATTTAATATAATTTATATAATTTTATATAAGGAAAGATAAATTAAGGCATTAATTTAAGTTACCGTAGTTCTTCTGATGTAATGGTGCTGTTGGACCAAATTTACAGCATCCTACAGCACACTAGTTCTGACTGAAAATTTTTTGTCTCCATAATCTCACTCCAACCTGCTTATTTCCCTGACTCCTGTTGAGTTCAGGATGGCTGTTCTGGGAGAGGGATGAATAGAAATTTTCATGTTTTGCCTCCAGTTATTTGTCATTTATGACTTAAAATCGCTTAAGTGTAGTTCTGACTTCACATGAGAAAGCAGCAAATACTCCTGTATTTCTGTATTGCTTGTGATTACAAAGTTTATTATGTGGTTTTTATTCATCCAAAAATAAAAAGGTTATTCATTAAAGATGATTTCATCAATTTGATTTTCCAGTATAGGCAACTTACAAGCAAATTCCAGGCAGAAGGAGCACAGAGTCTCAGAAAGTATCTCTGTGTGTATGTCAATGTCTGAAAGCTTTAGAGCAGTCTCAGGTCACACTGTAGGATAGCTGATGCTCTGAGAAAGCAAGAGGTAGAGTATAACCATTGGGAATGCCCAAAGACAAGTGAAATGCCTACTGTGACAATGGCTGGTTTGGTAGAACGCAAGGTCAGCATTTAAAATAAAAGGGGAGGATACACTAAAGAAAACCTAAGGAGGTGGGATAAGCACCTTCAGATGACCCAGAAATTATTATAAAGAAAGGGAGGACTTATGTCTTATTAGGTAATTTAGCCATTTAAAAGCTTCTAAACTGTCCTTGAAAAGTGAGCTTAACAGAAGTCCTAAGCCCTCCTCAGGCTCAAAAGGTTGTCCCCAGCACTCTGGTTTTACAGTGTTTCTGTGCTCTTGTTGATGGATTGTTGCTCAGCTGCCATCACAGTGGGACCTCTCTCCATTTTGTATTCAGCTTCCTGTCATCCCATTTCTTGTAAATTGAAATTGTGATTGCTGCAGTCATTAACCTTTCAAACCAATGGCTCTGTGGCAGGCCTAGTACAAGTGGTACTTCACAATAAATTGTACAGACTATCAAGCATGCACTCAATATGTGGTCTTTCTTTCTCTTTTGTCCATTGATAGATCTCTCACAGTTTTAAAAACATGCTGAGCTATGGCATATTTCCATTTTAAAAATAGTTAGATAATGTTTTTGCTGCACAAAAGACGCTCCTGTCCTAAACTTAAATGTTAATAATCTTTTAATTTTGGTTGATTATTCTCATAAAAATTTTTGTAGAACTCTGTGTTGGGAAACTACTAGGCTTTCCCAGAAAACTGAAAGAGTTTTCCATGAACATTTATCTTACCCAGATGTATATCGGGGAAAATATAAGTTGAAGTCATGCATGTATGAAAGTGTCCCTGGACACATACTGCAGCTTTAAATAGGCAGCTCCATACTTGTGACATTTTTTGGGAAAACAACATTTCTAAGATAACTTTCTTCCCTATTGCAAATGAGGAAAACCATGGTAGTAAGAAAATAACTTTGACAATGTTACAGCTCAAAGATCTGTTCCCCCATCACACTACCCACCCATGTGCATAACTCAAAATATGCTATTTTATTCAAAGATTTTCCATTTCAATTATGGTTTGATGGAAGCATTGTATTGCTGTATGCTGCATTTGTCTCTCAGAAAGTTTAATGAAAGCTAGTTTTGGAGGTGATAAAGCTCATTTATTGATTGTCTAAAACATTTGAGTTTTGTGTGATAAAATGCAACAGCTCTCATTGTCCTTTGATGGAAAATTCTTTGCCTTCTGTTTATTCTTGTGTTAGTCTCTTAGAGGAAAAAAAATAAGTGAGGGGAAAATGCTTGTTCTAATTCACTGAATTTCCAATTTAATGAGTAGGAAATAAAAAACATATGGTTAATGTCATGTGGGTTTATCCATCTAAGTTCTATTTACATAACCAGCTGTAAGAATATTCTTAGGATATTTTTGATAAGCTGGGCTAAATGATCTCCAGTGGTCTCTTCCAGTTAACAATTCCATCAGCTTGTGATCTGAACTGCCGACATTCAGATTAGATAAGTAATTTAATATACATGGTTTGAAACAAATTAATGTTTCTGTACTGTGCACAACAACCCAATTCCCTCCAAACCTCAGTACACCTACAGTGTGAATTTTCAAATTTTTAACTGTATAACATTTCCATAAATAAATAAAATCTGTATAAATCCCCCAAAAATTCAGTTTGATGTTTGATATAGCCATGTATCTAGGTAGTGTTTTAGGAGTTTGGGACAGAATCTTACATCATCATTAATATTAGTTGACAAGGCAATCAGATCCAAAATTTTGATGATTATTTTCAAACACCAGTTCTAGACCTCATACGATAGGTACTCATGTTACAAGCTCTCTGAAATTAGCTGTGCTAGACCCAGTGGGATGATGTAGAAAACTGAAGTTTAGCACCAGCTCCAATTGCAGTCAATTTACAAAGAGGCAGCACCTCTGAGCTGCAATTAAAGGAGCCTTCAAGATGGCAAGGATGCTAACATAAAACACCAGGTACAAATATTTATCTGATTTTATATCCCTCTACAGAGTCTGTGGGTCAAAATATTAGCCACCTTCATAAGCTACAGTGATCTGCTGAGAACAGGTGCCTGAAAGAAAAGATAACTTTACCCACATTTGGTATAACAGTCTGGTAGTTAGCACATTTTCCCATGTAATAAGCAAAAGTAAAATTATATATTTTTTAAAAAGTAATTTGTATATAGAAGAGCAAAACTGAGTTGCTGCACAGAATAAAAATAATTTTCACTGTGTAAATCATTTTTCTACTCCTGCAATTTTTTGTTTAACAATGAAGACAAAGGTTGGATATATACTGTATATGTACTTCTGCAAAACCTGAAACGTCTCAATGTAATTTTGAGGGTAGTGAAGTTAATGTTTTTAGAATGGTTTGTTCAACTTTTCTTACTTATTTTTATGCATGATATTCTAGAAACACTGAATACATTTGTTTTTTTCATTGCAATTGGAAATTACTTGGTAAGAAAGGAGGTGCAAGAAACATATCTCAGCATCCTACAGATGGATGGCTTTTACCTTTATGGCTATTCTATTTGTACAGCCTCTGATCTATGACTAATAGAGATGTACAGTTCTGTCTTTCACTTCTGTCTTTCAAATGTAGTTTCTAAGATTATCAATGTCCTGATTAGAAATTATTTACTATAAATTAGAAACTTGTACTGACAAGGGACATAGGCATTTGACAATAAGAGAAATTAAAAAATGGGTGTTGCAAAGAGTTTGAATGCCTCTGTGATGATCCGAAACAGCGATTTTGAAACTCTATTCCATTTTCCTTGCTTCCTTACTTAACCTTTTCCACCTGTTCTAAAGCATGACAAGGGACAATGACAATATAATCCTCTTAGTTTGTATCTCTGGAACATTGTATATTGTGAAACAGAAGCTTCAGAAGCTTTCATATTACAAGAAATAACTCTTTATCTTGAATCAGCATTCTCTGAATTGTCAGTGTCCCCCACCTCACAGTGTCAATAGGATATCTTCAGTTCATTGTGATCACATTTAATTCTGCCCTGAATCTGTGTCTTTGTATTGTGATGAATAAATGCAGATTCAAGAACTATACAGACCAGAAAAGAGATGAAAAACTCAAAACTCAACATGAGTGACAATGGCGCAAGTGCAAGAGTATTTTGCCCCTCACATTGGTCCTCTTCAGTTTGTTTTTGCAGGTGAAGTATCTTAGAGCTCAAATACGCTTTTCATCCTCCCCCATTGAGTCCTACGACTCAGGGGACAATTTTTCATTTGACCAGCTGTAAGTGCAGTTCTTTTCCCTCAAGATTTGATGACTCTTTGTAGAAGTCCCAGGGTTACACAACATGCAGTCTTAGCAAGAGCAGGGTCTTTCCAGATACAAAATTTCTGTTCAAATGGAAGAGAGCCTAGGAGGAAAATATAGATCCATTAAAGGTTCCCACCTGTTTCTCTTGGCTAACATGAATCAGCACTAAAAACATTTAACCTGTATCCCTCTGTGACTCTGAATATCAAATAGGAGATGGGTGGCTCTATCGGGCAGCAGTGCATGAGACATTCCCACTGTGCTGAAAGCTTTTGCAGCTGTGCTGAGCCTCCTGCACAGCAGTGCTGTTTGAACAGCAGTGCTGTTCGAACAGCAGTGCTGTAGACATGAAGAGGATGTACAAAGAAGCACCAACAACTTGTCTTTTCAGAAAGACACAATGATGACACCTGAACAGGTTGTACCTCATGAATATAAGCCTAATAAGCTTAAAACATAGAAATGCCAATAAAATGAAGAAAAAAAATGAAGTTCTAAATCTTACTAGAAAATCAGATAATAGCAATTCAAACTGAAATGTAACATCTCCCCATGTTAGAAAACTCCTGTGACTTGCTTGTCATAATAAACTGAACAATGGACAACAGCATAATAAAGCTCAAGCAAGTAAGCCTAGAAGCTGGATGCCATGTCTGCTGTTCTGTAAATCATCTTTTCTCTCTAGAGAGGGTTTCAGAATACAGGTATTATGCACGTAGCTCAAATCTCCCTTTTTGAAAGTTAAGTTCTTGTTTACCAGTTATGCTTCACATCAATTGTTTTCTCTACTTTAGATGACTGAATAAAAACTTTAAAATAAGCAGCCCTTGCCAAGGCAGAATTTTGTTATTATTTTACAAAAGCTCTGGCATTCATTTACTAGGGATTTAGAGGGAACTTTTCAATATTTCAAAAAAGGCTATGTGAAAATCTTTTAACGAACTGAGCAACAAATAATTCTTACATTCATTATATATTTCCTTCAGAAGTTAGTGAAGATACTTGAAACTTTTCAGAAGACTAAAAATCATTTGGAAATACAGTTTCACAGACTGAGAGTGTAGTTGTTAGCCATCACAAATTTACAAACCTTAATGTATTCAGTGGAGATATTTGTTTCAATTAGTCACAAAGTTGCTGGCAGAGATTGAAATCTTCTTTCTGAAAGTAAATAATGAACTCAGACCCTACACTTCGATTCATCTCACAACTTGCATGGAGATACTTCATGTTGTGTTCGGTAGAGGAAAGATGTCATCTAGCATACCAAGGATTGTTTTCATGATAGTGACTGCTTGCTAATGAATTATCTCTGAAAAAAGTAGATGTCAAGTCACTGATTAAACAGTGTATAAAAAGAATGTCATTTTTAGAACCCAGTATTAAGAGCAGTGCAGAGCATCAAACACCTCTAAAGTTCTTTTTTGCACAAAGAGAAGTCAGGATTAGATTTTGGTGGAATTGTATTGTTCTGTGTGCTTGTCAGTCCCTCCTGTTTGAAACTGGCAGTGCCCTGACCTGTGCTCTGTTTTGCCCTCCATGGGGCTCACGCAGGCCAGGCTGACACTTGATGCGCAGCACAGACCTTCTGCTCTACCAGCCAGATGCACAGCATAGCTCATCTGCTGCTAAAGCTGTTTTCTACCACATGAGCTTTTATGTACATCAGTAAGGAATATAAATGTTTATGTACTAGAATACGAGCAGTCAAATACCTTTGGCTACACCTCACTGCAGTTATTTTTTTGCAGTGTCTGGACTAAGCATTGCAGAGCCTGGTACTTGAGTTACGTGCAGATTTTGGATTTTGGTTTCTGGGGAATCACTTGTGTTAAAGAAGTAAAATTTGGTGCAATGCAGCACTGATGATGCAATTTAAAAATTTAGTGAGTAGACACATCTTATTCTCCTTTCTCCCACCTGTCCCTTTTTTTTCAGGAGGTGAGATGAATACTAACTGTAACTGCCATAAACGTTGTACTTTGTAACACACAGCTTAACATAAAATCATTCAGTAAGACAATTTATCAGCTAAGAAAACAGTGTTAAAAAAATTCCTCTACTTCATTTTCATGCTACCAATTTTCTTACTTTTAACGGATTTTTATATAAAACATTATAATATTGTACTAAGTTGTCTCTCTGTTACACTGCAATTCAGAAACAGCAAGTGGGCACACGTATTTTCAGGTGTGTATCCTAAGCCTGCAAAATGAGAAGAGAGGGAATAAATAAATCTTCAGATGAAACTTATCAATGGTGCAATTCAACCCTTTGGGTCCTATGGACTTTATAGAGAAAATCTTATTTGTGCTGGACTCAGGGATCTGTTGTGGACCCTAGGAATTTCCAAATGATTTAGTATCTTTATGTTTTTTTACTTTAAATTCCAGGTCAGTGTGGACAAAATCAGCAACGTGTAGATTTTGTTGGAAATAAGTGAAAGAGTCAAAAGTCCTTTATTTATTTCAACAGAATTAATTTATATTTACAAATGGCTTTAGATCTACATCTGTGCTAAAAGTATACAGTAGCAAATCTTCACATAAAGCAGCAAATCACAAGTGACAAAGCCTCATGGTCAAATCTTTCAGTGTCATGGAAGTTTATTACAAGATTTGGGTCAACCTGCATTTACCTTTGAATGAAAGTGTCCGACAGAGACCATATTCTTTAGATCAGCTGGACATCTGTGGAGTTGCACTTCACTCCAATTATGTGAATGATTCTCATAGTAGCTTTCAAGTAAAAACATCTATTGAACCCAACGAATTTTGTTGTAAAATATTCTTAAAGGATCTTAGATACGGTGAGTGTAACAGAAGAAATAGGAGCCAATAACTCAGAAGACAGCATGATTCAGTAAACACAGCAGGAAACCAGAAGTCTAAAGACTCTAGCCTTTTGGCTCTCTGGCTGGCTTATTAACTGCCACACACTTCTAAAAGCCTTAACTATCACACTAAAAAGCTGCCTGGGTCGCACAAGAGCTTCACAGCCTGCATGGGCTCCACATTGATAACTGCCTAATTTAATGTCTCTGGTCTGACAGCCAAAACCTTTCAGAGTGTCCCCAGCTATCTGAGAGATTGCTTCTCAGCCCTTGATCAAAGCCTCCTCAAACATGCCTGGGGAACAAAGTGGGGATCACCAGTGGGGAGCTGGTGCCTGTGGGAAACTGAAATTTCCCAGGAGCTGGACATAGCAAATTCAGCCTTGCAGGAGAGAAAAATCAATGCTGAATTCCTCAGCATTAAGAGTGAAATGTGTTATGTGGCCCGTGTATTTGAGTGAGATGCTTTACCTCTCCATGACCAAGCCCCATGTCTGTCAATTAGAAACTCATGCCCGAAAAAATACTGAACTAGGAAACACTTTACGTGGTATTTCTAACAATTATTTTTTTGCTCCCTTTATGCATTTCTGACACTGTTAGCAGCTTCAGTGTGGCCTCACCAAAAAGAAGTGCCAAGAACAATTTTTACAAGTAAACCCTCAGAGGCTCAAAATAGCAGTATTTGTATCTGACATGCTATCTACCAGCAATTACAGGTATCAGAACAATAGACACATGATTGTGATTGTGCTTGTGATTTAAAATGTCAGCACTAAGCACTGAATCTAGGTGCACAGACTACCAAATAACTAGATAGGAAATCCAGGTTCAATACCTAACTGCTATATCGTCCTGCTAAACAACCCAGTTCATCTCACTTTCTTCTTTCACATCTTTCCCGAGTTTTTAGGGCATAAGATGCTTGTCACTGTTTCTCCATGTCCTAAATAATGACTCCCTAGTACAAATCTCAGTTCAACAGATTATTCATTACTATTAGCAATTTTTTGAAACAGGCAATGTTTGCTGCCTTTCTGCAGAGAAAGATGAGAAAGAAGATTGAAATAAAACAACACAGAACTTTAATATGAAACAGAAGTAAAATTAGATTCAGCAACAAAGAGTAATGGAAAATTTGTTTTTAACTACTTCTGTAGATTCACTAATTCTGGATGCCTCCTGGCTTTATATTGTTATTCTTCTTAAACCCTGTCTCTCTTAAAGTCTTTTCAAATGCAAAACTTCAGTGATTTTAATGAAATGTGCCCAAATGTTGTGAAGATTTTTTGGCCCTCTTTTTTCATCTGTTTTTCAGTATAAGGAACTGGCTTCTATATGACTTCTATATGGCTTCTCAGGGATTTCAGAATAGAAACATGGCAATTACAGGGATTTTTTTTTCACCTGATTTGTCCCCCACCATGTTAGCTGTCTGTGATGAAAAGAACTGCACATTCCTTCAGTCTTTCAGGCAACTGCAATTTAGTGATAATTTGCTCTAGAATCTTCCAGTCCATTCCCAGAGTAAGATATTCCTATGAGGCAGTAGCAAAGTATATTCTAATTATTATGTTTTTTAACAGTATATAAGCAAGTACCTGTCCCCATTGCCTTGTAGTGAGAAATATGATACTTTCTTATGAATATTTTTTTCTTTCCATGAGAGAGTATGCATCCCAATCAAGGCATTCCTGCCACTCAACAGGGAGCATGTGTCTTCAGAGATCTCATTTTTTCAATAAAGGACCAGAAACTGGAGGCTTCAGGTTTTGCTCTGTAAATGAAATGCCTTTCTCCATTTGATCTTTGCCTTCTGAATTCAGAATTGCTGCAAGCAGCACCTTTTGGGAAATCTCAGGGCACTCTAAAAAGTCTTCTTCTTCATTGCCCAGTGAAGCCCTAATTAGGGTCCTAAGACTGAAGCCCATCCTTCTTCTGTTACTGTGACGGTCTCAACACTAAACAGTCCATATTGCTGTCACTGTGTGAACAGGGAAAAAGTACCTATTCCCACAGACCACATCTCTCTCTCATTCACAGCAGCTTCATACAGGTCATTGCCTCAGTTGCTTCTGATTTTCCTCACTGTACTTGGTGAATCAGGTCCTATTTATGCTAATGGCAGGCTCAGTTTTATAAATATTTATGTAGGTAAGCACATTTGTTCTCATATTTGCACTGCTGGGACCCTTCCCTGGAGAGAAAGTGTTGTTAGTAGTGGGAAAAGCAAAAACCTTTGTTAAAGGGTAAATGTATTACTATATAAAATATAAATAATGAGCACAGTGTTTGATTTTCAGTTTCTAAATGGATTCCCATTGAATTTTATGTTCTTTGCCATTTCTGAAAGCTGTCAGGAGGCTGAAATTCTTTAGTCTTTTCATCCTATTTAGCACTAACCAAATATTGATCTGTCTGCCTTTACCACTGTACATCTTTGAAAGAAACAAAGAACAGCCTCTCTGAAAGATACTGAAATAACATGAGTTAGGACCCACTTTCAGTCTGACTGTCTTTCATGCAGACGTGTCTCAGGAATGCAAAATTCACCGTGTTCTTACTTTATGATTAAAATGAAAAATCGGTTCGGTGTCAGTATCAACATCTGAATGACAAAAAAAAAAAAAATTGTATCAGCACTTAAGACAGAATATAGAATTTTTTTTTCACCCCTGACACGTTGTGGTTGCTTCATAAATACGTTGTGCTAAATTCAGACTTTCTCATTTTCAGATATGGGGATAAAATGATGGCACAAGTCCACTAACCTTTAGCAGAAGGTTGTTAGTATGGTTTCCTCCTCAGTGATTCTTCCACTCTTTAAGCATACAAGAAGTTTTTAGGATAAACAAAAGCACCAGCTCCCTCGTGTAAGAAAAACAAAATAAATGCCTCAATGGTTTTAAAGTAGGGAATTGACCTACACTCAGATATTACTGTTAGGGACTGTTCTCCATTCTGCTCAAGTGAATCACAGGAGTGAGTCTAAGGGAGTGCACTCGAGGTACCAGCACTTGCTGTTATGGTGCTGTTTCTCCTCCTCTCACCTGGGATTTCAGTCGATTTGAAGGGACCTGATCAAAAGCACTCACATGGGAATGTGTGAAAGGCAAGTCACAGAAGCAGTGCTCCCCTAAATACAGCTTCTCCCAAGAGAGCGAGCACCTTGTCTTTGCCAAAGTGTTTACAGGAAGCTGCACTGCTCCATATCTGAGGCATGGGTTCTGCTACATTTAGTTTAATGATAACTCCTGCCTATTTGTCAAGTCAGGATTGTAAAATGCCCTCCTGCAGTGACAAGTAAGGGCAGAAGCAGTAAGTACCATTCAGATGCCAGGGGCTCATCCATAAAATTTGGTGAGGCAAGCTTTTGGGTGAGCTTATAAATTCAAATCTTTAGTCATGTTGTTTACTGTTGATTTACTGCCAATGCTAGTAATAAGAAACTAAAAATTACACTAGTTAGTGGGCTTTTCTAAACAAAGAATGGTGCTGATTAAAAGCATTGCTGGCACCTTGCCCGTTGCGTTGTGGGAGCAGCAAAAGTGTTGATTGTTATTTACTGTGTGAAGCTGCACACGCTGGATGTGAGCCAGTTCCTTAATTTCTGCTTGTTTTCCTCTGAAACTGCCATAGCAAGTAAGGGGTGGGAAGAGGCTTTTGTTCATTAGAGAGCCTTCCAGCGGGAGGTTCAAAATCTGGTACATCTTTGCTATGCCATTGGGAAACATTATCATAACTCTTCTAAGGGTGGCTAAGTAAAAGCAAGAAGTTTTGTGTTTTACCTGATTAGATAAGGCTTTAAAGGAGTTTTTATGTGCATTTCACCAGTGGATGTCAATGGAGACCGATGCTGCCAAATCCACCGACTGCCACAGCATTCCTAGAAATGTAGACTGTTGCCATTGAGCTATAAAATTAGTTTACAGCTTCTGTGACAGATGAAAAGGCAACAACCTGAGGTGTTCCCCATGTGAGTCATCAGCTGAAGTAATTCTACCGTATCTTAGGTCAGAGAGGAAAGATTAAAAGGAAAGTTGTCCCTTTAGGCCCAGTAATTAGTGCACTCTATTTGGGGCTGCTTTCTTTCTTTTGAGTCTTCAAAAACACCTTAAGCTTTACACCTGTAATCAAATAGGCACATTCATAGGAAGACTTAAGAGGAGGGACAAATGATTATCTGAGGTAACCATCCCTAAGAATTTCAGAAGTAGCACCTTCCTTTTGTATTACTCTGTATTTTTCATCCCATACAGCTTCTGTAAAGACTGGAGAAAATACTTCATCTCCATTACTACTAGTTCTCCAGGCTCATAAGTATATTCACATATGCAAGACTAGAGTATGTTCTTTTATGTTCTGATCTATAAGGATTGATTCTGCAATAATTGAAAACAGTAGCAAGCTGTTTTAAGATAAAATTTTGGCCTTCTTGAAGTAATCCAAAAAGTCTGACCTAAGACACAGTTTTGATTAACGTTTCATCCTTCATCACTGTTTTGTTACAGCACCTTTCTATAGGATTGCACAGAAGTTAGTTTTAAAAATTCAAACCAAGTAATTTTTTCAATAAAGAAAAGGTGCTGTGAAAGTCTTCAATAGCCCACTCCTGAGAAAACTAGTGTGAGAAACCAAATAACAACAAAACAAACAAACAAACACAAAAACAAGATCTAAGTTGATTTCAATAGACAGGAGGTTAAATTAATGGCTGTCCCTTTCCTGATAACACAAAAAATAGAAGTGACAATTGAAGTTAAAAAAACCAGTGGTTTTCAATATAATTCAACTGAACATAGTTTATTTTTTAGAGAAAATCAGTGAAAGTCCATCAAGGAAGAAATAAGTCATTATAAATACATTCATATGTATAACATCATAGAATCATAGAATCATAGAATTGATTGGGTTGGGAAAGACCTCAGAGATCATCAAGTCCAACCATGTTGTTGTGCATAGTGGGAACAATATTCCACAGATGAAAAGCATATTAATGCTGGCCTTAAAATTAAATTCTTCATAAAAGCAATTTCAAGTAGTGTAATAAAGAAAAAATCCTACACTATCTTGTATTTGAGCTTTTACAATTTCCACTCTGAGCATCTTCATGTCTTACACGTATATACTGGGACTCCCAACTCTCCTACAAAGTAGGAAATGCTTCAGTAATGTACCAAATAATCTTCATTTTAATCCAAGAAGACTTTTTTAGAACAAAAACTATATTAAATTATTTTAGCTACAACTCTGTTTTAAGTACACTTTGTCCTATACTTTGCATGTGTTGTACTTTAAATATCTATAGCATAATTTTGAGCATCGAGTATGCTTAAATGAGGGGGAAAAAAATCCCTGATTTACTTCATTTCTTGTTTCTCCGGTATTCCCAGATCTGCATTAGCTTGAAAGTTTTTTGTTTATCAGTACAGTATTAATAAATCATTAAGATAAATACAGAATATCAATTTAAAAATGTTAGGAAAATTAACAAAGTATTTCAGTTACTTAAAGGAATAGAAATTGATTAGAGTAAAATGATCATGTTTCTGAGTTGTTTGAGGAAGTATCTTCTCTCCCTCAGAAAATTAACTGATATTCTCTTAATGAATAGGAGGCATGAAGAAGGCAGCTCTATTTATTGGCTAGAATAGCTGGGAACCTGGCTACTAAACCGGTATAAAAAGTTGTAAAACTAGGTGGGGCTCCCTTGTCTAGCAGAAATAAATACACTTTCTTACCTATGCAGTGTGTGGTTTATGTCTTTAATCTGAGATGTTAAATGATTATGAAGCCTTATGGTTTCATCAGCACAGATTGGCCACAGAACAAACATTTTTCCTTTGAACCTGTTTTGTTTCCACAGCTGGGCATTCAATGTTCAAAATTTTCTTTTACCTATCTCTTCCATGTCAGCCCTGCTCTCCTTCCTGTCTCTGCACATTTCTTCATAATGAACAGCAGCTCCTTCAACAGCTTTTCAGAAGAAAGGCAAGTAAGGGCTGGACTTGTTCTGTTACAGCATAAACCTGGGCAGACCCCGAAATGTTAGGTGTAAAGATAGAATAAAGCCAATTGTCATCCTCTGTGAGTAGCTTGAGATGCTGTCCTGCCAATCATCCGCCCAATCCTTTGGCGAACTGGCTTTTATAGTAGGCAAAGAGCAAAGCCCAAGGAGCACACAGAGTTGGGTGAATAATATAATTGCCTGATCAAAGGACCCAAAGCAGGTATCTCTTCTGTAGTCATTGTAATTATCTCATACATGCAGTGGTTTCCTAAAACTTCCTCAAAGCTCCCATTTGATGTGCTGAGGTGTTGAATGATAAATCCATACAAAGGAAATTAAATGTTTCTGAAATTCACCTAGTTTCAAAAAGAGGTGGTAAAATGCAGCAGCCCAAATACTGACAATGCAGCAGTTCAGAAGGCACCAGTTCAAAGAAGTTGATCAGAGAAATGACTGTCTAGAATAGATTTCAAAGACATGGCTTTCTTTCTTTTCATTCATAGGAGAAGCAACCCCTTGAAATTTTTCCAACACCTAATGGACTAATACTTTGCTTATAATTCAACTGTCTGAATTTGTTGCTCTCTTGGTGTTGCTCTCTGTGGCAGGAAAACAGCTGCTCTCTTCTCCCCACATCATCTTCTGTTATTTCTTCTTCTAGAAGTATTTATAGCAAAGGAAACAAAAAACCCACAAACAAACAAACAAACAAAAAAGAAAAGGAGCACAAATATGTTTGTGTGTGATTTTTTAAAATCTATATTAATGAAGAAAGAAAAAGGTCTTTTGAACTGTCTGACTAGTCCCAGGTTATTTTTCTCGTGCTTTGTTCAGCCACATTTCAAATATTTCAAGAGAGAGAGGTTTTCTCTGATTTTTTTTTTTTTTTGAGGCTGCTTCATAGGCTGTTGCTTGGCATCTCTTTTAAGCATATCTTTTAAGATAGTTTTCAGACCGCACTTGCTTTTTCTTTAATGACTTCAAAACCTTTCCCCCAGAAACCTCATTTGGTTTGTATCATTTACTTTGAAGTCCTGCTAGAGTAATTTCACTTTTATTAGCTGATGCAGGATTTTTACTATGCTCTTGGTGTTTCCTCTGTGTTATCCAGTACTGTGATCAGAACTCCAGGAATGCCACACAGCCCATTTTCATAAGGATAATTTCTGATGTGTTCTGCATTTTGACTGAAAAAAAAAAAAAAAGCTAGTATCAAAAGTAAACCCTGTATTCTAAAAGTACTTTCAGGACATAAAGTTAATCATATAGCACTCAATTCAAAATAAAAAGACAATTAAATCTATTCCTGATGAATATAGCAAGGACAATTCTATATTTACTACAGAGAAATTGCAAATTAAATAAATAAATTACAAACTTATTTATTCTCAACGTGCAGCTCTAAGGTTGGTCAAAATTTCAGCTTAGCCCTGTAAATGCATCTTTAATGCTGAAAGTATTCCCAAGTAAAATGAATACAAAACTGATGAATTAATGTATTGAATTATAGAAATTAATTAAAGAAAAGAAATTAAATAATTATATTTCTTAGGGAAAAACATCAGTTCAGATTCAACAGCATGAGAGAGAAGAGTGTGTTGCCATGCTCCCAGACCCATCCAGCAGAGGCCGAAGATGTATTCCCAGTAGGTGCACACACACACAGAGCACACAGATATATCACATGTATACCTATATATATGGCCAGCCACACAAGTCAGTCAGACATACAAAGCAGTCACATAAAAACAGGCAGCACCAACAGCCTTCATCCTGCTCTCTTCTGTGTTTGAGCAAGATGAAGGTCCAGTGATGTAAATGCACATATATGTATAAAGGGACCTGGCTCCCCAGGGAAGCATCATACCACCAAGCCTAACAGAATCAACAAGTGTTTGGATGATACTCTCAGGTACATGGTGTGACTGGGGGATCGTCCTGTGCAGGGCTAAGAGTTGGAGTTGATGATCCTTGTGGGTCCCTTTCAGCTCAGCATATTCTGTGCTCTCTCTATATATACATACATACACACACACACACACACAGAGATACACACATATGTACAAGTGTGGATCCCTCTACCAGCCAGGCTCAGATGCCCAGTAAGTGCTTCTAGATACCAGCTTCTCCAATTGCTTGTGCCTGGGCATAAAATGCCTTGAGGCTGCAGCCCCACTACGCTTGCTGCTACAGACTGCCTCATGCACACACACAAAGCTGGCCCTTGGTCCTCAGTAGTCAACCCCATCATGTGTGACCTTTAGAGACCCACTCACATCCTGGCTTTCAGGTCATGTCACCTGCTCACCTGCTCATCCTGCCCGATATTCACTAGCACCCATCCACCCACTCACACCCCTGCGCACACTCCAGTTGCCATACCAGACACACAAACCCTCCAATCCATGGTCTGACTCCAGCTGCTGCCCTCACACCTCTGTACACAGCATGGAGAGCCCTTATCCAGGAAAGAGTTGGAAAGGAGCTTAATAAGAAGGCTAGACAGGTCAGGCATAGCACATGGCCAGACAAGCAGACTGCCCAGCTAACCATATACCTGGGACTGGGACACTTTTTCCCTCACCCCTTTTTTTTCCCACACCCATTCCCCACCAAATCACCTAAATCCCTTTCTTTCCCCATCTTTAGTTCCCCGCTAAACATCCCACAATAAATCCTGTGCAATCCCAAAATGCTCTTCCCCTGCATCCCATAATGTGTCTCCAACCCTGGAGCAACAACCTCTTTCAGGCCAAGCATTTACTCACGTTGATGTCCTGACAGTGAGGATGAGGCTCTTCTGGGATGGCCTGGGAGGGGCCAGGACGCTCTGTTCCTTGCTCATGATCCTTAATTTAAGTTCCCACTTACTTTTGTGCCTCTGCACTCCTCTGGGCTTGTGGAGCTGGGCCTTGGATGGGCTGGTTTCTGGGATATCCTGGGAGCAGACATGGCAGGCATTACTTGGGCTTCCCAACCTGCCATTGTCTCTGTGTGTTCCCCTGTGGGTGTGAAGACAAGCTTTTACCACATAACCTAACAAAATCCAGCACACAGCCAGGAGCCACATACTTGAAAAATATAAGCAGTTTTTATTAAGTATAAATAAAATATAAACAAGTCTAGTCTAGAAGTGTATTAGGTTGTGTTTTTGTTTTCTACTCTGCTTGAAGTACATTCAGTGGTCGGCAGACATGGCTAAATCATTTTATACTGTGTCAGCTGGGTATTAGCTAAATTTCAAAGCTATGAGGCATCGTAAAACTGTAAAAAGCCAATTTCTGCATTGGTCCTGGAGGAATAAAGTGCAGCAGCCATTGAATTCTCTTTGTCCTGTGCCCACAGGCCAGGAGATTTTTAGATAAATTTAGTGTATAAACTTCTAACATTTTGCATATTCAGGTCCACATCAGGACATTATCCACTACCATTAGTTATTTGCAATGGAATGAAACACCTAGCAAAAATAAAACTTATTTTGTTTAATAGCATACATTCTTACTTACATCATCTTTGAATACTTTTCTTTAATGTCCAAATAAATAAATTCCCAGCATTGCTTCTGCTTGCCAGCTTAAGATCATCCCTTTCTCATGGCCCACAAGCTCTGCACTTGCTGAGAGAGCACTAGGTTTTCCTGTTTGCCATGAGCACTCACCTTATCAATGTAACATGATGCTATCACTTACACTGCCTTATGCTGGGAATCCTGAATTGCACTTGCTTTTTTCCAGGAAAAGTTTCTCTGCTTGCATCCCTTTTGTACCTTATGCTACAGAAACAGCACAAAGCAAGATCTGACAGAGTGAGGATGTGGAAGAATATTGGGAAATATATTCTTTCATGCTTTTCACAGAATGTGGCAATTCTTAGAAGTGAGCTGGGGCTTTGGATGTCTGTCTCGAAATTTACATCTATCTGATGCCTTCTTGGTTTGATCTTTTTCTGCCATATGGGATAATATTTGGTGATAGGATGATTAAAGGTTATCTGTGAAGGAGCTTCAGTAAGGGAAGAAAAGATTAGAATCTGGAAAAGATTTTGAGATGTGTGGATTTGGAGGGGAGTTCTTCCAGAGACTGTGAAATAGAGCTTGGTGCCCTACTGCAAGGGTAAAGAGAAAAGAGACAGGCAGGAGCAAGGCAGCAGCAAGAGGAACTAAGAGACTTTGGGGAGAGCTCTCCCTAAGGAGAGTAATGAGTGCAGAAATGACAGGGAACAAGATCTGTCCTTCGGCAGAAATGAGCTGCTCCAGAGGAGCCTGATGGATTGGCAAATCTGGGATAACAGAGCTTAGGCTACCCTGTGTTGGAGGCAAACTGCTCTCAGGCATGTGGTGAAATTATTGTGGTGTCCTACACAAGGCCAGGAGTTGGACTCAGTGATCCTGATGGACACCTTCCAGTGCAACACATTCTGTGATTCTCTGAACTTTACCAACCCTGCTCTGTTGCCCCATATAAACATGAGATACATGCACTTTTAATGACCCAGCACCTTAATCATAACAGCAGTTAAAATCATATTCATTTCAACAAGGTCAAACTATTTTTAATGTATCACTGCTTGTTTGAGAGAACTTCTTCTCCCACCCTCACCCTTCAGCTTTTTTAACTGCTTACCCTCCTGGTTCCTGGCAGAGCCATTACCTGAACAGCAACACTTGGAAGCAAAACACTGTTACTCGAAGTGAATTGGAAAAACATATAGAGGCTATTGAGGGTCAGAGGTCTTTATTTGGGTTTTGCAAGTGGCAGTTGGTGGGATTTATAAGGCTGATTCGGTTTGGATCTAGTGTCATATCTGTACGACAAATGCCCACTTGGCTCATCTGCTGCAGTATAATGCCCGATCAACGCTGTTCTGGCAGAGTTTGGAGTGTAAGTCACACTGATATCAGCATGTCAGTATCTGTGTCACCTTTCAGAGTGAGATGTATCTGATGTTTCTCCTTACAAAGCATATGAGATCATGTTAGACATTTTTCACCAAAGTCCTTACCTTCTCCATCCTCGGAGAGACTGTTTGTGCCTTAGTTTCTTATGTGTACTACTGTTGGCACATGTTTTGCTTTGGAAGAGGACCATGATAGGAGTAATTCGTGAACTGAGTGTCGGTAGGATTGTTCCATATAATTTGTATAATGCTTAAATACTTTAATGAATGAATTTTCAAATCACCTGAGTTTCCTTGTGGTCAGTTTTTCTATTAGCCTAGAAAAAACACTGTACATCTCAAGTATAAACCATGCTGATAAAATACGTTACTGTAGCCACATACACAAAAAAATGCTTCTATCTGATAAAACATTGGCTAATGGTTTGCTGATAATTTTGGTAATTGTACTACATAGCTGCTGATGTCTTCCCATAGAAGGCCAATATAGGCCAAAAGCACATCAATGAGCACTGATTAAACACCAAATACATGTAGAGTTTTTCTGAGTAAAACTGGATGTTTAGTCCAAAAACACTAATTATATTTCTTAATGGGAGAAATTCATTTGGCATTGCAACCCATGTGCATTGCATAATTATCATTTGGCTCAGTTTTCTGCAAAAGTGAAAATCATCAGAAGGCCTACATTTCAATCACATACATCAGAACAAACATTAAATGTAGCAAATTTAAATCAACCTTAAGTATGCAGCTTTGGAATTTGGGAGTGCATAAAAGTAGAAGTTAATTTGCATAAACCTTAAAAACATTAACACCTGGAAAAAACCCTACAAGCTTCAGAACCTATTGTCTCAAGTGCCTAACCCACACACTGTCCTGGTCAGTGTGTCCCTCTTCGTAACGGCAAATTATCAAGGTTGACTTATCTAACAAAGCATCTCATCTCATCCCTTTGCAAAACTCTGCCACATACAGTTTTCCAAGACTGTTCAACAGCACATATTTTCAATGAAATTAAGGGCTGTCTCAAGTATTACCGCACTTCAGGATACCAGAGGAGTGAAAAGGTTTTTTTCTAGTATCTAATGTGAGCTTAAAAAACTCGGACTGTGGCCACCAAACTTTGTTAAATTGTCTGTCCCTATGAAGATTTTGGTTCCTTTAGCTCTGCTACTGCTTTTCACGTGGGCTGCTATTAGATCTTCCCTGAGCAATGGCCTAGACTAAACAAGCTCAACTCCCTCAGTCTCTCCTCCATGTGCTTTTATTCCTACTAGTCTTCATGACCTTCTGCTGATCTCTCTTCAATTCCTCCACACCCCAAGGAGAGCCCCAAGACTGCCCCAAGCAGAGGGAGAGAGGATAACTCCTCATCCTGCTGGCTTTGTACCAGTAGGTGGTTTATTTCCTTTGCAGTCAGAATATTTTGTTGGCTCCCATTAAAGCTTGACATCCCCTGGAACCCCAGGTCCCATTCGGCAGTGCTGCTGTGCAGCCACTCACTGCACTGCTGGTACTGGGACAAGGGCAGGTTTCTTCCCAGATACAGAAGACTGACATTCATGTTGAGCTTCATGAAGTGTCTGATGTCCTGCATTTTTTTATTAATTTGGCCTTGATTATGTTATTAAATCAAGGCCATTTGTTAAATTCTCATACTATTCTGATCAAAGCTCTATCATACTCAAATGGAAAAGTTAGAAACTGGACTGGGTTATGAAAAGCCACTGTGGGTTCAGGTTTGGGAATTTTTGGTAGCATTAGCTTTGAAGTATAAGCATGCTATTTCAAAATTATGTATTTATTCTTCCATTAAGTTTTGTGTTTATGGTAAATTTAAATCTGCAGTCAGAGTAGAAGTACATGCAAAAAGAGAAAATATTATCAGTTATTGATAATTAAATCAATGGACATGAACATTATCTAAAATGAAGCAGTACAAGTACTGACAGCAGATGAAGCATGGGATGGAGAACCTGTCATGCAAAAGTTTAAAATGTATTTGAAGTTGCCAAAGCTCCAGCCTTATCCATCAATACAAAATTGTTTGTTATGCAGATAGAAGTCTGAGCTTGGAGTTTGTCTCTGCTTCATTCTCTTTCCTTCATTTCATTATTTCTCCTTTTTTTTGGTATCTTTTTGGTTTGCCTCTTCTCCAAAAAGAGTCTTGATTAGGTAGTAAAGAAGAACCCACCTATTGCAGTATTCTTAGAAATACTGGAGGAGAGACAGCTTAGAACAGCATGAGGCTTGTAAATAATTTACAGGTTTTGCAGTGGTTCATAAGACCATGAGCTGGAGGTGTAATTTCCCAGCAGCAAAATTGCAAGCAAGGGAGATCATCAAAAGAAAGAATCATATTTATTATTCTCTGTCTCTTCGTTCTGTCAGTTTATATTATTTTCTTTTTAAAAGAGGGAGCATTGGACTCAGTTCACGATGAACTTTCCTGCCTTTTTATTCTTTATAAGGAAAATATATTAATGCAATTTTAAAAGATTGTCAAACAGAAATTTGCCGTAACAAAATAAATTATATACAGATCAAGGGAAAAAGAATATAGGAAATGTTTTAAATAAGCCTCACATTTTTCTTTCAAACTATTTAATTATTTTCCTCTCTTTTATAAGAGTTTAATGAAAGGTTAGATAGATTTTTTTAATTACAGTTGGTGCAAAGGAAGAAGTCAGCAATAACTTGAAATAAAGCCATAGGGCATACTTAACAGTTACAATATTTAATCTCTTTCACTGAACTGCAGAAATCTCCTGATAAACACAATAAAGCCAGATTTATGAGTCAAGAAATGTACAGGCTTGGAGGTAAATTATGTTGGCTACAGATATTTTTAGAACAAAATTATTTAAGATCAGGAGTGGTCACTGTCATGTAGAGTCTCAGAGGTAAAATTCAAGCTGAAGAAAGAAAATTTTGAATGGATATTTCTGCTAAGAGTATATGGCCAGCATCACAGATTTTTAATTAATGTCCTTAAGACAACATTCCTACAAGACCTTCAAGGATGGAGAAGGCAAAGTGTTACCGGCAATGCTGTGGTGAAGAAGAGAGGGAAACACACAGGGTCAACCTAGAGAAACTCAAGCTGTCATTCCGGGCTCTGCTAATAAATAATTCTCTGAAAGTAGGTTGCCTTTTTAAGCAATGATTCTTTCAAACAGTATGGGCTTATTAAGTGACAGAAAAATACTACCTTTAAATGAGGCATGTAGATTGTGTATTTCTCTAAAAAAAGGCTGCTGATTTATTTTGACTAATAAAAAATAGATGTGACAGATTTTTACAGAGTACCTTTAATTCTACCCTGACATTGCATTTCAATGTGGTCAGGAGATGAGAGTCTTAATCTTCACAGCTTCAGACTAAGGACTGCCAGAGCTGGAGTTGCTGGCACTTCCTGTGAAAAAGGGGAGAGTGCTCTTTGCTAAATGAGTATAGTTTGAATATTTTTGTCATCTAGGGAAAAGGGGAAAAAAATTGCATTTCATGGTAATAAGCCATAGAGTTAGATAAACTTAAATGTTTGCTTTGCCATTCATTATTTATTAAGCAACTCAGGGGGGAAAAAAAAAAGGCAATACCTGACCTGTACAAATTCAAATATGAAGGGTTTTTTTTTAATTCCTTCAAAATGTGCCTAGCTATCTTTTTTTTGTCTGAAAAAAAAATAAATATCTGCAGAGCAGAAAGAAGCCACTGCTTCTTTTTCTGAATTCCAAAATAATGCATTGTCCTTTCACACTCCACCCATCTCAGGGGGAAGATTATATACCAATGTATGTTTGGAAGAGGAATTTATCAAATACCTTTGTTACATTTTCTACATTCAAGAACTATAATGTTATGTCAATAAGTATCTAAACAATTCACTGTTCTCTTTATTGTGCTTCAAATCCAAGTTAAAACACTGCTTTCTTGCATGCACTGATACAGCTTCAGAAGGCTTCCCACAAGAAGACAAGCAATGTAGTGGAATCTTAAAATCATGGAATCATCAAGGTTGCAAAAGACATCTGAGATCCTTAAGTCCAACCATTAACCCAGCATTGCCAAGTCCACCACTAAGCCATGTCCCTAAGTGCCTCTCCTACACACTTTTAAATACCTTCATGAATGGTGACACAACCACTTCCCTAGGCAGCCTGTTCCAATGCTTGATAACCCTTTGGATGAAGAAATTTTCCCTAATATTCAATCTGAACCTCACCTAGGCCAACTTGAGGCAATTTCCTCTTGTCCTATTGCTTGTTACTTGGGACACCAACTGTAAACCTTCTAGGAGACGAAGAGACACTGGTCTATCTGACTACAGTCTTTTTGGGAAGCTGGTAAAGCAGAGAGAGACATTTTAGAATGCACTCCTACCCAATGACATGGGAGGCAGGGAGATGTCTCCTCAGTGAATGGACTGCTCTTTACCTGATGAAGGGTAGAGATTCTAGATCCATTTCTCTGTTCCTCCCGTTCCCCAAAGGCTTTGGTTCGAAAGGCGGTGTGGCTCAATAGCCAGTGTATATCTGGTCTCACAGAGACCTGGGCTCTAAATCTGCCTCCATCGGTGACAGCCTTGCAGCTCGGAACAGATAATTCTGTACGTCTGTCTCTGACACAGTTGTTTGTCTGCCTGCTTGATCAAGCAGGATTGTTTCTTACTATGTGCTTGCACATGCTCAGCTATGGTGAAAAGCTGATTTTGGCTAAGGAAAGTGACATAAAATCAAAATAATCCTAGATCTACAGATCTGCCATGCATTTCTGAGATGGTGCATTTGTCTCTCAGTTAGCAAGATTATACTATTTGTTTCTTAGCAGAAGCTGTCAGAACTAAATCTCATTGGTCTTCATTTAATTGAGTTGATATATCATTTGTTCTCACAGGAAACGCTATTATTACACTGGTAAAAGTTGTTACACTGCTCTTTATCTTCATTTAAAGCCATTTCCTTTCCCCAGTTTAGGACTAGGAGCATATATGTTTGAGCTGTCTGTCCAAATAGCATGGCAATTGACTAAAATAAATGTATGAACCCTAACGCTTAATTTGTATTTTTTTGCTTGCTTTTGTTTCTAAAAATCCTCTCCTTTTAAAGAGCATAACAGGCTTTTTTTCACCCTCTATGTTCAAGAAGGAATTAAGGCAAAAAAAGTCATCTCAGACTGTTAAATTCAGGACTAGAAATTGCCTCTCTGGTCTTTGATATTTATGTACAACTGGTAAACAATACAGTATTACTTCTGCTATATAAGTCATTTTTGTAAAGTCACTGCTCTAGTCATCTTTTTTCTTCTCCTTCACTTCCTTTCATTTTCTTTGTAGTCACTCTGCTCCGACACTTCCTGTTTATTCTTTCCTACGTATATTTCAGTTTATGAAAAAGATGTAAAGAGCCAAAAGGTTCTGCAAGGCTTGAATAAGTTCTTCAGTGGCAGTATCTTTTTAATTAATTGAATTTATTGTGTGTATATATATATATACACACACACATATATATAATATAATTATATATAGTATATATTCCAGCATAATTTCTCTGCATATTCCCTCAGTCATATGTAACTGATTACATTCCTCCTTGATTTCCTGCAGCTGCAGGAGTGACCACCCATGGCCCACAGGTGACACCAATAGCTCCACGCACTGCAGAAAACAGCTTGTTGCTCACCTCTATCCCTCAGTTCTCAACTGAAGTCGAGATATGTGGCACAGAGGGAATTTTTGTCTTATGGGAATTCTCTAGAAAGATACTTCAATCTGATAAATAGTGATTTAATGCCTTAATATTTGCTTGAAAGTGCAAGGTCACCTGTGTTAAACTGTCAGAGTCACATATGTGTTGTGTATAGTCTCATGAACACAAGAAGACTGGACCAGATTGGATTGTACTCATTTTTGTCTTTCACTTTTTTCCCAGGAATGCCCCAGTGGTGTTGTCAATGAAGAAACCTTCAAAGAGATTTACTCTCAGTTCTTTCCACAGGGAGGTGAGTACTTGGCAGACGTAACTAGTACTACAGTATATTTGTTAGATCCTAAGTATAATAAAAAAGTCTGCTTAAATTAACAAGGTTGTTGTCTCAAGCTCTCTCTGAACTCATGGGGTACTTCCTTGATGGTTGGACACATTTTAAAATATATATTTCTGAATGAAATTCAGTTATATCTACAAGTTATCAGTCTTCTGTTATGAAATTGCTACCCGTGCATGGGTACTGTTGAAAACAAAGTTTCTCTGAGTAGGTTATTTCTTTCTAAATTTTCTGAAAAATCTTCCCCATTCTCTTCTACTCCAAAAAAATCTTTTACCGTAGGAAGAACTGTAGGAGGCCCTACAGGTACCCTCTAGTGGCAGAACCCTCTTTAATTCTATGGGGTTTCTTTTATTAAATGAGGGCTTTTTTTCCTAACCTTGATTTCAATTAATTGATTTCCAGGGTGTTCATAATTTCTCTATCTCCATTTTGGTTTAGTGCAACAAAGATAACACAAAAATGTATAACAGGTTTTTTTCCTTGAACCTGAGATTTCTTTTAGTTTTATTGTTTTCCTCTCTTTTCTTACTCTTGCATTTGCTATTCCAACATCCCTCTTCATATTCTCCTACAAACCTTCAATTCTACCTCTTCAACTTCTCCCACAGCTCTTGAGATTTGCCTATTTTTCTGGAACTTTTCAGAATTCCTTCTTTTCACTTTTATTGAAAAACTCATACTTAATTGGTAGGAAAAAACATGTCCCCATTAGTTTTATTTTGAATAAAGATTTAGAAAGTAAAGAGCCGCATTCTGTGTGGGTTGCCATCTCTGAAATCCTTAACGAGTAGGCACACTCAGCAGAGATGAACGAAAGAGCGAAAGGGTTGACCTGCTTACTGATTATATCTAAACTTTTAGACCAAGCTAACAATTGAGGTTTCAGACATTGTATTTTTTAGTCACCCTGGCAAGTGAAAATAATTATGTCTGTGTGATTTACTACACCTTTTTTCCACTTCTAAAAATAATTTTAAAAAAAAAAATCTATGATATTTCCTGTTGTTACACCCAAAATTGTTATGGGCAAAGAGAACGCACACCTGTTCTAAAAGTATAGTTAAAGCATACTGTGAGAATAAATGTAATCTCAAAATTCTAATCTTTATTAGTTCATATCCAATTGTTACAGAGAAGAAACATTATTAATGTAGTTAAAATGGATATATACTGGATGACTAGTTTCTACTTCTATTCCTGGTGCTAATGCTGACCCTTCTACTGCACCTCTGGGCATTTAGGGAAGTGGCATCACTTGGAGGAGGAGATGGGGACTGCAATGGATTGTCAGCACCTGGAGTCCTTTTCCAGGAGGAATAGGATGTTCATGTTGATGCTTTCTTCTTCCTCACTCTAGGATTTACCTGGGGTCATTTCTGCATGTTCCCTAACAGATTTTTAAGGCTTTCTTCTACTCTGATGGTTTGCAGCTCAACATTACAACCAAATCTGTTACAGGTGGTGACTTTTATGTGTGTTATATACTATTTCTTTTGTTCTCTTCGCTACCCCCGTAGCCAGCTTTGTCTAGCTCCATGTTTGCATTTCTTTAAGTGATCACAGCTAAGTTGTTTATAGCTGAGGGGTCTCCACTGGCAGCCTGCGCCCCATTCTTTCTCATCCCACACTTGCTCTCCTCTGTGCTGTATCCCATCTCCCTGTTGCTCAAAGCAAAACATTTTTCTCTCCCCTGCATCATGATGTTAGAGTTGAAAATATCATGGAGTAACTGCCTGTGTCTGCTACCTGTATAAAGCTCTAGTTGCACCATGAAATTAAAACCAGTGAGCCTTAGAAACTTGATCAGATTGGGAGGCTGCTGTCACAGCTAAACCATGGGAAGTAAAACTGCAAACACATGAGCCTCTATCCTGGGGCAAGCTTGCTATGAAACATGTGGCTGCTTAGTAGCAATGGCTAAACTACGTCACCGAGAACGTGGTTAGACTGTTTGTTGCAATTTCAGTATTGGCATTACTCTGACTGCAGTAAGGGAGCTGCACTTTTATAGGAGAAGCAAACCAGCAAACCAACCAATAAAACAAACACAAATTTTTTTCTTCTGGCTTCATTTAATTTTAACAAAATACAGCAAAAAGTCCAAATTTTAGCAGTGTAGAAAAGTACTGAATCCAGTTAATTCACTCATCTGTAACAGATGTTGTTGTATACTAGTGAGAGGATTTTTGGCTTTCTTAATTGAGCTGTTTCAGACACCTCAGCAAAGAGCACCGAGACATGACCATCTGAAGCCAATCCCCTTCCTCTCCTCATCCTCCATGGCCCCCCCACAGTGGTGTACAGCCTTAGCAGTACATAGAGACTGTGCAAACAAGTGTGAAAGCCTTATGCAGTTTTCCCCGGGAGGTCAGGAAGAATATTCAGTGGAAACAGTAGAAGAGCTGAATGTACTTGGAAGAGTAACAGCTCACATCAGTAAACCTTTAATTTCTATAGGCCTACTGAGTCTTGAACTGTTTTATGCAGGTTTTCTGCTGTTTTATAGGTGCCTCTGTTGACTTTTGTAATTTCTGAGATGTGTAGGAGTCCAAGTCTATTCTGTGTTCCTCACAAAGTATTTTCAAAGCCCAGTTAATTGTCTGTATTTGCATATCCCTGCATGCTAACAACAGGGTGAGATCATAATATTTAAGTGTCTAGTTAAGCAGCCAGACATTTCTTAAATTTGTGAATGTATTTCCAAAATATTGTGTCCAGCTGAGGCCTTGAAATTTCAGTTGTGCTAAAAATAATGGCTTTATGCATGTCTGAATATTAAAGAGGGGGCGAAAAAAGCTTGAAAGTTGTCCCCAAATTAAAACGTGTCTTAGATGTAGATCTGAGCTCCAGTTATCTATGTAATGCAAAACCAGGTACAACGTGATGGTACATCATTATAACAATTCGTATCTGAGCAAACAGAATGATGTTTGTAGGATTTTAAGCTTCAGGGAAAAGTAATTTTTCAATGTCAACCAGCAAGTAATTTCATTAGGCAACTTTCAAGACTGTCCAGGACAAGATACAGGAGGACTACAAATAGGACAAGGGGCCACAAGAGTAATAGAGGAGATGATGCTAGATTGCAGTAAAAGCAGTGTGTTTTAAAAGGCAGAAGTAGCTTTGGAAAAAGCTTTCCATGCCAGAAAGGGCACTCCAGTAAGTTTTTAGAAAACCACTGCCATACAGGTGAATGAACAGGCCCCCTGCACACATGCAATGGATCACGTGAAATATAACTTGGGATTTTTCTTCAGCCAGGCAGGTTGTGGATAAGAATCCAGACACTGGATAATTATTACATTCCTCCAGCACTTATGAACAAAACAGATCATGCTCGTAGTTTGATAAGCCGTATTCTTCTGTGTATAATGACTACCACTTTTTGCCTCTGATGTTTAAAATGCTTTGATGGTGTTTTTCAAAGGAATTCTGATTTAATGTCTGTTCCTGTCTTAACCAGTCAAAGTAGCAATTTATCCTACTAGTTATGATATCAGATCCCTGAAAAAAAAGGATGTAGTTTAAAAACTCAAAACTTTGTNAACCAGAACTGCTTGAACAAACAACTCTGAACAAGGCTTTTGATTTTTTTTTTTTTTTTCCAGAGGGGTTATCAGAAAGAAAAGGTTCTTTAACTGGGGACTTCCCCACCCCGGCCCCATATACACTCATACAAAAAGAGTAGTATATTGTATCATGTATGGGCAACAATCAATAAAATATCTTTGTGTTCACCCTTGTGTTTTCTGTATATCTACAGAAAAGAATCAGGAATATTTCAGATATTTTTAAGAAATGAATGCCAAGAGAATGGAAAGCTGTTTAAAATTCATTTTGCAGTAATTATACCTCTATTATGTGTTTTTTCACTGAAGATGATTTACATAGTATGTTCTGTTGCACAACAGACATCTCCGTAGATTATAGAAAATATGACTATTAAAATCTTAGATACAAACTGAAGTCAACATGTTTATATTTTTCAGTTAAAGTGTGAATTTATCTACTGGGCTGTTCTTAAGTAATTACATTGGCAACTGGATATGTGGAAGAATGAATGACTGTCTCAATAGTGTGGGGCTATTTTAATTCTCTGAAAATGCATTGACAGACACAGGGTTTAAAGGCTGCATTTTTTCCTTTTATGATTATTTCATATCACAGAAAAGTAACATACTGGAGTAAGACCAAAGACTTTTCTTGCAAATGTCAGGTGTGAATCTGTGAAGCACAAAATGTTGAGTTTGGTAGATTTAGTTCTTTGGAGTCAAGGTGGCATTTCAGGTGAGTGACGCAAGACTGATACCCAGTTTAATACAAAACAATATTTTGGGCTGTGACAAATAAAAGTTTGCAGGATTGATACGAAAGGTAAAATGGTTTAGTGCCAAGAAATCGGCACTGATGAGGTTTTTCCATGATAGGGAGACGTTTGTTCTGCGAAGGGGGGGGACACTGATTTTATAACACTTCTCCCTTTATTTGTGAGATTCACGTTAATTAACCTAAACTTATTGTAAATATACGAAGTGGAAAGAGCAAGGCAATGAGTATTAAAAGTAAACAAAGCCTCATCCTACATGAATTTGCATGGTTTTGAAGGAGAGAAAGACTCTGAAAAAAGCTGACTTCCCATAACCCCAGCAGCTTGTAACTCACATCCACAGGGCAGTCTCTGGATAAGTTCTCTCTTCACAATATATTACTCCAGGAACAGGATGTGCCTCCCCGAAGCCATTCCGTGAAAATAGAAAGATGAATCTTTACAATAACTCAGAGTCTTGACAGATTTATATTGATGCTGTCTTGTGTTTCCAAAATGAGTCAATATGCGCTGGGGAGTAGGTTTGAAAAGTATACAAATAATCAGTGGAGGGATCACTCGCTTAAGGTCATCTTTCAGAGTCTTACTGACCGTTTAGTTGGTCACGGCCAGTTGTTCCAAGGTTTTCAAGCACCTAGCCCTCATGCAATGATCCTAGGAGTTAAGCAGCAAACCAGCTTTAAGAATCTGCTTCTCAGGGGAGGATTTTCTCCCACCTGTGGCTAAGCATATGAACCGATCACAGCAGCATCTTTCTGACAAGATCAGCTTCAGCCTGGGAAACGGGTCTGGCTCCAGAGTGAAACTGATAT
This sequence comes from Grallaria varia, assembly GCA_013396735.1. Lineage (NCBI taxonomy): Eukaryota > Metazoa > Chordata > Aves > Passeriformes > Formicariidae > Grallaria > Grallaria varia. The sequence continues at coordinate 224,076 of VWZG01004219.1, read as the reverse complement.
AGCAGAGGCACTGACAGTAGTGCCTGCTTCCCTCATTTAGAGTGAACAAATGAACATGGTTTTCATTTTAAATGTATGAGATAAATCCCTTGTCATGGTCATTTAGCGCTCCCAACAACACAGGTTGTTTCAGAGTACAATAACATGTCATCTTTGCTATTTTCTCAGGTATCAGTGATTAGCAAAAGCAGGAATGAAGCCAAATAGAGATATTCTGGAACAGAATTTTGCATTTTCAGTTCCTGACAGTGTTGCTATCCATGTACTTGCACCTGTAATTTATCCCTCTTCCTCTGACAAAATGGAAGTTTAAACTTAATTGAAAATTTAGTCTTGCTATGAAATTTTGGTATCAAAATACATCTTGGTATCATAAAGTTTTAATAGAATGAAATTAAATTCATTAAAATGTGTTCATTTTGAATTTTTTTTCTGTTTTAAATTTTAGATTCCACAACGTATGCACATTTTCTGTTTAATGCATTTGACACTGATCACAATGGATCTGTAAGTTTTGAGGTAAGTGATGCTGGTGCTTCTTTTTTTGAAATTTAATATTTTGCCATTCCTTGTAATTAATTCCAGTATGGTGACTTTTATTATGTGGCTCTAATTATGAAAAATTTAGCTTATGTGATTCAAGTTTCAAGATTTTCCAATGTAATAACAAAAGTCATTATTATACAATTGTATATTCCATAATGGTAACTCAGATTGGGCTACTATGTAATATTTTTATAAATCTGTTCATTTAAAAGGTAATCCAATTTATACACAAGGTACCTAAAGTAATCCTTATTTTCCTCTCTGCCTCTGCAAGGTGAGAAGGTCTCTGAACTACAACTAATGTTATGGAGATGACTCAGCCAAAAGAGGATTGCTCATGCACTCTATTAGTTTCCAGAAAATGCTAGAAAAAGGCTTTAAAGTAAATGTTTTTAAAAGCAAAAAAGTTTGAAATTCATTCTTCCTTCATTTAGCTGCCCAATCTGTTTTCTCACTACTGCTTTTCTCTGCTGAGGCTGATGTCATCAACACGATAACATGGTAAAAAGGGACCTTGCTGAAATAGTGTGGATGAGAACAATGTGTACAAAATACTGCAAAGGAGATATTATTTTAAGCTATAGAATTTTTCAAAAAATATCTCAGTTCATTTGCAAAAGGATATGTTTGTTTTGTCATGTTTTGCTTTGGTTTGTTGTGATTATAATGAATTAATTATTTTCTAACAACTTATGATTGGATTGTGATAAATACACCCACATCAAATTTATTGGTGTCCCATACATGTTTTAGTGATTTCCTTTAGGGAATGATGTTGTCAGGTCAGACAGATTTTTATTTTTTTTAAGTATTTTCATTGCTTTATTATTGACCTGATAAGAGAAGATTCATCAACAGCTGCACTGTGATCAGGAATTTATACCTCAACTGAAACTATAACCAGATAATTTTGTGGGGGATTGTTTGCATTTACGAAAAAAAAAAAAAAATGAACTCTGTCTACCTTTTTTTTTAAGCAGCTGAAATCAGTGGGCTCTATGTGAAACTAGGAGCAGGAATTGAGGTTTTATTCATATCTTCTGTGCAAAGGCTAATTCTACAAGGAATGCTTCTGGTCAAATCATGGAATCATGCAATGCTTTTGTTTGGAAGGGACCTTGGGGTCCTCTAGGTCCGACACACCTGCCATGGGCAGGGACACCTTCCACTAGAACAGGTTTCTCAAAGCCCCACCCAACCTGGCCTTGAGTACTTCCAGGGATGGGGCATTCACAGCCTCTCTGGGCAACCTGTGCCAGGGCCTCACCACCTCCACAGTAAAGAATTTCTTCTCTATGTCTAACCTAAATTTCTCCTCTTTCAGTTTCAGCAACAGCAGAGGCAATGAGAAAAAGCATTTTTAGAATCAGTAGTTAAAAAGTATTTCTGCTGCTATAATTGGAACAAAAGAAGCTTTTGTACCTTTCCTGGTCAATTTGTTGACATTTGTATCGCCGACAGAAAGCCTTAAAAAATGCACTGGATTTAAATCCCTTTTAAGGGTTTTGACTACCTCAGAGAGCAGGTCTGTGCACAAAAGAAAAAAAGGCTTTGGAATAAAATAATTATGAAAATAAAAGCAGAAGTGGGGCTTTCTCATTACTAAAACAGACATTTGCATCTTGCTTTTGTTCAGTATTGAGTCAGCTATGAGTGATCCCAATTTTGATATTGTTTGCAGTAATTGAGAATCCAGCATAATTCTAGTGTTATCAAAAGACTCTTGTTTCTGTGTCCTTGTAGCAACATTGTACTAACAAACTGTAGAATAGCAATTCTAAAAGCACCCTCCTGAACTTAATGTATAGGGGATTTTTCAAATCTCAGGAAGGTAACTTCAAAATGTGAAAGTAGATACTGTGAAATGTGAAAAATACAATCATCTCATTTTTTCCCTGCTCCTTTTTATCCTAGGTGCAACTGAGCATACTCTTTCTATGCCAATCTGTATGCTAGTTTTTAATTTTCATTAGAAAAACAGCAAAAGTAAACAGCTCAAAAGGTAGAGAGGGAGCGATTTAAGTCTGGAGAACAAACAATCATTCTTTCCAATTTACTTTCTTTATCAAAGTTTAGGAGTAAATTCAACTTCAGAAAATGACCTATGATGAAAAAAACCACTCTGGCTATCTTCTGTGTGAAAAGGATATGAAAATCTGAAATTATAATGAAATTCTTTTGTGGATAAGAATGAAATTTGGTTTGTGTTGCACTCTCCATTTTCTGATGAATCAGTGATAGCTGGAGTTGCAGGTAAAAAGAGAAGTTGTTTGAGCTTTTTGCTCTTTTTTTCCTCAAATTTTCAACTATTAACAATGAAGTGTTAGACTTCAGCACAGCTTAAATGCACACCTCAGTTGCATGAGATTGTTTGGTGAGCTTGCCATGTCCTTAGAGTTTTGTCATCCCTAAATCTGTATGCTCTCTGATAAGAGTCAGGATCTCTAAATGAAGCATTTTATGTAGCATAAAAAAGCAAGCTCATGAAATAGGTGCTTGAACCTCTCTATCCTTATCCCATGATTGTATCATTTTAGACACTAGCTTATTTCATGAGTTATGCCAACTAGTTTTGCTGTAACAGGAGGGACAGGGTTTCTGAAGGCCCAGTGACCCAGCTATTGAAGGGCACTTTGGGCATATTAGAAAACTGATGTTCTTTTTTCCATCAGAGACAGATGTGAAAACAAAGTTTTTACTGCATATATATTGTCACTGAACCAAAAAGATCTAGCCCTCAAAGCTATTTACAGAGTCAGGAAAATGGAGGCTAATTAACTTTAGACATATTGTCAAGGTAAAGCACATTGCACCCATATGCAAATATCCAAACTGTATCCTTTGTTTGTTGTGGATGCAGATTAAAGCTATTCTAAATATGACCTTGCTGAAAGTCACTCAATAATCCCACCAATTCTCAGTGCCTTACAGCACAAAGCTGTGCCCCAACACAATGGAGATGTTTAAAGATTTTTGTCATACTTAATCAAAACCAAACTTCTATTTGTTTTTAAAAAAATTATTAGTAATGCTTAGCAAAGTTGTTAGTGATTTTCTGATTGCATTATTTCTCAGTTGTTACCTGAGAATTTTGCCTTAGTTAATGTACTAATAAGCATGCTAACTCAGTTCCATAGAGGAGTACAGTTCTTAAGATCAAATGCAATTTTGATATTTCATTAATAATAAAAGTGATTGCCAAGGCAGTAATATAAGGGCAGCAGTTTAATGAGTCATAGAATCATACAATGTCTTGGATTGGAAGGGACCTTGAAGATCATATAGTTCCAATCATCTTGCCATGGGTAGGGACACCTTCCACTAGACCAGGTTGCTCAAAGCCCCATCCAACATGACCTTGAAGACTTCCAGGGATGGGGCATCCACAACTTCTCTGGGCAACCTGTTCCAGTGCCTCACCATCCTAGTGAAGAATTCCTAATCTAAACCTACTCTCTGTCAGTTTAGAGCCACTCCCCCTTGTCCTGTCACTACATGTCCTTGTGTGAAGTCCCTCTCCATCTCTCTTGTAGGCCCTCTTTAGGTACTGGGAGGCTGCTCTAAGGTGTCCCTGGAGTCTTCTCCAGGCTGAACAAGTCCTACTCCCTCAGCCTGTCTTCATAGCAGAGGTGCTCCAGTCCTCTGAGCATATCTGTGGCTCTTCTCTGGACTTGTTCCAGCAGGTCTGTGTCCTTGGGCTCCAGAGCTGGATTCAGTACTCCAGGTGGGGTCTCATGAGAGCAGAGCAGAGGGGCAGAATCACCTCCCTTGATCTCCTGGCCATGCTGCTTTTGATGCAGCCCAGGTCACTTTTGGCTTTCTGGGCTGTTAGTGCACACTGCTGGGTCATGTTGAGTTTCTCGTCAACCAACACCCACAAGTCCTCCTCAGGGCTGCTGTAAATCCATTTTCTGCCCAGCCTGAATTTGGGCTTGAGATTGCCCTGACCCAGGTGCAGAACCTTGGCCTTTTTTGAATGTCATGACATTCACAAGCATCATTCTCTGGGTTCAACACAAAAAGCTTGTTCATGTTATGTAGGAAATGTAATTTTTCTCAGGGTAGTGGTGATCTCATAAGCATTTTAGCACCAGCTGATTTAAAGTCGCTTTAATAAATATATTTCCTCTTCTCAGCAGCTCCTCCTTTGTGAGCTTTGTTTTATGCATATCAGGACTCCACCAGCTCTATGATACCACTTGATTCCTTTTCAAAATCCTAAAATCTAAATTTAAAAACTGATTTAGGTTCCTGCCTACCTACTTCTTCTGGCCTTGAGCAAGACATAAAGGAACACGAGATCAGGTGGAATAATTTTAAGCTTTCCTATGGATTTGAGAGAGCACACTAAGAAGCTTGACAATTAATTTATTAATTATCTAATTATCCCCGAAGATATACTGAGGGATAAAGCAATCAGAAAGTCATAGACAGTATTGCTAGGAGATAATTAATCACTGCTGGAAAAACCCCACGAATACGAGGTCATCCCACGTCACAACCAGAGGCTCTAGACAGCCGTAGTGCAGAACAGAAAGTGTGATATTGAGCGCACAAAGGCTCCACTACAAGTCCATTTTGCAGCCCCTCAGTGAGACATCCCCCTTTCTTGCAGAATCAAAATCAGGCACAGAAGGAGGTCTTAACAGGTATTAGCATGCTCTGCAGGAAACTAGCAAGTTACAGACAAGAAGTTGTGGAAAGGAGTAAAGGCAAGTACCAAGGCTGAGACTTTTGTGCTTCTAGCTTTGCTGTCACAGACTGACGAGAGACCCAGCCTCGAGCTTTGTCTCAGCCCAGACCTCTGTAGTTTTAGGCTCCTTTGTCACCCTAGATCAGATGCACCTCTCCCCATTAGGTGCTCACCTGAGCAGGACTCAGTGGACAGTGACAGCATCCTCAGAGGATGTAAGTGTTGAGTATGGTAAATCTTACTTAGAAATAAACAGGCTCTACAAGTGGAATTCCTCTCTCCCCAGAAATTAGATGTCTAAACCAGGAATGAAAATTCATTTGGGTACTCTAATACTGTAAAGGTGACTTGTATTCATGGTTTGTGCTAAATGGTGTGCCTGATTCATGCATCAGTGAGTTGTTGGTAACGAGCATATGGATGGACAGATGCTCTTGGAGTTTAGCTGCCACCTTTGGCATTGTTGTTTTACTATGGCAGTCTGCCCTGGATTCTTACCTTAACAGCTAACACAGCTATACTGTTCTTCAATTGCATGAAAGTACATATGTAGAAAAGATAGCCCATCCCAGCTGGTCCTTATCCAGCTCCTCACAACTTCCTATTATGATAATTCCTTTCTGTTGTTCCTGAGATGGTTCCCTGCACAAATGCAATGCACCTGAACTATGTGCGATCCCAAAACATGCTGATGCAAATATGGAAGGAGATGACTTGCTCTTGTAATGTCTAAAACACATACCTGGAAGGTTTTTGAGTTGTCTTAGCTTTTATAAGGACATCCAATCCCATGGAAAAAAAAAAAAGATAAAGGCAAGTTTTATTATATGTCATTTTTAAAACCAATGACTGAAGGGTAACCTTGGAAATGGGGATATAAAGGATGCCAGGAAATCAGCTAACATGGGTGGTGCATCACAGAAAGGAAGAAAGAGAATTGAACAAAAAAGGAAAAAAGGATATAGTTTAGATTAAATTAAAAAATGTTGCTGTGCCAAAATAAAAAATAATTCTGAAATTCTTAAATATAATAATTTAAGAAAATAACATTACTGAAGAGCTTCAGGAAGGACTTCAGGAAAAGCTCCGCTGAGAATGTAAAACAGTGCAGAAAAGATTTGAAGACATGGTACTGAATTAAGAAGGTTAATTGCTAATGCTGTAATATGATCAAATCTGTTCTGAATTTCTTGAACATTTTAATGCTTAATAGTACATTGTTAAAGAGCTGTTTGGAGATTTAACCCTGTGACACTCAATTAGTCATTGAGATGTAGAAAAGACAAGTTGAGCAAAACTCTTTCAAGATTCATGTATCCATTTACCCCAAAGGGCACATATACCAATAAGACAGAAATTTGACAGACTAAGAAAACCCAGAGCATGCCACTTGAATTGTTAAAAAGACTGAAGCTGTCAGAAGAGCTGTCTGTGCCTACTAGACCATCTGAGCCCATGGTATCTGTGTATACTTCACTGTATCAGGTATACTTATTTGACTGTGTGATACATCAGCCCTTTGTAATTTATGTCTAACCTCAGTGTAGTCTTTTCTGTTGATCCTGTGTTAGAGGAAATGCATAACCTTTGCTGGTGCCAGTAAGAAATATTTCAGCTTTTATTGTCTCTGTTTTAATGTCTCTAAGACCTCCTGTTTGTCATTGCCAGGGATGTAGAAATGCACATTTAAATATAAACTCTTACTATATTCTGCTCAACCTGTTATGGAGGCAATTTCACAGATTTATGGGTTCACAAGCTTATCAAATAGAAAAAGGTGGAGGAGATGGTTAGGGAAAAAAAAAAGCCATTGTTTAAAAACTGTAGACATGCTAAGAAATACAGAAGAAAGGTGATGGCAGTTGATATTTTCAGTCTGGAAGATGCTCACTAAAAGTAAATGAGGTTTGTGCGGTCAAGAGTATTGATTATGAAACAAAAATCTATAACCAAATACTAGATGTAAATAATCTCAAAAGTATTCTGATTCATTTCTGTGGAATAGCTCTACAGCAGCGAGATGGTTAGGGGTCACAAAAACATTAAGATAGTACATGGACACGAAAGACATTTATTATTCCTTATCATACTTCAAATAAAAGTATTGAGGTGTGCTGTATCATACATGAAGTTTGAAAAATTGACTGCAGCAGATTGAGCTAAGAGATCTGGGAACCACATATTCCACTTTAACTAGGCACAGATTTAACAAGAATTTAATGCTGCTTAGTAGATAGTTCTCCACAAATTGTTCTCCTGTGCTTGGATGAATGTAACTCCCACTTAAGCTTTTCTTGGACCATTAAACCACGGGGATTGGTTTTTCCTGGTATTAACTTCAACTGGAACTACTTATGTGAGGCAGTTCAGAGGATACAACCACTAAGAGAAAATGATGGTTTACTTTAGAGAAAAATACTCAATTTACTTATTAATTATGTGTATAGCAAACAGTGCCTAGATTGTTAATTATTTAAGAAACCAGCAATCCTTAACACTTCCTGTGAAGCAAAAAAAAAAAAAAATAAAAAAAACCAAAAATTGCGACAACACATCTTTCCAGACTTCTGACAAATGCATTATTCTGGATTTCTGAGTGTTAGTGACAAACTGCTCAATTCCAAACTGACCAAGATCTTTTATCTATTTAGGATTTTGTTATGGGTCTCTCAATTTTACTCCGAGGGACAGTACAGGAGAAACTGAACTGGGCTTTCAATTTGTATGATATAAATAAGGACGGATATATAACTAAAGAGGTAAGGTCTTCTTGTAGTCCTGACAATAAAGGTTGTATAGTTAAGTCCTGCTTTCAGAGAAGAATGGTTTCATTGTCAAATTAGACATGTTAACAAATCACTATATATTATGAGGTTAGACACACTAAAAATTACAGTAATTTCCTCATTTTAAAGGCATGTATAAAAATTGAAAAGGGAAAATCTTTACAGAATTTGTAAAACGTCAGGATTCTTCAGGTACAGAAATGGTTGACCTCCACTTATGCCTATGTATTTGCACATACAGTCACTAGGATAGATACGCTATTTGGACAAAAAGGAATTATGTACATGGGCAATAATTGCTATTCATTTTACAAATCTACTTCTAAAACTTTTCACTTGAAACAGAATTTATTTAGAAAGATTCCTACATCTTTTATTCTGCAGTGATTCAAACACATACTTAAATTATAATGGGACCAAATTAGTGCTGTAATTAAAATATATGGGTGTTTTTAAAGTGGGGTTTATGTAAATATATATAAATTACATTTGTAATTTTGCACTTTTAGAAAACATTTCATGGTCATTATAGAAGAGTGATCGATGGAATAATTTCTTCTCATACGCAAATTACTTGCTTTTATAGCTAGTCTTAAAAGTTTTCACAAACCATTCTATTAAGAAAATTCAAAGCTTTTGATATAAAAGGAGGACTCTGCGTAAGTGCAGGTGTGTGCATGGGTGTTTCTGCTTTCTCTAGAAAAACTCAGTTGTAAGAAGCTGATGTGCTTTGGCTATTCAGTTGCTATTACAGAACTTCTAATCCCATTTATTTTTATTCATAAGACATTGGGAGATTCTTCCCACAATCCATGAACTTGTACATATTCTAAATAATTTAAAATCAAAATAATACGTGAAGCTGAATGCAGATGCTAGATTTTCTAGGGACAAAGTAGTTCCTTCTTGAAGCTGTTCAGTCAAAAATATCAGGCACAATCCCAGTATTTTATTCTAAAAATTATTTGTGTTCTGAGTTAAAGTAGTGTCTGCAGTGCACATTACATTACACAAACATTTTTTTCTCTTCAGGAAATGCTTGATATCATGAAAGCAATATATGATATGATGGGGAAATGCACCTATCCTGTTCTCAAGGAAGATGCACCAAGACAACATGTGGAAACATTTTTCCAGGTATGTTGGGTAACATAGAAGCCAAAAAGACTGCTTTGTGAGCAAGTAGAGAAAGATTTTCACTGTTATGACAGTTTTGCATGTCTTTCCAATTCTGTAATGCTTTTACTTCTCTGTGGTCCCATCCCAAGATTCTCAGGTCTCCTTGTTACACCTTGCTTTTTCAACATTCAGCTCCTTAAGCTTATTCCAGTATATCACTTCGTCTTTTGGCCTGGTTGTTCCTAGGCTGACATATAACTGAAATGAATAATAAAAAGGACTTGTTTTACACAGGATTTAAGGACAAACATACATTCTTTCTTTCTTTTTTTATTTTTTTTAACAGAAAATGGACAAAAACAAAGATGGAGTAGTTACCATAGATGAATTCATCGAGAGCTGCCAGAAAGTAAGTATTCAATGCTAAGTACTGAGCGTGTATCTGTTGGCTAATGCTATTATAGTGCTACACAGATTTCTGGAGTGACAGGGAGAGTATTCATAATAATACCAGAGACTGTGTTTTCCCAAGGCAGAGAACGTATGTACACCATTACACAAAAATACTAAACAGTGTAAATAAATTTGTGACCTGAACCTGCAGAGGAGCTGTTATATACAAGCTGTCATTGCTTATTAGACAACTGCCAATTTCCCTTCTCTCTTCACCAATGGTTTTTTTTGTACTTGATAGCAAACCTTTTTTTCACATTCAGCAGTACTTACAAGCAGTGAGGCCTTATAAAAAGAGAGTGCAAAGGGCTTGTTAAGTGTTAACACTAGGCAAGTTTTCTCATGGGAAGGAAGTGAGAATTATGATTATCAGCTGCAAGTGTTTACATTATCCAGGTGACTAGGTAGCTGAAAGCAGCTCCTGGCCTCTAGAGACAGGATCGAGAATAAACTTCTGCAGCAGGAGTTAACAGTCTGCTTTCACTCCTCTGCCCTGCAGAAACCAGATTGTTCTCAGACCTGGAGATGATATGAGAAAATGCAACCCTCATGCGTGCAACATTTCCAGAAATTTAAGGACTCTTGTTCATTTGTTGGTTAAAAATTCCAAGAAAAAGAAACATGATAGAGTATAAAATAATGATGACTAGCCTTTGGCATGATAAGAGTTTCATAGAATCATATAGAACATGCTGAGTTGGAAGGGACCTGTCAGGACCATCAAGTCCAACTCCTGGCTCTCCACAGAACGCTCCAAGAATCAAGGCTGTTTTGTACAGTAAAGCATCGCCTTAGAGCTGGTGAATATGATCGGCTTGATTATATTATGTAAATTGATGTGGCAAATAAGCCTGACATTATTCGTTACAGTGAAAAGTATAAGAAGTCATACTAGTGGTCTGCTAGTGGTCTACTGATACCTTGTCCAGACTGATCAATATGAAGCTGACAGAGACTGCAATATAGCCTGTGCATATTGATTCTTATCTTCTATACTGAGAAGAGAGTAGTAAAGAGAAAGAAGAAAACAAGACTGTCAGGATAAATGCATTTAGTGAGGGATAGTTTTCTTTAACCAATTGGAATAGCGAAAGCTCTAGATGCTCAAAGATGCTCTAAAGTCAGTTTATTTTTATATGCATCTGTAGTTATTCATTGGGGTTGCTCTTATGAGCACAGCTACCTAGTCGTAATTTCTTGCTTGATTTTAATCCACTGATTTGGGGGATGAAAGACAGTCAACAGCTCTGCTAACTGCGGCTGTTCTGTGTTTCCTTAGCAATGGGCACTGGGTAGTGTCTAATCTGTCAGCAGTGCTCTATTGCACTGACCATGGTTCCAGCTTGTCAGTCTTGTTCAATACAAATGAACGGTATTTGCTCTGGTAACACTGAGTGATCATCAGAAAGAGTGACAAGATTCATTTCCCACCTAAGGTCTGTAGCATTCTGGAAGTTAAATGACACATTAATCCATGTGTGACAGCAATTATGGTGATGGGCTGAGTGATTCATTTACAAAGAAAATTAATACCTTCAGTAAGAAATTGCCTGCTCTCCTTATCCAGTGTAATTCAGTTTCTCATGTCTTATTTACCTTTCCTAAGTATTCAGAATACATGTGAAAGAGATGCTCTCTAAACTGCTATATTATAGAGACACCGTTGTCATTATGCCACTTACCTCACCTTCACTTGCTTTTAACTTCAAAGGTGGCCATGTTATTTGACACAAAAAGTGTCATGCTGCCTAGATTTTTTTCTCTCTGCCTACTAAAAGCTCTTCTATTCAGACTCCAGAGATGCAAAGTGTGTCATTCATGTTTATATCAAGATTTGGTTTCAGAAATAAGGTTTGGGATTAGGATTCATAGAGCTGGAAGGGACCCATCAGGATTATCAAGTCCAGCTTCTGGCCCTGCACAAGACCATTCCCACGAGTTACACAAGTGCCCAAGAGTTATTGTCCAAATGCTTCTTGAACTCAAGACAGGCTTGTTGCTGTGACCACTTCCATGGGGAGCCTGTTCCACTGTTCCAGTGCTCAGCCACACTCTGGGTGAAAAATATTTTCCTGATACTCAACCTAACCCTCCCCTGACTCAGCTTTATGCCATTTTGAGTCCTGTCACTGGTCACCATAGAGAAGAGATCAGTGCCTGCCCCTCTTCTTCCCCTCATGAAGAAATTGTAACTGCAATGAGGTCTCCTCAGTCTCCTCTTCCCAAGGCTGAGCAGACCAAGTGCCCTCAGCCACTCCTCATACAGCTTCCCCTCCAGGCCCTTCACCATCTCTGTTGCCCTTCTTTGGACACTCTCTAATACCTGAATATCTTTCTTATATTATGGTGCCCAAAACCACACTTAATAATGAAGGTGAGGCCGCCCCAGTGCAAAGCAGAGCAGGACAATCCCCTCCCTTGCCCAGCTGACGATGCTGTGCCTGATGCCCCCCAGGACAGGGCTGGCCCTCCTGGCTGCCAGGGCACTGCTGACTCACATTCAACTTGCCATTCCCCGGATCCCCCAGGTCCATTTCCAAAGCACTGCTTTCCAGCATCTCATTCCCCAGTCTGTCTGTACATCCCAGGTTGTCCCACCTCAGGAGCAGAATCCAGCACTTGCCCTTGTTAAAATTCATATGGTTGGTGATTGCCCATCTCTCAGCTTTGCTGAGGTCTCTCTGCAGGGCCTCTCTGCCCTCGTGGGATTTGACAGCTCTTCCCAATTCCGTGTCATCTGCAAACTTTGTTATTATTCCTTTGTTATTAGTCCCGTGTCCAAGTCATTAATGATGATGTTGAAGAGAACTGGGTCAAGGACGGAGTTCTGTGGAATTTCAGTAATGATTGGGTTTCAATCCAAGTTCTTAAAGAAACTTGGTTCAGGAGTTAATGGGAATTTGGACTTTTCAGTATTAAATTTTTCACAAAGGAACATGTCTGCTTCCTTTAAAATGCAACTATAGGAAAACCTTTTCTTAGTTTCCTGATAGATATGAGACTGATCGAAAAAGGTAAGGTCTGAATCTTTAAACAGGCCAGGAGTGTGTTCTGCCAGGGAAAGGCTGCAGGAGCCTTTTCTTTGAAGGCTGTCTCAGGCAAGAGTTTCCAGTCTCTGAGAACTGGCATTCCTCTACTTTGAGTTGGAAGACAAATTAGTGGCTCTTAGAAGTAGATCCCTTTACTGGTGATAACTAAAGCAAGCATGGCATGCTTACTTCAAGAGCAAGGAGAAGGAGATTTGAATGCAGAGGTTCTGCTTTAGGTTCCTGAGATTTTTTTGTAGCATTAAGAGCCCTGGTGTGTTCTAACATTCACTTTACAAGCGTGTGTGGTTTGTTTTTTTTTTAATTGCTTTCTTGTGCTGAGTACTGCTTTGGCACAACTATCAACGCAGTAGCACCGTACAGCCTGAGGAATACAGCCAGTTCAAGGCTCTTAATTCACAGTCCCGTTGCAGAGAATGGCCTGCCCATTCAGAAAGTGTTAAAGCAGTTGGGTAGGGAATTACAAAGTATTCAGGCTCTGAGGTCATCTTCTCTGGTCACTGGATAGAAGGACCTAAGTTTGCTCACAATTAAGTGAAGACAGCAATGGTGCTTCCCCTCATCCTCCCTCTGTCTTGGACAGGGAATGTGTATGACCTGATTTCCCTGCCCACCCTACCCCAGATGTGTTTGAATGCTAGTCTGCCATCCAGGCTCCCTGCTCCCACCGGAGAAATGGACTGTGCTGCCCTGGGTATGCTGGACTGAGTCCCAGAAAGGGGCTGCTGTTTTTCCTGCTTTGTAATAATTACCAAAGAGCAGTTACAGGTCTTGGGAAACAGTAGTGGGCTATCTCAAGGGCTGGGCACTACCCAGTTCCTTACCTGCCTCCCTTCACTGCTTGGTGCTGGTGAAAAGTGGTCTGACTCAGGCATTGTTTCGTATCTACAGCAGCACCATGAAGAACAGAGGCAAAGGACTAAGGCACGCATGGTGCATAGGTGAATGTCAGGGTGAATGACATAGGTCCTTCTGATAACTATAAAAAGGCTTCTGGGATAGGTGTCTTCTGCAGGAGTAACCCTTTCCATACACAGTGTTGGTGGTCTAGGCTAGCCTGAAAACAACAAAGAAGCCATCTCAAGCCTCAGAAAAACTGGCTTAAAGGCAGATTTGTCTAAGCTCATTCATCCAGGTTTATGCTTCATATAAACAATGTTTCATATGCTCTAACACCTCCCTATGCCTTGAGTTAGGAATCATTAAACAAATCTGTTACGTGTAGAAAAATGTACTGAAAAAAAGAGGCAAATGAAAAAGATACACTTGCCAAAGAATTCAAATGCAAGCATCTGCTTTCTCTTTTATTTTTTAAAGATGGAAACAAACAAAAAAAAGCTACTAAAACTTACCATGTCCTAAATATTATGACAAGCCTGTATTTTCTCGTGAAGACTCTTCCCATTTGACTAAGGGAGGGGCATTGGAAGTCTTCTGTAAAGAAACAGCCAACCTCAAAAATATGGAGCCAATTTTAGAAAACTACCAGTTTCATTCATGATGATACACATATAATAAAATTGGTATGAAGTGTCAAAACAGTTTGCAAATTCAGAACATGTTGTTTGCTTTGCACATTTGCTGAGCTCAGTTGCCAGTATATACAAAAAAAATTTGTATTAATTGACAAACGATTCCAGTTAAACCCAACTTCAACCTCACATTAATCAGTGATCTTCACTAGTTTTTGATGTTTTAAAGCAATGCAGTGGGAAAAAAAGTAATTTTATTTTAACTTTCAGTAATTTAATATAGTAATTTTACTACACACATTTTTTAAGCATTAATCTTCATATTTTTTGAAGTTACATATCATTGCTTCTGTAAGTTATTTTATCAGTACAAAATAGTGCAGAGATCATTTCTTACAGTAACATCACTTGAGATGACATACGGAATCAAAGATGAAAACTTCCACTGTGCATGTTTCATAACATAAATTACGCAAATTACTCAGACCTGTCATTTTCTACAAAGCAAATCACCCACTAGACTGAACCACGAATAATTTAACTGGAAATTGATACTGAACATGTATTATTGGAAGATTAATGTACAGAAGTCTCACATACCTATCAGCAGTGGAGAATACTATGAGATAACCTCTGTAAGAAGTGGGGTTTTTTATACACATATTTCACGACGCTTACAAAAACAATTTATTAAATTCAGCCTTTTTATTCACTAGAATTGAAGATATCTAAACTATCTCTCAAGGAAGTGCTAAAGGGTGTGCATTCAGATTCAAACACAGGCTCATTATAGTGAAGACCAGCAAATACATGTAATAAACTCTTGTGTTGGGTATATATAATGTTTTATGTAAGCAACTGTTGATCTAGAAATGCCAAGAGGCTACTGCAAGTAACTCTTTCTTCTATACACTGAAAGGTAAACCTTACAAAGGAAAATACTTTTTCCTGAGTGTTGTGCTGAGATTTCTTTACTGATAAATACTGGAGTACAGAGTGATGCATCAGTAAGCATTATGTAAAACCTGGGAGCTGAAGATTTTGTTAAAAAATTACCTTATGCAAAGCAATCAGAAAGCAGTCGTAGCATTGGAAACCAGTCACCATTTTTCAGTGTGAGCACACAGAAAGTCTGAACTGAGGAGCTGAAGAGTGTTGTGGTATTTGTCAAACTGACTGACTCTCTGGTTCACGCAAAGACGTACACTTAAATCTGTTTTATTTTAGAGTCACCCCTAGCTATGCAGCAGGATGCCCTATTATTGTAAAAAGGCTCCTGTGTGTGATGCACAGGACTAGCAATTCCATGTATGGATTTGCAATTCAGGTACACCTATTCTGAGTATGTATTGTCTAAATATATTTTATACTAGGTATAAACTGATAACCTCTGAAATAGTGCAGACTTAATTTTCTTAACTATGCTATTGTATTCTTGACAGGGTAGTTGTGGTCCCATTAATATATAGAAAACTTATTTAAGCATAGATCCATTAACAGCCTTTTTCTGCTAACAATTTCTCTAAATGAGCTGAAAAAATGTTGTTATTAACTAAAACCCAGTTAGTTCTACAACATTTCACTACAGACTTTGGCCAGCTACCTTTGTAATGGTGTATGATTTTTGGTTTTGTGTTGTCTTTTTTTACAGGATGAGAATATAATGCGATCCATGCAGCTCTTTGAAAATGTGATTTAATGAAGACACTACGTCTACAACTAATGGACAAATATGATCTATTCTGCAACATTATCTAAAAGATGGATTTCCCACTTTATCATAAATAAAGTTACTCAGCTTTACACTGAGACATGTATTATGCAAGTAAATTTTTTATTATAAACTCTTCCCAACAAAAAAAACCCACCACAACTCTTTCTAAATTATAAAATTTAGTTCTTCCACAGTGGCTACTTAGTTAAAAGGTTGAATTGAAAAATCAAGGTTTTATTCCAAATTCACACAAAGTAAGAACTGACAGTATGCAACTTTATTATCATTCCAAACCCTAGTTAAAATAGATACAATCATAAGGAGATTTAAAAAAAATAGATAGTTTTGCCACTCATTTGTACTGGATTGAACTCCAGGTGTCCAAGTGTATTTCTTCAATCTTAGCTTCTAATTTATAGAGGCGTTATCACATATTTTCTTTTCCCATTTCTATGGTGTAGTTCTTATTTTTTAATCACACTTTGAGTTAAAATGCTATAATCAACGAGCAATGCACATCTTGCTGCAATTGCCTTCCACTTTTGACTCGCTTTTCTCTTCCAAAAAAACAAATCCAAACCTAACAAAATAACTTGAGAGGAAGAACCAAATTGCTTACAGGTAGGCTTATTCCCTAAGAAATGTGAGTAAGCTTCTATCAGTCACACTTACCTAGTAAATCTGCATTTGATTTATCATGAGATACTGTATTTCTAATTCTTCTTGGATGTCTCTGTGAACTTCTTAGCTTAAATTAAGGATCTTCTACTTCTAATTTTTCATGAAGAAACTTAACTGGGTCCTAACACTGTTTTCATAAGTACATGTCTTTCTGCCTTTAATGAGTAAAGAGGCATGAATTTCCTCTGAAACTTCCATCCTACTTCATTGCTGAGAATGAATATCCCTATGTAGCAACATCTACTAATAATGACTGCTAGTCAGGCTAACATCTGTTTCAGCTTTTTGTAATATCTGTAACTATGAGACAGAATCAGGAAAAAATGACAACTTCAGCTATATATCATCTATATGTGATAAAATTCATTACATTTTTTTAAAGATCATTTCTTCATTAAGATTGGAGCTGTTTATTCTGAACCTAGAAAGATTTTTCTAAAAAGGTATGCACCTAAAATATAACACTGCCCCTCCATCCATGTAATTTTAAAGATATACTGTCCACAGAGTTTATGCCAATATTTCAAAATAGGTGAAATGCTATCAGAGATAGGCCAACCTTCATTGTGACATTGCTGCAGAAAATGTGAAGGGGGAATAATGAAGCAGAAAGAACGTTGCAAGCATTCTTTTGTAAAAATAAATCAGGTATCTATTCTGGTGTAGAGATGGGATGTTAGACGCATGTTGAAGGCTGCTCTGCTATCACCAGTGTAGGATAAGAGTAGTACAATACATGTACACCTGAAATCTGCTGTAGCGTGTTTGTGTAAACTAAATGTGCACATTTTGTAAAAAAAAAAAAAATAAAGTAAACATGAAGAAAAAAAGGACCATGATCAATTTTTTTGAGTTGTTATATGCTTGTTGGCAAAAATGTTAACTGAAGAAACAAAGTTTATTTTTTTAAAAAAGCCTAAATATATTTATCTTGACTTAGCACAGTTGTCATCTCAGCAGCAATCTTACCACAGTTCTCATCTCAGCAGCAATCTTACCACAGTCCTGACATAAATTTAGTCAAGCAGTAGTAATTTTCAAAAAAAATCTGAAATTGCTTTTTTGATACTCGAGGTATCAGCAGCTTCTGATGACAAAAAAACCCTCCCTTCCAACAACTTTAAATTCTAGAATTGTCTTTTCCTCAGGGCAAAAAGCTCTATCCAAATTTTGTTACTTCAGTCAGCTGTCCCTAACAGTGTACTCAAATACAACATGATTCTGAACAGTATTTATTACAAGACCATTAGGGATTATTTTGCAGTCAAGGTCAAACACATTCACAGGCAAATCCTGCAACCTACAAGGCTTGACAGCAAGGTAAGCTGACTTCTGCAATCCTTTTGTTGTCTTTAATTCATATTTTTTTTACAGCTTCCACATTCAGAAGTTTATTAACTTGTCCAGACCTGAATTCACAAGCTAGTCCCAAGTGACATTACTGTGACATTACTGAACTCAGTGCAAAGGGGGCTCGGTGTAAATACTCCAAAGTTGCCTCCTACACACAGCTCCCATTCAGCAGGCCCAAAGCTAACTGGAACTAATTTGCCAGGCTGTGGCTCTGGGGAGCAACCTGATGCCTCTGCACTGTATTCCCCAGAGCCTCTCCAGCCTCTCAAAACAACCTGCTGAGTGTTCAGCTTCACACCTTTAAAAGCTGACTGAAGAAGTCTATGAGTGCTTGCAGTTCTATGTCTAACCTAGTCCTGATGAACCCAAATACATCCATCTGTGCCTGTGTCACAAAATGAGTCATATCTTTCAAAAGTAGGTATACATATGTAATTTAACACCGTCAGTTACTATTTAAGTCATTACAGCCACATTATTTTGCATCACACAAATATACAAAACATATTAAGCACTGCAGATATATTAAATTAAATTGTCATTTACAACAAAATAAGAATCAATATTTACTCTGCTTTTGAAATAGTAGCAATTTAATCAACGTCATTGTAAGCACAATGCATATGCAAATATACAGAGAGAAGTCTTCCATAATTACATATTCACAAACTGATAAGACTCCCACTCTTCAACATACTGAAGAATTGTGATTATTCTAAGAGAATATATCATACCCCAAGTAAGTGACAGTGATGTTCACAGGCAGTTTCTTTCCAAACTGCACATTATAGTATAAATCACTACAGTTTTCATGTTCAAGAGGAGATAGAACAATAGGTTGGAATTTTAGATTTGATGATAGCCACAGCTGCCTGTTGAAGAAAACAAAACAAATTTAAACAAAATAAGGAGCACTAGCACTAAATACAACGCTATTCATATAGTCTCTATAAATTGCATAATTCAAAATGTTTGCTTAGTTTTCTTTGCTATTATTAAACAGTAGAAAACTAAAAAGTTAATATTTGCTGAGAAATTTACAGTCAAAAAGGCTGAAAATAGTAAATGGGGAAATGGACTATTGTGGTAATCAATGCCGGTGAGTAAACATCCAAGAGAAGGAACATGTAAACTCATTCCTAAAACTGCCATAAATACAAACAGGAAACAATAAGTATTTTTAAACAGAGGAGTGATATTCTGGAAGACACTTCCAATAAAAGTAGGAATTGTATGCTTTATAACTAATTTAGAATATAAATTTTAGAAATTAATTTTTTGGATTATATAATATTGCTCATAACCACAATTTAGGAGTTTGTTTCCAGTTTTTTTTGCTTTAACATTTAAAAGTGTTTTTAAAAGACACACAGAAAGACCTACTCATAAAACCAATTAAGACTACAAGAAATCAGGGGACTGACAGAAGAATTGAGGTTAATGACTCACTGGATTAGTTACATTATCTAGACCTAAATGTTCAGAACATCGTGACGAATCATAATTTTCCTTTTCTTGTATCACTTTACATAAATAAAAAACTCTCATCCTCCTTTGTCATAATGTTTTTCAGGTCTGCAATATGAATACTGTTACTGCCCTTAAATGAATATGAACACACACACAAAAAAATGAAGTGATGTCTATTGATTATGTGGGGACCTGTTGATTAAGGCACACAAGCTCAGAACTGGTAGACCCTGTATTTATGGTCCCTACTCCTCAGGTTGTTCATGTTCTTTATGAATGGTGATTTAGTAGAATACATGCAAAGTGTTCATAGGGGTAAGAAAGCAAATATTTTCTCTTCTAGATGACCATCCAAGCCAATACTATTCACTTTTTCTTCTTTCCTCCTTTCTGCACAATGTAAATTTTATGCTCAACATAAAACAGCAACAGAATGTTCATCAGAAGAAACCTCTGCTACCTATTACCTAAAGCATATTTTTTGATTTATAGCAATTGCAGACCTAACCTCTGAGTTAACCTGGGTGAGTTGGAATGTGAGTGTCAGAATCCACCAGTAAATAACCCAAACAATAAGGTATTAGTGGGAATGGGCAGGCATCATTAGTAAGAGTAAAAAGTAACTTTTAGCAAGAGTAAATCCAGTTGAGAAACGTAGTTAGTCTCAGAAAATTGAACAGAAAACACACATCCCAGGCATCCTGAAGCAAGAACATGGCAAGAATGCCAGAGATGAAAGTTGTTTTGGCAAAATTACATTCAAATGTGTAGATTACAGAATAATCATTTGATCAACCCACCTTTCCACCATACTGCTCCAAATTTTGTAAAGTGACAGTAACTTTTTCTCTATATTTTTTGTCCATTAATCTCCTTGAAAGCTATTGCAAAAGTGAAACAAAAAGGTTTGTTGCACAATATATTACAATATATGCAAGGAAGCCATAATAATTGTATTTTGTTATTTTTTTTCATCTTATATTTGGAAAATTAAGGACAAAAAGAAACATTGCTTTATAACTTGCAACTGATGTCAAAGTACAGAACTTAGTAAAGGCAGAAGGAATATAGGGTTAATTTAAAAAAAAACAGATCTACTAGCCGACAAATTTTTTTCTTTTAGCACACAAATTCAAAAGAAGTACCAACCTTCAAAGAAAAAAAGTAATTCTTAAAGTTCTGTCCATATAAAAAATCAGTACATTTTTCATATGCCTCGAAAAAGATTTATTATAGTAGACATACTTTAAAAAAACCTGCTGCAATTTCTCTCTTCTGCACTGGATGTCAAAAAAGGTCCTTTTATTTTGCTCTAAAAATGCACTTTCCAAGCAGGCTAAATGAAACCATGAGAAGCCTGTGTGAGAGAGGAAGGATGTCCTCAGAAGGATTCAGTATAAAAATACTTCTCATAATCCCAGACTAATCTTATTTAATGAAAATTTCTTTGAGTAGAATTTTCATCTGAAAAAAGTGGGAATATTTGCTTATGTTAATTTATCAAAACTTTCACAGTTTTGTTTAAATATTCACACTTCGAATGCAAAACTCATTTTGCTATAAACTTTCCTCCAAAACATAGAATCTATTTCTCCTCAGGCCTATACTTCCATTATTCTCCAGTTTATGTTAAGAACAGTTTTGGGACCTTGCTAGAACTTTATAAGTCAACTTATTATTAAAGAATGAAGGACTCACACAGGGGAATACATGAAATAGTGCTTTTCATGGAACTGCTGAGTCTTCCACTGTATCTGTGCAGACATTATAGTAAACATCTCAACAAAAGTACCATGAAAATACAAATGATTTTTTACTACAGCATTGAAAACTTACATTTGTGAGTAGATGCTTAAGATGATCATTAAGCGATGGGCCAGCAACAGCACTCAGCTGAACTAAAGCATCCAATCCCCTTTCAAAAACTTCATTATCCGCATGGGCCTTCAGAGGGAGGAGAAAGAAAACCCTATCAGACAAGAACACAAGTTCTCCTGAACTGCAATCTCTGCAGTATGTAATAGTTCTAAACATTAGAACTACTGTGCAATTGCTAATTGCTATAATGCTAAAAGTTTAGAAATACAGTGACTGAATATTAGTCTCCAGAGGCCATATTTAAAAACAGAAGTGTATGTTTAAAGTAGAAACAAAAGTATCCACAAATTGACAGCAAAACTCTTGCATTTCTTCTGAGACAGGGAAACTAATACTTTACTATTGAAGATATAAAAAATTTGGCATCCAAAACAGCTGACTACACCAACAATTTCAGTATTTCACAGCATATTAGAAATAACTCTTCAAATGCAGATACGTTGAAATTGAAAGACACCATTTTAGTTACAAATGTAATGAGTTCAGGGAAATTTCTATGTAATTCATAACAATTACTTCTGTTGTTGGAGAAACAGCAGAGCCAATAAGTCTCTGCCTCAATTAATTTAGTTCCCTGCCAACTACACCTTTGTCACTTGCCAGCAATTATCTGGCTCTTATGTACTTCCAGAGTTCTTTGTCATGTCACCCATAGGAAGGTTCTTCTATACCTGAGTCCTCTAAAGGTTTAGTTATCTCACTTTTCCTTTAGCAGAGAAATAGACTTATCATTTATTTTGTTCTTGTACTAAATTTTAGGTTTATTTAAACAATTAGTTTTTTCTCTCCAGCATTTTGGACCAGAACATTTTCTTTTTAACTAGAAGTGATCGACTGCTTGTGTAGTAGAAGTTTTAACAAGACTTTATACTAAAACAGTGCAACAATAAAAACTACCAGTTGAGTAACAGTAATTGGAGGAACACACAAGAGTTGTTTTTCTAATTTTGTCTTCAAACTACACCTCTTATTTGAGATCACAAAGAAATTTTCAAGCTTTCAGCAATCTCTATAAAATCAGAACTGGAACACAGGTAGATTAAAGGACAGCTATTTGCTGAACCAGAAAAAGGCTCTGAAAAATATGAAACAGGTCTGAAAAAGATAACCCCTGAAGCCACTATCTCACTTTATTTTCTGGTGTAGAAAAGTTAAAAATATTTTTAAAATTAAGACTATGACCTCAAACATTTCAACTATATTCTTCCCTTTCGCTTATTGACATATTCTGTTTTACCTTTGTAGCAGGTTTTGAATTGTTAGATGCAACAGATGAGTATTTATTCCCACATCTCCATTTTACTTCACCTCATTTTTATTTTTTGCATGGGATACATAAAAACA
>VWZG01004219.1:133786-201486 GCA_013396735.1 Grallaria varia | reverse complement strand
CCACAAATACATATATATATATTTCTCCTATATTCAGACCTTTAATAGAACATTTCCACAAAATCTGCCGTAGCTACTGTCGTCCAGCTATACAAGAAGCTGCCCATCTGAATTTACAGTTAAAAGACATATTTAGCTAATAAAACCAAGGCAGGGTTAACAAGAGAAAGAAAAACCATTCCCAACACCCAAACCAAAACCCATGCAATAAATTTATCACATTAATATTTTCCATATAGTCCTCACCGCAAAAGAAAAAAAAAAAATCAAACCCATTAAAAACTCTGCATGAAGAGTAAGACATACCAGTGTAGCCTTTAAGACTGGAACTAGACGAGGCAACAAGGGAACTGCTTTTTCAGCAGCACCTTCAACCAGAAGTAATTCTTGAAAACCTTCCTTTGAAACAAACGTATAGGGATGTTTTGTCTCTCTTAGTCCCTGTTACAAATGTAAAACGTGTTTCTTAATAGTGCACTTTTTTTTAAACAAAAACACATTTAAAAGGTTCCACATAGCAGCAAGATAATGTTTAGATTTTGTCAGATCAGTTCAAAACAGAAAGTACACTGACTCCACCATGTGGAGCCTCTGAGTACAACTCTGTTCACAGAATAGTCTTACTCATTTTTCTTTTGGAACACTGAATATTAAAACTCATGCTTTATGCTGCCAATTCAATCATTATGTGTACTTCACCACCTTTAATCTAACTACCTAAGGTGTTTTTCCACAAGACCAAGAACAAGAAGAGGCTGTATTTGTAAATGGTTCTTATATCCTGAAGGAAAAAAAAAATAGAAGGTGAACTATGGAAAGAAAGACACCCCCCACCACACACCCCTCTCTGCAACACCAAAAACTTGTAGATGGTACAAACATGCACTTCCAGTGAAGCCCTGACTAGCAGAACTCAAAGATTTAAAGGCCAATGGCTGAAGCCTTTCTTCTTTCCATAAGGGGAGCTTTGTGCTACTTTAGGAATTTACAGTTTTGTTTAATCTTTAAAATAAAGAAAAAAAGAAAGAAAGAAAAAAAGAAAAAAAAAAAGAGAGAATAAGTCACCTCAGGATATGCACTTTATTCTATATACAACACCCGAAACATATTTGGTGATAAATGTCACAGATGGTTCTGACAAAATAGAAGCCTCAACATAACATACAGTATTTCTCCTCCACTTTATTTACAGGATCCTACTTTTACTGTACTAGCTCAACCTATTGAGGAGAGCACTATTACTTCAATAGGTTGGCTTTATGTACAAAAATAATCAAAACAATTTCGTTTACAAAAGAATCCATAAAAACACAAATGGATTGAAGTATTTCATTCAACAGTTGGGACTCTAAGATGCAGTCTTGCATTTGGCCAGTATCTTAAGATTAAACAGCTCTACCTAGCTCTCCCAGAATGCTCTAACTAAGGAACTACAAATAGCAATGTTCTTGACCATTTCCATTAATACAAGATCTTCACAAATGTTTTTTTTTCATATTTCCCTAGTAGGTGAGCCTAAAATAGCTAGCTTAGATTGTTAATAAATGACATTTGTAATTAGGAAATGCTTGTATGCTTAATGTTGCAAGAAATTGAGTTTACCTCGGCCAGTGTTACAAGGAGAGGATCAAAGGGAACAGTTTCAGGAGGGCACTCCCATTGCAGTTTGTGCTTTACTGATCCATGCACTAGCCTACATAATGAATAAGATTTTAACAAATTAACATCTAGTAATACATCATTTACTACTACCACTACTATTCCCTTTAAATGCATCACCAATTAGTTTGTTGTGCTACTATGTTATATACATAATCTCAATGCATACAGTTCTCCTTAGTGAAATCACAGAATCACAGAATCAATTAGGTTGAAAAAGACCTCTGAGATCATTGAGTCTAGCCTATGTATATGTATAATGGCATTTAACAGTGAAATTATAATAATTTCCCAAAATATGGCAGTTTCCAAAATTCTGTTCTTATTCACACAGGAATCAGAAAATAAAGATTATAAAAATTATAGACCCACCTTGATAATATCTAAAATCCAATCAGAGAATGCATACTATGCAATTCATCATGCAAGATATCATGCAAGTTCAACTGCTGAGCAAGGATGCTGTTCTGGTGTTAAATTATGTGAAAACCATCCTGGTTCACCAGACTTTGAATATGCATCCTGCTTTTGAAATGGGATTGGACAGATACGCTAGTCTGCTGGCCTACAGATCTATGACTACCAGTCAATCACATTATGCTATAAAAATCCAGTCCCCTTTCAGGGTTTCAGGTTCTTCTGACATAATCATTCTTGGATGTATGTGTGGAGATTCCTCCCTTGGCCGGTGATGTCCTCCAAAAGATACTCCTCTAGGCTGGGAGAAAGAGATCTCCCCACAAGCATTGGTCTGAGTTACATCAAATCTCTACTTAATAATTATTTCATTTTTGCCAGCTTTAATATAATTGTTTCAATATAGTGCACTATCCTATCTTATACTATACAACTTTATGCCATATTATACTCTACTAGTAGATTTTAGCTTTTTATATTGTGTAGTAAATAATGCCGATTAAGAACTTTGCCTGATCATTTGTAAAATTAAATAATTCATTTTATATAAATATGCTTATCTTGCCAATCATTAAAACCTGCGGGACAAAAGTGGTTTGATCACACCTCTGTAATTCCTTAAATTTAAACTGTTGACATAATCCAAGGCTAAGACTGGATCCAGCCACACCAACACTCCTCTCTGAGAAGGGGTTTAGAAAGCAAGGGAGTCCTTTCTGCACCTTGTGACTCAACAGCAGGGTTTCTTTAATAAATTTTCTCTAAGCCTTCCACTTTCACCCATGACACTCTCATGCCAACACAGGAGATGCTCCTTTTGCAAAGTTACTTATTTTGATAAGTATCAAGAAACATTTTCCTCAAATAAAAATTGATAAGGAAAATCAGTTGAAATTGAAGGAAAAGCATATTGGAACTTATCTCCTAAGATACAGATAAAGGCTATGTACTAATGGTTATTTTATACAAGCAAATATTAATGATTACTTAAATTTTTGTAAAGTAATTCTGCAACAATGTGACAAAACACTAAAATGTTTATTGTCTAGGCAAATATATTACAGATAAGAGTAACTTAAAATAATTATTACTTACAAATAGTTTTGTTAATATCTGATATTGCTTACAACTACATAATTGGAATATTCAATAAAATGTTGTCATACTGCTTACATCAGATGAAAAAGGCTGCAAGATATCTACTTACTAAAATGGCATTAATTTTATTACCTTTGTTAGTAGAGAGAAGTAAACAAAATTACCTGGAGAAATCAACTTCTTTTGTGAAGGACTTTAGCAAACCAAGTCTGCACAAACTAAACTATTCTTTAAAAATGTGGCTTTAATATTTACACAGCATAAAAAAAGAATTAAAGAAAAACAATTTCAAAGGCATGGAAAAATGCTTTCTGCTTTGAAAGGAGTTATGCATTAGAAATCTTTCCAGAACAGAATGGAATCAAACAAACTAACTAAAATATCAAACATGAAGAGATGTACTTCATAATGTTTTTAGTAAAAATATAAACAAACCATACACACCTACACGGAATGCCACCTTTAGCATATGTAGCAGCGAATGCAGATGTTGGTCGAGAATAAGCACCAAACTGTGAGAATAGGAAAAAACCCCCAACATTATTTATTCACAACACTGATGTTTTATAACTATTATGAATATTTTAAAACTGCAGTTTACCAAAAAAGGAACTTAGCCATATGATTCTAAAACAAATTAAAAAAAAAAAAAGAACTGCAGGTATGGGGTGGAAAACATATTTGGTATACTTATCAGGAAACTGCTTTATAGAATTGTCTGGCTAGGGAGTTGTCAAATTGAACAAATAATGTAGAATCAGTGTTCTCCCAATGGAATGACCTTATTTTTCTATTTTCTCTTGCAAATGTTAATACTTAAGTCTTATAGGTTCTCTCCTTAACAGATTAAGGAGCTCTCACTTTCCTGATTCTCTTGCAGTTATATTGGTAACAGGCAGAAGGCAGTTTTACTGCAATTCCACCTTGATCTGGGCATAGACATGGTGGCAAGATGGGGGAGAAATACTGAAAATTGGGCAAGATGGTATGAGGGCACTGGAAATGCACGGGGAGGATCATACTGTAAGGGAATCTAGAAAGGATTCACTGGAGAAGGAAACTAGGACCTTCGCGGGTAGAAAAGCTGCACAAATTTGTTTTTTTTCCTACACATGGTTCTTATGCTTATGAACTACTTATGAAGTATTATTTACTAGCATGATCATTCAATGCTGCTTCCCAGATTTAACACCTTGTCACAAAGCATTTAAAAGGAAATACCACGAAATCTTAATTTTTATATTTTGAGTGTTTGAAGCTACGTTAAGATTTTTTTTGTGTGCATAATTTGATGATTTTATTGCTTAATTTAAGTCATTGTGCTACTTGCAATAAGATTTAAAGTAAAAAAGATGCCCACATTAAAGTATTCAGCCTCTGTTTATTGCAGACTCCTACCTTACCAAAGTACTCCTGCATTCAATTCACTTTCCAAAAAGTAAGTGATATTACTAATTGTCAAATTATATGGCCCAGTGGTGAGCTATAATTAATGCATCCGATGCTAGTTCTCCAGGCACATAACTTCCATGAAATTCCTTTCATTATTCTTCTCCTAAGAGCCCAAATTTTTCCTAAAGTATTCACAGTAATTGTGAGTTTCAAATATGCTCACCAGCAATTAATTTGATAGATTTCAGGAAGTCTTGATGATCTCCAAGATGCTGCCTGATTCTTGGTTTCTTTGCATAACTGAAATTAGTTTCTTTAAGGCAGCAGGTACCAAAGTCTAGAAGTATACAAAAAAACCCCCACCTCAACCTTTTTTAACTCTCAGCTCTTAATCTCGTTTGAGGACAGTGGTACATACAAAATAACAGTTACCATCCAAGACACAGTAATACCAAAACCCATTTTTTAAAAATGTAATAAACAGTGTTATGCCTCAGGCATTTGGCTTAGAAGGTAGGGAATATATGATTAATAACAAAAGTTTAATTTCAATTTAAAAAACAGGACCAGAAGAAGCGTGTCCTGCCATTTCATAAAGTAAGAACACTTCTTCCAACCAGACATGGGTTTTAAACAAAAAAACTCATCACCTATACATACCGGATCAATAGTTTTAGGATTCAGCTTGTCACTAGGCTTTGGCTGTGGTTTAATTGCAGGTTCTGGAGAACATGTTAAAGAAGATTTCTTGCTTTTCTGTGCTGCAGTCTTTGGTTTTATTTGGGTGTCTGATGACATTCTTAGAACATTGCTTCCTGGAATAGAAAAATATTAAAAACATAAAATGATTTTAATTTCTATGTGACAGACTATCAGGACTCTCCAGGCCCCAAAACTGACATGAACAAGCAATCACGAAGATCTGAGTAAGTGCACTAGGAAACAAAGGCTTATTCTTACATATCCTATGCAGTGCACAGGATAATTTTAACAGTCTTGTCACTCTGTCTTTCAAATGCACACATTTCCTAATCTGCTCCCCTTTTCTTGTGTTCTTTGAGACCTGCAGCAAAAGTGAATTAGTTACAGTGTGCCTTTAGGGTAGCCTACAGGACTCCAAGCAGCATTACTTGACTCAGCAGAAGAGCCCAGAGTGAGACAGGCTGGTTGGGTACAGTTACATCAGAAGAAAGCAACAATTTGAGGAATTGCCAGGATGAAGGAATGAAAAGAAGAGCAAGTATATTCAGAACACAAAACCTAAAGCAGGATCAATAAGATATGAAAACAGAAATGTAATGCAGCAAAGAATAAACGCAGAAAATTAATTCCAATTCCAGTAAGCAGAATGAAAGTACTTTTTTAAAAGAGTGCAAAAATAACTTTCTCTATACATCCCTAAATACTGATTTAGGTACACTTTTCTTCTAAATGTCATTATATATGTATGTAAATGGGTTAAAGTGTTCCTAATAAAAATAATAGTCCTCTGCCTCTTTAACATACCAAGTCTGACACTATGATGAATAATATAAATTATTCCTGGGAAATTACAAGTTTTCAAATATTAATAAAATTATAAATAGTGAAAATGCTAGGCTTGAATAATATTAATGTTCACTAATTTATGCTGTGGTGTATTCTGGATGGAAAAAAACCAATTTAGTAAATAAGAAATTACATTCCTTTAGTGAACAAGAAATTACTCTATATAGAAATGAAAACACCAGGAAGCCAGTTGAACATTGCCTTGAGGATGAGGAGAGTGCTTACCATCCAGTCATCACTTTTTGCAAGTTGATGACATCTGTTTTTGTCAAAAACATGTTTAAATTCCAAATACTGAGATCAGAATGAACTAGAAAGGCAGATTTTTTTTTGCCATGCTACTCCCATGCCCATAGCTCTATAAAGCACCTGCCCTAATCTCTGCCAGACTCTTGCACATGCTGTCCTTATTTAGCTTGGTTATTCTAATTCTTCCCTTCCAACAGGACATCCAGTCAGGACTTTTGTCACAGAATTACAGAATATTCCGAGTTGGGAAGGACCCACAAGGATAATTGAGTCCAATCCATACCCCTGCACAAGACCATACCCAAGAGTCACACCAAGTGCCCGAGAGTATCATCCTAACACTTCTCAAACTCTGTCAGTCTCGGTGCTGTGGCCACTGCCCCGGGAAGTGTGTTCCAATGCCCAACCACCCTCTGGGTGAAGAACCTTTTTCTAATATCCAATCCAAACCTTTCCTGACACAACTTCATTCATTCCCTCAGGTCCTTTCACTGCTCACCACAGAGAAGAGATCAGTGCCTGTCCCTCCTCTGCCCCTCCCAAGGAAGTTGTAACTGCAGTGAAGTCTCCTCTCAGTCTCCTCCAGGCTGAACACACCAAGTGCCCTCAGCTGCTTCTCTTACAGCTTCCCCTCAAGGCCCTTCACCATCTCTGTTGTCCTCCTTTGAACACTAAGAGCTTAAAGTCTTTCTTATATTGTGGTGCCCAAAACTGCACACAATATTCAAGGTAAGGCCGCCCCAGTGCAGAGCAGAGCAGGACAATCTCCTCCCTCACCCAGCTGGCGATGCTTTGCCTGATGCCCCCCAGGACAGGGTTGGCCCTCCTGGCTGCCAGGGCACTGCTGACTCACATTCAACTTGCCATAAAGCAGGACCCCAGGTTCCTTTCCGTGGCAGTGCTTTCCAGCATCTCATTCCCCGGTCATTATCTAAATTATGAAAACTTTAGGATTCTTTCTGTTTCTGGTAAGAAGTAATAAGGTCCCAGCACTTGTGTATATATTCTTTGTCTTTATGACTTGTGGAAAGAATTAAATCTAGAGCCTAAGTTTTACTGAATGTCAAAAAACAACATGAAATAATGATTACCAAATTAACTAAAATACAAAGCAAAACTAAAATTGAAAATATAAATCAATACTTCTTGACTGATGATTTAATCAGAAGCAGTGATTCAAGTCAGTTCACCAACTGTACATCTTATCTTCTCTTTCCTACCATTTCCAGAATGCAGTCTGTCTTCAGTGACAGTCTGTTTAAAAGAATTAGCATACCACAATTACACAACTAGGTCTCTTCAAAACAAACAAAAATGGGAACTATTCTGTTGTAAACTGCAAATCATTAAAACCAGAAATAATTTTAAGCCCTGAAAGACAAACAATAACATAAAATCTACTGATTTTATTAGTGTCAGCTTATTGACCACTAAACTCTAGCCACATGAGTTAGAAGACACATTTTTAACTATCAGAAAAATAAGAATCAAAATCATTTTATACTATAAAAAACACCAGATTAGTTCTTGACAGTAGCATTGTATATCACAAAATAGTGCTATCAGTGTCATCCTTTGAAATGTACAGTTGCTTATAAT
This sequence comes from Grallaria varia, assembly GCA_013396735.1. NCBI lineage: Eukaryota > Metazoa > Chordata > Aves > Passeriformes > Formicariidae > Grallaria > Grallaria varia. The sequence continues at coordinate 193,524 of VWZG01004219.1, read as the reverse complement.
AAGAACAGTAAGCTTGCTAATAACAAATACTTTTTTTCAGAAAAGTATTAGGTCGTTCAGATGTATTTAATTTATTCTATTTCCCAGGAATTAACCAAGATACATGCCAAGGACTTTACTGAGGTTTTAACTAATGACAAAATCTAGAAAAGTAATGGTTGTACCATGAGAGAAAGAAAATGATAAAAAGCATTACAATAAGCAGGAACAGTGTCAACCCTCTGTGACAGAAATAAGGACAGGAGTAAGGACAGTGATAATGGTTTTGTAAAAATGCAACCGAGGCAACATGCCAATGTACTGGCAAGGTGGAATGAGCAAGAAAAGTACTCTTCATAAGGAGGGCTCGGCCTTCAGAGATGAAAGCCCTTGTGTAGTCAGGAGGTGGGAGGGTCACACGTGTCTGTGGAGAGATCAGACGGCTCAAGTGCAGTCGTGAATCAAACAAGCGACACACGAGTTTTGACACAGAAGTGGCCCATCTACTGGCAGGTGACAGACTTCAGGCAAAGGACAGACACTTTAAAAGGAGCTAGGAAAAGCATCTTTAAAAGACTACTTATAAAGCAGGAAAAATGCAGCCCGGAGTTCAGTGGAAGTCACTTAAGTTAGGCAGAACGAAAGTCAGCAGGACCTGAAAGGCGAGGTCGCTCCCTTATCCTGGCGAGTTGCCAACCCTCGGGAGTGCAGGGCAGCGGCGGGAGGAGCCGCGGGGCTTCGAGCAGCGGCACCGCCGAGAGCCTCCAGCAGCACCAGCAGCAGCACCAGCAGCAGCACCAGCAGCAGCACCAGCAGCAGCACCAGCAGCAGCACCAGCAGCAGCACCAGCAGCAGCACCAGCAGCAGCACCAGCAGCAGCGAGGCTCCGCCGCTCTCCGCGGGGAGACGCTTCCTGCCGTTGCCAGGGAAACTACGGAGCGCCGGCAGCCCAAAGCTCCGCGGCGCGCCCGGCAGCGAGCGGGCGGTGCTCGGGGGGTGCCTTCTGACCCTTTGGGTTCTTTTGAGCCTACCTTACATGTGGTGGTTAGAATGGGAACGGTGAATTTTCAGGTGACGTCGCCACTCATTTTTATCCCCCTTTTTAATACTTTCCCATGGAAACCAGGATTTGTGAAGTACCTTGCTTTTATATTATTTTTTTATAATGTGAGAAAAGTTTGGCTTTCAGAGGCAGCACCACGCTCGCATTTGGGATTGTCTTTGTTCCAAATGCAATGATAGAAAGTTAATTTTTAGTCTCGTTCTCGGATAACCCACTCACGCAATACAGAAATACAGCATTTACTCATTCACGGTCACATCTGAACGTGGTAAATGATCTCTTGGGTAAAAGGGTACTTTTTAACTCGACTACAAGAGTACTTTCTTGCTTACTTGAAGAGATGTCTTTATTCTTTCATGAACTCAACAATCAAACTCCAAAGAAAAATGTTTTCTTGGTTTGCTTAAACCGTGTGGGATGCAATCCTTCCACCACTGCGTTATTCCTCACTTCTGTCATTTTTACTGAAGAACTGGACGGGACTTTAGAAGTCAATAAGAGAGGCTATTCTCTTGATTTTGCATTAAAATCAAGTCAAATCAAATCAACAAAAAAGCCCCCACGCACGGACAGTGTTGAGAAGCAGTTATAGACTATCCGAAAAATGCCATAAGCACTAGATTTTGGCGAATGCAGGAATTGCATTATGCAGGAATTTATCCAACATAGATAGTTTGCATCTGCCAATAATGGGAAGCCATCAGTGAGGATATTTGCAGAGTTAGAATAGGGGCTGTGTAATTGAGTGCCACTGAAATGCATTAGTGCAAGAGACCCTTTGGAAATACAGAAGGGAGAAAAATTCCACAAATAATGCTGGAGAAGTGTTTTTAGCTAAGCCCAAGAGACATTACTGTACTTTCACAACATTATTTTAGTGTAGTATAGTAGTGAAGGTAATAGAGTAATGGATGTCGTTTTATCCATGAATTTTACAGACAGGTAAATGATGTCAGAAAAATCCAGTGTTTGTAAAGCAAACCATGCAAGTCTTTGAAAATCACCCTAAAAAAAATGCAAACCAGCATGATCATCTCCACGATGAGAAAAAAAGAAGTGCTTTTATGAGGAAGGTTTATTTTTAGTTCAGTGTTTTAGTACCAATTTATACATGTATCTGCTATAGCTGCTTTGTGAGTACGGAACAGACTACAGCTACGTTCAAGCGTGGAAGAAAGTAGCAGTACAATGCCTAAGTCAGTAGGAGGTACGAACTGCTGTGTTGTATGAAGCAAAATACCACTGCTCAGCTCCGTGGAGTCAGCAGCTCCCACTGAGCTCCTGGAGGCACAGAAATGACAGGGTTGTAAAAGCACAAGTAAGACTCCAGGCTCTGTGCAAGTGCAGGGCTTAGTTCAGAGTTCAATAATTTTCCTGAAAAATGCACAATAAAAGAGTGTCGTGCACCACAGTGTGTATGGCACCACCCTGGCCCTGTGCCTCTGTCAGCAAGGCTCGAGCACCTGAGTGCTGGGAACCTGATGGGTTTGGGTGGGCTTTTTCCTCTTGGGTGGGAGTCTCTCTCACATCCACAGGAGAAATACAGACTAAAATGATCCTAAATTTCTAGAATAGGGTAGGATGACTTTATTCTTACAGATACAATTTTGTAACTTGCATGATATTTTTAGGGCTAGGAAACGAGAAGTCCTAAGGCTAAACACAAATTCAGTCCCTTCTGATTTCTACAGTGTGATACCACTCTGCAGGCTTAAAAATGGTGTCATGAGCTACCACTTATTGCTGTATACTTGTGCAGCATTAGCTCCAGTTATTATGAGTTTCTCTATTATGTATTTTTGTTTGTTAAACTACCATAAACCTTTCTAAATGCTTTAAATAGTTGAAGACAAAAATATTAATAAATTCCAAAGAATATTTATCATGAAGAGAAATGCAGTCACTAATATGAATGTGTTCAGCTGAGCATATAGAAATCTGAAAATGAAAGCTAACTCAGCACTGATTACTTACTTTTCCATAATAATTCTTCACCAATTTAAATAAAACCAGTGATTAATTAATTATCTATTACTGCTGATAAAACCAATATGCAATTTGACTTCTTTTTTTCATTAGTCACAGTTAAATAGTTAATTACCGAGGGGGAGGGGAATTCACAAAAGCCAAATGAATTCCGAGGCTTATGAAATTAAAATTGAGGTTTATTGGAATATGGCTAATTGAAAGAATATCACAAAAACCATTCACATTAGATCTTTTTGCCTGAGCATATTTATACCTTTATTAAGCTAATTCATTTGGTATGGTTTAGGCTTGGCATGGGGCCACAGCCAGTTGAGAAATGGTGGGGAGAATATTTCTTGACAAGTGCAAGCTTTTGCATGTGGAAAGAAGGGAATCGGTACTATAATTTTTGTCATCATTTAATTAATTTGCTTTGTCAACATTTCCCTTTCTATTTGGAGCGGCATTTTGTTAGACAATAAGTGTTTTATACTAATTTGTTTGCTGTATTTTAAAATATAAGAGAGAGATTACCAACAGACTTATAAATTGATTCATCTTACATCATACTATTTTCTTAAATATTTATCTAATAAGACATAAACTGATATATTTTCATTTGAGGTTATTTTAGAAGTTTCTAAACCAAATGCAATTTCAGCCACAGTAGGGGGCTGACAATTCTTGCAACGTAATAAGAACAGTAAAAGAACAAAACACGTTGCCTCAACATATATGGTAATTCCTTTTATTTCTCCAGAAACTCTGAAAAGTTAGGCATTCTCACCAGTGTCTCAAAAAGCGCATGTTTAAAACTGAAGCCTAGGAGTGCTTTCCTTACTTTTCAAATATCATTCCCCAGAGCTTTTAGCCTGGCTTAACCAATCTATGTGCTTTGTAAATAGTACTCTATAAAAGAGGAGTTATTTTACAGGGTTTGGCAATAAATGTGAGCTACAGAACAGACTGTAGTCACCTAATTGTAGTTTTTAGGTTCCTCTGCAAAGATTTAGATGCTCCAGACGCTTTCATTGACAAGTGCTGCGTCAGACGATTAGTTCAGTGCCTGTCAGAAGTTGATGGACCTGTGAATATGGCCTTTTATCTTCAGTGAAAATTGGTGTGAAACAGCATCACTTCACTTGAACACTTCTGGATAACAGCCCATAGATTCGATAGGATTGCTTATTCTTTTTCTGTAATACACCAGAAATTACTTGATTGCGTATTATTAAGTGCTAAATTGCTGCAAGGACTTTGGATTAGCAGATCAAAGTACTGTGTAAGATTTGGAGGCAAGGTCCCAAGAAACTGATCCACAGGACCTTTTGGGTTTTGATGTTGCAGAGTAACAAAAATTTATACAGGTATGACCCCCAAATTTACAAATCTAACGAGACTCCCAACAGGTGTCATGGAGCACACGGGATGTGAAATACTGTTAGTGTGCAGTCGTGGTGCCTTGGGTGTGATTCTTGAGTGAAGATGCAATATTGGGCAAAATCAAGTTGTTGCATGGGCAACTGCAGTTAAATTCCACACCAAGCTTTCTGATTGCTCCCAAGGATATCCTGCTGATTTGAAATAATTAGGAAATTCAGGTTTTTCCATGTACATGAGTACCTGAGTGAGAGAAATTTATGCCCATATAGATAAAAATATGCTAACTCATCATTGCTCCACTTTTCTTTATTTAATGAAGTATTTAGAGCAGCTCTGCAATGGTTCAGTTATACTTGTATTAACCGGGTACCCATAGCCATACAAACTCAATGTTTCTATCTCCTGTCTTTAGCAAGTACTACTGGAGGCCAGAAGAAACCACTTATACCTCCCATTCAATGAACTGTACTACCTTAAAAAATGAAATTAAGATTAAAATGAGATATGTCAGGATTTGGTTTTTCCCTATTCTTCTAACTTCTCATATTGCCATCAGTAATGGCAGTTTGAACTATCTCTTTATTCTGGTGATGCCAGTTGCTCCGGAAGGACAATTAATTTCATTACATCACTGAGATGATGGCAGAATCATAACTACTTCTGTAAAAGTCATTTGCTTATTTGTGGAGATGGATCCATTCTCAGAAGTATTGTCAAAAAAAGAAAGAGTTAGGAACCTCTATTTCTTTGAGTCACTGGACCTAAATCTGAGTTTTATGATACTTGATTTCCTGCCTCCCTGCTGTTCGCTGGAATCTTCATTCCTAATTTGTCTCATAGTTAAACACCTAAGAAGAGGATTCACAGAAAGTACCAAGGGTGACCTGACAGTGGCCACCACTAACTTATGGAAAATGTTAAGGAGAAAACTTTGCTTTCAGAAAGTAGGTGACAAACACTTGGGGAAATAAAGGAGGAGTTGGATATGTATCTGTGAATTCAATTCCTCTCTGGAACTCACAGTGCTCAAAGTTTTCAAAGCTAACGAAAGGATTTTGGAAGTGGTGCTAGAAGGCTCACTGGATTATAAAAAGCTCAGGTTCAAAAATACATTTTTCCTGGTTTGTAGTACAGACTTGAACTCAGGCTCTCCTGCCTCTCAAACCTGACAAACACACGGTGGTATATCCAAGTATTAGTCTCAGCTGCTTTAGGGTATACCAATGATTTTCTGAATTTTTCAAGAGTGCAAAATTTTATTAACTACGCTTTTAACTCAACAGGTGAAGGTACTTTAAGTAGAAATACAATGAGAAGATATATCTGTGAGTGTAGTAATCCTGAAAGATGAAGTGGTACCCATCATCACAGGAAATAGTGAAAGAACTGGAAACAACACATTCTCTTTATAAATCAGAATCTACGTTTTTAAAAAATGGGCAGGATATTAAAAGATGACTACTTTATCACAGCTGTGGGTGCATTGATTAGAGGTTCACCTCTATTTTAAATTGCAACAAGTTTTATACAATATGAGTGCCATACTATGCAAATAAAATACAGTAGTACTGTGGCATTTCTCTTCACCGTGCAGGGAATGCCATTATTCCCTTCCTGCTGATTTTTCTGACCTTGGAATTTGATTTTAAGAAAAAAAATGTTCATTGGGTAATGTTCTTTAAATGCAAGACATACATGCACAAGCTCTAACTGTATTCACCAGATGATTTTTCTCTAATTATTTGAAAATTAAAATCCCTTACTAAACTTTTAAAGCAGGATAAATATAATTCTGCTGGAGGAAATAAAGTTGAAAACTTACAGCTGATTTTTATGGCGATGCTATGAGAGCTGACTGACATGTTTCCCCCATCAGGGTTGCATGGAGAGAAAAAAAAAAAAAAATAGAGGCACACGCTGCAGTTTTGTGTTTTCCCACTCGGTGGCAATGATTCCCTGTCTTTCCTTCTCATTTCTGCACTGCCTCCCAGGCAGCTGCTGCTCTGCATTCTGCAGCCTCGGTTCAGAGAAAAAACAAGGGAAAAATCATCTTTTCTGTTACTTCAAATATCAAAGGTGGCAAAATAGTGGAGTTTGTTAAGTGAAAATGTAAGTATTCTGTAGTCGAGTTGTCAGAGCTCATCCCACTCTACGGCTCAGATCAGAAGTAGTACCTAAAGTATTGATTAAGAGAAAGTTAACTGAACTTTATAGCCATTCACAGAATAAGGCTAATAATAATAAATACAAAAAAGTCTTTCACAGATTCACAAGGCATCATGAGACTATTTTTACCTTTTTTTTTTTCCTCCCCTTTCTTCTTTGTTTTTGCCAACAGCAGGAATAAACCCATGTAGTTCGTACCTCTTGGTCTGCAGAGAACATGCTGGGGCAGAGACGAAATGGCTCTGGCTGACCAAATGTACTTCTGCAGAGTCTGTAGGTAGGCACAACATTGTCTTTCATTACATTAACAGACCTTTCCGCTTTTGCCTGAGTCCATAAGGTTCCCCTTGCTGGATCAGACACAGGGGAGAGCTGCAGCAAGAGCATCAGGCTGTGCTGAGAGGCACACACAGGTTGGATGTACTGCTTCACAAAAGCATTTAATGTCGCCCATACAGCAAGCACAGCTGGCACTTGAGATAACAAGTCCAGGCATGGTAGGAAAAATATCTTTGTTTAAGACATACAGAAGGTTTGAAAGACAGGCTTAAGGTTCGTAGGACTCAATTCAAGCTGGTATCTGAAAGAACTAGTAACAGCCTAGGAGTATTGGCTGTAGTGATGGTGTTGAGCTTGGGAGCCATGGTAACAGTCATGACTAAATAATATAGATGGAATCAAAAGCAGTAGTGGTGGTAGCAACAGTTTTCATATCTTTTCAGAAACTGGTGCAGGAACAGTGTCTCTGTCCCTGCCCACACAGAAGTAGCAAATGAGGAAGTAAGGCTGCGCAGCTGTCTCTTGCTCTGTTACTGGATTTTTGAGGAGGATTAATTGAAAACTCTTTGTAGAACAAATAAACAGAAAAACAGGGAGAGTGAAGACAAGGAAAGAAAAAGAAAGAAGAACAAAAATAAGATTTTTCCAGAAAAGGTGGTGGGAGGTGGAAGAGGAGAGGCAGCATTGCACTGGAGTTGCAAGTGGAAGCAATGAGAAAGAATGCATGAATGAGTGTAGAAGGGGTGGGGAGGGAATTAAAAATGAGGATATTGGAGATGAGCTGCAAGCAGAGCACAGTGAAGTCATGTTCATGACATAGTCATAGTACACTTGGGTAGTCTATTTGAAATAGTCAATTATGAGCATGTGTATTTTCAAGGAAGGATTGTAGTTCCTGTAGTTCAGACATAATTTTGGTTTTCTGCAGTTCCACTTTCGAATGTGAGAACAGACTGGGAAAGAGAAACTAGAGAATGGGAAAGATTTGAAGGAGAGACTGCATAATGATTTGTAGAGAAAAGGGGGCTGGGGGGAAGGGAGAGAAGATTTTGCTACATTCCTCAGCATAGTACACTTTTGTAGTCTTTATTTGAAACAGTAGATTATAAGCATGTGTGTTTTCGAGGAAGGCAAAGGAAAGGATGCGCAGGGTAAGTACAGTGAATGAGTACCTCACTGCACTGCTCAGCTGCGGGCTGCACTGCAGTTGCTGGATGCCAACACAGGTAGTGCCCCTTGTGTGGGTTGACTGGAGAATCTCAAGCTGGGGATGTGATGCATCATGTGAAACTAATCTCAAGAGCAGGTTGAAAAGAGTAGCAGTGTTGTCAGAAAGGCTAAGAATGGAAGAGCCTGGAAACTTGGTAGACTGTAGGATAAACATTGAGAGATACACGGTATGGGAGGCAAAAGAGGAAAGTTCCCAAGAGCCTGCCAGGTCAGTTATTTGCCATGAGAAAAGGTACAGACAACATTTGCTATCAGCTTTGAGTTCAAAAGGTAATTCAGGTCACAGGAGAAATGTGTATTTAAAAAAATGCTATGAACTTGCCATCTCACAGAAGAAGTAATTTTAACAGTACTGCACATTTTTTCTAACTGAAAGTCTTCTGTTGAATTGAACACTGGGGAGATCAAAGATTAATACATCACAGTGTCCTGTCATTGAGTGTCCCATCCTAGAGAGCCAAAGAGGGTGCCTAGGGATGACTGTGTGAACTGGGGCAACTGTACATAACACTGCCCATGAGTATTCTCCCAGCTTTCAGCCCTTTGCCATTCAGTAACATCCTGAGCCAGGGATGATTGCTGCATATTCAATAGTTTTCAATGGATTTGTTTCACGGGGAATTCTCCTGTTGAACCTCGGGAGACTATTAGTATTCACAGTAGCCTGTGACAAGGAGTCTAAAGGCTCGACCTCACCTTTATATATTGGTTGTGAAGTTGCTATCGGCTAACTTTATTTCTTGTCATATAGTTCTGCTCAGGCACTTTCAAGGTTGCAGCATGACTGGCACAAGTTTATATCATCCCACATGTTTGGGGTTTTTTTTTGACTGGATAATGAAAAATATGGTGTCACTTCTCAGAATCTCAATACCATCTCTTTGTTCCTAAAGTCCCAAACTTCTTCAGGTTTTAACTTTCCTAGGCGTTCTGTAAAATTGCAATTTTTTAGAATTGTGACAGTTTTTCTAACCAGTAATGCAAAGCACTTCAGTCTGTAGTGGGCCAGAGTGTACTTTATAAATGTCAGATGGCTCACGGTATATATATATGGAAATTTTATTGCACACAGAGACCCCAACGTGTTTTCTCCTGTTATCCTCCTTCACTTGTTGTTTCCTTTACTTATTTACTTATTTTGCTACTCGGAAAATAGATGCAATTTTTGAACAGCCACTGCAGTCTGTTCCCTATTCCAGCCCCGTGTCTCACATGCTCCTATGAGCCACAAAATGGAAACTGGCACCATTTTCATTACCAGCCCAATCTGGTAAGTGCAGTGCCCCACTGAATATATTGGTAAAATGTATTCTTGAGAGCAATGCAGACTCAGTCTTGCGCTATTATTCCATTCTGTGCATCCATCCATTTTATTTAGCATTTATACCATGAATGCAGTTCTGAAATGATCCCATGAGTAGTTATAGTGTGAGCTTCAATCCTGCAAACTGGTACATTGTTCTAAAAATGACTTCAGCAAATAATGGTGTTATTTTTGTGAAAAGCAAAGCAATCAATGGGAGATGAATGCTGGTAAATACACTGGTATCCTTGCACAGTCACAAAAGGACTGTATTTGTTAGGACAGATATTGTGTGCATTCCCCAAGTGGTGGAGAAAAGCAGGTTAGTTCACTAGTCAGAGGGGTGGTTCTGTGTTTGTTTGGTTTTGGGTTTTTTTCTGATTAGATACATTCTAGTTTTATTTTAATGTATTTTAATACTTCATCATTTTTTCTGAATACTAATTATCCATCAAGGGTAATGGGTGCTGCTTGAATGGTTAGTCAGCGTTTACATTATTTCTTTGACTCAAAATAAATAATAATATTACTTACACCATCCTTCACCAAAGTGAATTTGCACTCAGTTGGTTTAATGATATGGCTTTAGACAGTGACAGTAGTAGTTAAGAATTTATTTAATAGTTTGTTCTTAAATTGAAGAGACAATGACCATTTAAACCCACTCCTTAATTTCTGTAGTATCACTGGTCTTTTACTTCCAACAACATTTCCTATCTCAGCTATGAATATTTTATTTCTTAGTACTCTCAGACACTGGATCTTGTCAAAATGAAAATCAAAAAGATTGATCCACTGTTTTGACGCAAGCACCAGCTATTTTATTGTTAAGAAAAATCTCTTTAGCTGAATCTTGTAGTTAGACCCAAACACATCTAGGTGTTCTACTTTTAATATATCTGCTTTTTAGAATCTGCTTATATTATTATTTCCTTCATTTTACAGCTACAAATACAATTTTCTGGAGTGCTGCTCCCTGACCACTAACTAGAGCAAACCCTGGGAGCTGGGTTTGGAGCCTCAGCTGTGCCAGGGAGCCTGTGAAATTGGGTATAGAGCAGGCACAACAGTCGTACTGCTTCCAGAGCCAACAAGAGTCCAGAGGCACTGTGTGCCTGCCCCGCACTGAGCAGGGGCTCTGCTGTTAATAAGGCCTATGGACCCATGCCAGCAGCTACCCAACACTGCATCCCTGAACCTGAAATGATGAGGAAAAGGATGGGAAGAAAACTGCAGGGCGCCACATAGTCAGCAAGAAGCCGTAAGAGTTCATTAGCTCTCATCAAGGTCTGACTGGGCTTATTAACTGTAGCTCAGTACCGTATTTCGTCAGTTCCTGGTGTGGGGGCTGTCGGTACAAGAAATCCTTCCTGCATTCTGAAACTTCAATAGTTATTTTAATAAGAGAAAATTCTTACTTTTTGCAAGGCCATGAGATATTTCAGACTTAAAATCACACTATGTAATGATAAGGGTATCCCAAATTAGTTCCAGCTGAGCTGATATGTCTACACACAAAACCTAGCTCCTCCCAGAGAGCTTTGTGCTAATCCCCACAGTGGTGCATCTGCCCCAGCAATGTTCACCCACACTCTCAGTCTGTGATGCTTTTAAGACTCTGTGCAATGCCCTGAGTATTTCCCCAGGTGCTTGGTTGATGCGTAAACAAAAAAACCCCAGTGCCATGTGAAGATCCCATAACCGCTCACTAAATCGTGAGAGGTCCACCATGCCCAAGAGACCCAGGGTCCAACTGCTGCTCTATATTTGGCAAACAGGTTCACTGTGAAAAATAGAAGCACCTAAAAGAAGAGGTGACAATCAAATCCTCCGCGACAATCAGTTGGTAACAAGAGAATGGAAATACATCAGGTCCACCAAAGATAAACAAATTAGGAAGTACCAGTCCCAGTAGGTCTCTTTGAAGTTCTGTTAATCAGTGAAGCAAAATCATTTGGAGAATGAAACTGAGATTTAGAGAAGAATTGTGGAAAGTGCTCAGACTGGAAGCATGAGCCACAAAAGTGGTAGGAGCGAAACAAGAAGAGTATTAGATTATAAAAGAAAAGGTTCAATACAGTATTAAGCACAGATGTTTGGATATACCTCTCAACTACAAAGTAATTTACAATCGCAAGACTGAACTTGAGCAGGCTGAAAAATGTCATGTGACAATTTGTACTGAAGGAATTGTTTCTGCACAGTAGAATACAATAAAACTGATTCTGCCAGGCCCAATTCAGTGCTGTTATGTGCCCTCAAGGCATCATTTATACTCCAGTAAAGGGAATTTGTGCATTGAAAATTATTATACCCTTGAATCACAACAATTCCCTGCATTTCATGCTCGCAAAAATACAAAGTGACTAATTCAAGACTCCTCTGCAGAAAGTTTAACAGTTGGTATTTTCGCCCCTCATCCCAAAGATGTGCTGCTGGATTGGGATAGGGTTTTTTTAGGATCTTTGTGAAGGAAAGGGCTTTGAGGCAATGAAAGATCTTTTATCAGAACAAAAGAGGAGTCTTTAATGAGTCACTCTTTATTGTAAATGTAGTGGCCCATTCCAGATCAGTCAACTTCTCCATCAGTTTACAAAGAAATTTCCAATAGGGCAAAGCCCAGATTCTGCCAAAACTCCATTTGTTTGTTTATTTTTTCTTATTTTGACTTGCCAAGGGCTTGTGTTTGACTTGCTACCATGAATAAAACCATTCCTCTTTCAACAATGGGTTCTCTGGGAATGGTGTGGGAAAGCTAATCCCATTACACAGCTCAGAAGTTCCCACTCAGTGGCGACTCAGGACAGGCAGCTTATCAGGCACTTAGCAGAGCTGTCAGCTGGTCAGCTCAAGTGGGATATTCTTCTTTGTGAAGTAAAGCAGGCCAGCAGGAGCAGTAGTAGGGGTTTGTTTGTTTGGTTTAAGTAAATAGAACAACAGGGAACTTTTACATCCTTGACCTGAAAGTCATGTTCGTGTAAATAGAAGACATTAATGGTAGAGCACAGTATGGTGTCACTAACACACTGCTCAGATGTGTTAATTAATTTATAATCCACAGATGAGAGCAGTCTCCACAAGCTACTGTGTCCTGTAAGGTTTTCAGTGACTCTCTATCTCTGTTTCCAATAGCTTAGACTATATATATGAATGCCTTCATATTTTTGCTCTTGTGATACCTCTGTTCACATGGCCAAGGTCTCATGATGATATTGAAGGGGAGATAAATACCTAGAGAAAAACTGCTCTTTTTAGCTAAGGTGGTAACAGCGGCAGCACTGCCTGAGGAAGGGGCCTTGCTTTACAGTAATGAAGTAAGAATTTGGTGATGAGGGACAAGGGTATCTATACAAGCATTAAAAAATATATGGAAAAGCATGTAAGAGTACAGTGGTTTTGATGAGAACAGGATTAATACAGAACAGGAAAAATGTGATTTTTTTCCTTGTAATGTAACTGTGCGTTTTACTTATGAAGCTATCTCTGCATGAAGAGGAGACTGCATCTGATTTGTAAGCACTCTTGTTTTCCAAAAGCCCAAGAACCAGAGACTGAATAGGACTCCAGCCTTATTAGTGTTGATGCCTTAACTGATTGTCCTAGTTGTTCAAGTAAAGGAAAATATTATCTGGTTATGGCTAGAAAATACCACACTGGATCAGGACTCCGAAAAAATTGGATTCTGGTCATGGAAATCTTACTGTGTGCAGTTCTTGCCTTCATTTGCCTGATATTCCCAGTATCTCTTTTTTACCTCAGGGCAAGTATGATACTCATAGTCAGGATACATAAACCAAACTGTGCTTATGAGAGTTTTGAATAACCAAGTGATGACAGCCTAACCAAAAAGTGTCAGTGTTTTAAAGTGTCATTTAGGTAATGGCCTTCTTAAATTCTTCTTTAAGAGACAATACATTAATATTTTATTTCTTTCCTTTATTGTAAGCAGTTATATTACTTCAGAGCAGCTCCCATTTCCTAATACACTTCTCAAGATGAGCCAATCTTGTAAACTACAAAGGATCATCAGTTCCTAATGGCAGTGGAGATGACTGAGAGAACTCAGTGATTCCACAGACCAAGGACTCTACAAGGAATGGTTTGACATTTGTTTGCTTTCATAGATTTTTAACCAATGACATGACATCCTGTGATTCTGAGTTCCTGTGGGATTTTATGTGGGTATTTTTGTGTTTGGTTTTTGGTGGGGGTTTTTTTCTCTTTGGGGGAAGTATAGAGAGCATTCAATTTTGTGTACTCAATATTTTGACCACATTGCATAAAAGCCTAACAAAACGCATCTTGTCTTAGAGCACTGGCGTGTGCCACCTTTTACTTGTTAAAGGAAATAAGGATGCTGAACTAGATAAATATGATCTGTGGTTTAGTTTTGCAATTTTTTTTAATCGCCTGTTACTTCACTGCCCAAGGTCAGTCTTGTCAGACAAGTGGACAAACAGTTCTCTAGAGTAACATAAAACTATTAAGTTGTTCTTTGATCTTGCACCTTCTTCAGAACCTTTTAATCAATTAACCATGAAGCTACTCAGCTTGTCTTATTTCCTGCACATAAAACTGCTTTGGTTGAGCTGACACATTACTACATTATAGATCAAAGATTGAAAGAAACTTCACATCCAACCAGGATAATTATGTGGAATTTTTCTGAATCCATTATATACATTTTCATGCCTCAAATGGAGGCAAACCAGCATTTTGATCTAGAATGAATTAAAGGATTCATGTGTATTTTAAAGAGTGGCTAAATGGGTTTGTGCATGATTGACTTTACACAAGGTGTGGATAGATTTCATGGTAAAGTTGCTGAGCCTCAGCTGTCCACCTGTCCTTTTAGAGTGCCCACTATTGATAATAATAGGAAACATGACCTGTTTTAACATAAGCACTGATCTTTTGTGTAGAATACCTTAAATAAGAAAGATAATTTAAATATTGAATATACTGTAACATGATACAGACTGAAATCCTCTTAGCTCAGGAGTCATATTTTCTTAGAATAACTCTTAGAAAGAGTTGTGGGCTTAGGCTTCTGCAGGGCCACACTTTTGTGACCTTATTTTTGTCCACAAAATGCTTTTTTCTCACGAATCAGAGATACCTTCAGTACTATGTTCTTAAAGATTTGCAATTGTTGACACGAATATTTTCTAGTTATAAGAGAATGAAAGTGTGTCAAAATATATGCTCCATTCCTTCTGGCCAAATACTGGAATGCACAAACAGCTTCAATCAGCTCCTCGTTTTAGCTTCTCCCTAAGTGGGACGGACTGTTACCCACACTGATCCAACACAGCAAAGCATCTGCTCATTCAGATTTTGCTTAAGGCTTATTTTGCACAGCTGTTTCTTCTGGGATTGGTTTGTTACTCCTTCTGCTTGCTGACCCCAAAAGCAAAGATGGCCTGGCCCAGATAAGTGTCACCTGGTGCATGTGCAGTGGTAGCAGATAGAAAGACCAAAAGCCAGCACAATTCCTGCAGAAAAATATGGCCCAGTAAAAAGCATTTTTGAAAGAATCCATGTTGTGAAATAAAGGTGTAGGATATTCTTCACAGACATCCCCTTATTCTCTGAAGACATACCTCGAATCTAGACTCACTGGACTTAAAAGAAGGTAGGAAATAGGAACCCTTAGAGCTTCTGTGACTCACATTCTTTTCATTGCTAAGTTCAAGCCATGCTGTCTTTGCAAATCTGTATTGATTTTTCTGAATGTTACACTTCCTTTAGCTAAACAGCTCCCTGCTGATGTTTGTCATATTCCTTTTAAGCTGAATTAAAAGAGAATGAACAAGTTTGTGGATAGCATGAATAAAGTGCTCTTTGATAGATATCCTTCTTGTCTTCTGAACAAAGAAGAGTACAATCAGCTCCTGGTACTAAGGAGGAAGTATTTTCCTCAGTCTCCCTCCGTACAAACTCCTCATATAAGTCTAAATGGAAATTTCCCCGAAAAGGGAAGGATATTTGCGACGCTTACTTTTACATTTACCTCTGCAGTATCTTTTAGTGCTGGATTTACAGTTCAGTGGGGTGCTTCCCTTCTGGGATTTGAAAAAACACGAAAATCCGAAAGGAGTCAGTAGGAAGTTATGCTCGATTTTGAGCCTAAAGCAGGCCAAACATTACATTCTATTATTTGTTTTCTTTCTACCTCAAACTATAAATTATCCTATCAAACTGTTTGCAAAGCTAATGCAAGCTGGACCAAGTTACAGACTGGACCAAGGTTTATAGTAATGCCTGAAAACAGGAAAGACTTTAGATCAGAAGGAAAAAGTATCTGGTTTCATTACATGTGGCTTCAAGTTTCATTACAAAAGGTTTTACATGTCTTTGATCCCCTAATTTGGCTAAAAACAGGAAAAAAAAAAAAAGAAGTGATCTCCATGTGCACACAGCTATTTCAGTGTGTGCATGTGACTCAAACAGATATGCTGTACCCCAGTGAACTGCAGTTGTGTTGCACACAGACATGCTGCATTTAAATGCATGGAGTGCAAAGTCAAGATAGATTAGGTCAAACTTCCTTGCTGCCAGCTACCTTGAATTCTTAATCATACCTGCTGTTGTTCAGAGCTGCTCAGGGGAACCAAAAAACCTGAGCAAGTTCACATCCTGAAAAACAGACAAAAATAAAAAAGTGTGCACTTTCTACCCTTATATATCTGTGTGTTCTTATATATATATATATATATATATATATATATACCCCCACACACACTAAAGATTTTACAAGAAGAATCTGTTTTCCATAATGCTTTCTTATGGAGCCACAATTAAGCGGGTCTTTAAGAGTGAGTATTAAAGAAATGACTTCAAGAAATGGCTTCACTAGAAGCAGTTCTACTACAATGGTCCTCGCTTAATTTGAAAAGTTTTTTTGGTTACAGACCTCCTGTCTTTCATTTTTGATTGCTGTCGCTGAAGAGGAATTGCTAATTCTCTTTGCTCCTCTGGAGTTTGGGGAGCAGCCCTGAAAAGCAAGCTCCTTTCCCACACATCCTCGGCACTGCTTACGTGGGGAAAAGGGGCACAAAGGTTTTCCCAGAGCAACACGAATGATGACTCCTTTGGCCAATAGGCTGGAGGACAGATCCCAGGCCCAGGCCCAGGTTTGGAGTGCTGAAAATTCGTTTTTCCTGCAGATAGAATTTGTAGTGGCTCCAGGCCAGCTAAGTTGGGTTTACAGCTGCTTTGCATCACTGAAACAGCATGAAGCAGCTTGAGCCTACAGTGAATCTGGCCCTAGATGTCTTAAATCTTTCATATTTTCTTCTCTCTGGTCTAATACTGTTGTTTTTCTGCATTTTACAAGCCTGTTCATTACCATGTGAAATTCAAATGGACTGTGATCACCTCTGCTAACAGAACTTATTCCCAAACAATTCCTTCATGTCAGCTTGAAGGAACAGTAGGATGACTTGTGTGGCTGCTCACCACTTTCAAGGCCCTAAGTGTCCTTTCTACAAAAGTTTGAAAATACATAGTTATGTTTGTTACCCACAGCAACTGCAGCAGTTAATTCCCTTGTATTCACTACCTAGTATTTTGATGTAGCCAGAGCTGGTTCCTCTCAGCATTCGTATTTCCCAGGAATACCTTACCTATTTATTGTTTATTCTGTGTTGTCTTAATAAAAAAAAAGAAAAAACAAACAGAAGAGACAAACTGGGGCATATTTTCTGTTTGTTTGTAGCTTTGGCATGTAATTGCTGAGCAGATTTCCAGTGAGTGCTGCGTCTTTTTATCCTTCCTTTCAATTAACCTGGCTACAATTTTCAGAATGAAAACGAAGAGGTGTCATTCTTCATGTCACACACACAATGGGAGTTTTATTACTTAAGGTTTTGACAGCCACAGTTCTTGCTGATTCAAGCAAGAATTCAAGCACTTTGCTGTAGCAGTTTATTAAGTAATACTTGATTTTTAAATGGTGAAATGTTAATTAGCTGGAGAGTGTTCTTGCCATCACCAGCATGCTGTTTTGCCCTGAGAAGATGCCTCAAGTTATCTTAGGGAAGGCACATGCAGGAAGGTGATTGCGGTGACTTACTGGAACAGGGAGGAAGAAGTGTCATCTGGGAAGGCTGTGGGAACAGCAGGCACAGTCAGCTCTGGAGTCGGGTGGGTGAGAAAGGGGGGAAGCAAATAGTGCTGGGAGTGCCTGGGGCAGGAGGGAAGGCGAGGATGCCAAAGGCTGGTCTGGCTTTTGTGGTAATGGATGGTGAGCAATGTTTTGATCAATTGGGACTTAACAAACCTTTCACTTCTCACTTAAGTGGCTTCTCAAAGTTTTTCATTAGGTGTTGGTTTTTTTTTCATTTTTCTTTTTTTTTTTAAATTTATTTAGGGTAATAGTGACCCTTTCCCTGCAGAGGAGTATGTGGTCTCCTTGTGGATATTCAGATGTCTGTGTAGATCTATGTGTTTTCTGTGTTCAGTTTTATTTACTGTTGATATTGTCTCATGTTCTTACTTTTGCTACACAAAAAAACCATAAATACACAAAAATAGGTGAACTGTTAGGGAAGGCAATCCAGTGTAAAACAAAACAAACACACACAAAAAAAAAAAAGAAGAAAAAAAGCAAAAGAAAAAAAGGAGAGAGAACAGGCAAACCTCAAACTCTTTAAACTTGCTATTTCAAAACAGCAAGCAACTTCTAAAGCCCAGGTCAGATGGTACTACTCTTATGGCTGTTACCATAGCAGAAACACAGAAATGTGATTAAATAAATAAAGCTAATCAGAATCAAAAGAAAAAAAACCCAAGTTTGCAGTAAAAACAACTCAAGTTAACCTATTCTCAGAGGACTTTGAAAGAAAACATACTTCTAAAGATGTTCTGTGAGAGATTTTAGGCACAGCTGCAGGAAAAAAAAAGGTATCCTTTCCCTCTCTTTGGAAGGATTAAGTCTGTTCTGGAAATTAAACAAAGTGGACAAAGTTTCACAGAAACAACAGATCGAAGTCTAGAATGTGAAAAAACTATGAGAAAGAAGAAAAATGTCCTGGAAAAAGGCTACTGGATCATTTTAAGGAACTTAAATAACAGAGTAAGCAACCCAGGCACATTAATCCTACATTAATTTGTCTCTTTTGATATGGAAGGTATCCTAAAAGGAATTTAAAAAAAAAAAAAAAAGTAGTAGGAGACAAAACCAGATAACAATTCCCCTGATCTAAGTTTATAAATCCATAAAATAAGTAAGTTTATATCAATCTATGGATGTCAAACTGTTCCATAGAAGGTAATTTGGCATTTTCTGAATTATAAAGGCCAGGAAAATGTTTTTTAATTTGTAACTGGGTGTATAACGTGTCTCTTCTTCTTTAAGGCAGGTCTTCTGATCTCCCTGCAAATGTTAATGAATACCTACAAAAGGAAAACCCCAAGTCTTAATTTCCTGAATCAAGTATAGCTCACCAATTGAGAGTACTAAGGTTTGATGTTTAGAACTAAAGGAGTTTACTCTAATCTGGAATGAAATAAAAGGATGGAGTTGTAAAGACCAGAAAGCATTCCTAAGATCAACATTCTGAAATAAAGTTGTGGATCTGGGAGGCAGTTTTAAAGTCTGTTCCCATGGCTGAGCAAAATTCCTGCAGCAAGGGTGTCATGCTGTAGAGCTGGAGCATATTTGCTGGGACTGTGGATAGCCAGAAGTCTTGCTGTTCAGTGAGATTACTGTTTTTTCTCAGCTTGACAAATGACATGCAGCTCTGACAGAATACTTCTCCTTTGCTGGCCATCACCCCTACGGACACTGGCCAGAACAGCAGCAGCAGGAACATACCCTCCAACTCTGATTTAATCACATGGAGCCCAGGAGACTAGTGAATAGAGCTGTTAACTCTCTGTTTGGTTTGCTTTTCCCATCTGTGTTTTATTAAACTGAGAGCAAGATTTATTCACTTTTTTTTTTAACGTCAGGATCTGTTGGTGTCCAAGATGATGGCTGATGTTAAGGTATACACACACAGTTTAACCTGGCTGAGGGCCAAAGAGGCCTATGACTTCCAGCCTAGACAATTTATTTGCAGAAGGACACAAAATCCCTCTACTCTCAAATATTTCAGAAAGGATGAGCACGACTTCCCTGTCTCCCAGGAACACAATACATACAGAACTCTGTGAAAGAGTCGGCTCTCTGGGATGAGCCAGGCTCTCCAGGCATGCAGGCAAACACTTCACTTTTACTGCACTCCTGACATAGTCACAAGTACCAATGATTTTCTGATTTCCACTCCAGGAATCTTAAATAGATTGGAGATACCAGCTCAGTCTAGAGATGTTTCTTCTAAAAGCCAAGAATCCTGAATGGCTCAGCTGGTGAATTGCACTTTATGGGAACTGAAATGATGTGCCAGGCTCTCCACTGTAAGGTGGGATAGCTGAAGCACAGACACTTGCATGCCTAATGAGCTACTGCAAGAATAACACTTGCTTCGAAAGGAGAAGAAAAGGAACCAAAAGATGGGATTTTGAATTGGTTTGAAATGATAAACTTTTTTTCAGACAATAGGGTTAGCTCAAGATAGCAAGATCAAGCGTACATTTTTCAGAACTGTAAAGAGATTTCTTTTAAACACGTAAGTTTCAAGCAACAACAGATAAAGCTCCCTAAACAGAGCTTCAATGCAAACAGCCCTCAAGACTCTTGACACTTTTCCAGAACTTCTGGGCATTGTCTTCTTAACAGCAAGCTCCTTTCTAAAATGTACCACTCTTCCCCTTAGTCATCATCCATCTCATCAAAACTAACATGGTGACAATCCACTTATTCTAGTGCCTTGCCACTACTCCTGCAAATACACTGTGGATTAGCAGGTCTGCCAGATTCGCTGTCATTTATAAAACCTCTGAATGCTTGTCTTTCCAGGCAAATGCCTTCATAACATAACCTAAGTATTGTATTGTTTGTGGCACCTACACAGAGCAATAACATATTACAAAGATTCTTCTGATACTAAGGCTCATGGTATCCCTGTACAGCAATGAAAAGTATTCTGAAGACAAAATAGTTATTACAATAGAGCTTAGAAAATTAAATGTATTCCTCAAAGCTTGTTCATAGCTCACCATTGGTTTTCTTAGAAAAGTATTTCTATCCCTGGAATATCCATCTCCCCCAGAAACTTTAATACAGACTGCAGAATCTGCTTCCATGTGTGATATTTCCTGTTCTGAATTGACTTTCAACAGTAACAAAAGAACAATGACTTTTGTTACTCTTTTATGCAAGTCTGGTCTTTTTTCCATGATCTTTCACAATTTTGTCATCTGTGAGATGACAGTAAGAGCTGTGCATGAGCCAGTACAAATTAAGCAGTATTCATGTGCTTTCTCTTTTTTTACCGCTTTTAAGAATGCTGGCAGAAAATGATGGAATCTGCAAGTTTTATTTTTCATGGTTTCTAATGAAAAAAGAATTTGAATTGTATGCAGTGTTAACTTGAAGTGAGGACTTGGTCACTGTACTGAGTCATATCCTTCAGATCCAATGCAGCTTACGCATTTTATTCAATACATTAAAAGAAAAATGTCTAAAAGTGATTCCTAGGGCAGGTAGACGACACAAGGAGCAATACCTAATCCCTAAGCACTGTGCTAAAAGCTGCATGACTTATGTTTTTGAACCTATGTGTCTGGATTGCTCTGCAGTGACCTCAGTTCTCCATTATGTTTTTGATACCTAAAGCTACCAGTCCCTCACTTCCCTTTTGGGGAATTACAGGTACAAGACAGCCTGTTACAGCAATATTACAAGAAACTTGATTTAGCTCTTAGAAAGGTGTCAGGGTTACCATGCCACTGAGGAAATGATCTCTTGTCATGCACAATGGCACATCTTGTCGATGCGTAAGGACCTTCAGTGGTGAAAATGAGGGGCTGCTCAGTTTTCTAAGGTGAGCTGAACCACCGTTTGACATAGGTGCCTTGTATTCCTACGCTTGGGTAGGTGCCAAAGTTGGGTTTGGTTTGGGGTGGGGGGTTTTGGGTAAGCTTTTCTGTCTGTTTGGGATTTTTGGTTGGTTGGGTTTTTATTCTATATATTTTTTTGGTTCTTCTTACAAACCACAAGAAGTAGCTCTCTTCTTGGCCTCAGGATCACCAGCAGCTGCTAGTATTGCTTGGATACCAGTGCAAAATCCTTCTTTCTCTGTCAGTATAAGGACAACAGGCAATCCAACTCTAGACAGCTAGTACAGGGACTTTGAGCTCCAAGGGATCTTTCCATATTTCAGAATGCTATATAAGAACTGTTAGGCAAAAATGCCTTCTTTCTCCTCAAAGCTACCCCTGTTTACAGCAGATTATTTAGCAGTCATAGAAGCTGCAAATGCGGTCTCATTCCAAAGGCTTTTTCATTGGATATTTAGACAAATTCTAAAGCAGACTAAGTAAAATAAACACAGAATTATTTGTCAAAAATATATTACAGAAGAGAAACCTGGTTAAGTATCATCCAACCTAACTGCTTAAATTTAAAATACTTAGTCAAAGATTAGTGATAACGAATCCTTCTGAAGGATCAAATTCCTTGCTAGAACAACTGTCAAATTGCCATTTTTATAACTATTATAGTAGTAACATAGACTCAGTTTGCCTTTTCCTGCAGTGTACTTTAGGTCTTTTCTTAATTTGGGTATAAGTTCATCTGAGTTCTTAACGCACAGACATTTTCAGATGTCACTGCCTCTGTGTAATAATCACAAGATAATTCCTTTTTCAGATTTTCAGCAATGAATACACTGGATCTAGGATTGGATTTTATTCTGTTTTTTACCAAACATTCTTTGCCACAGATGTTTAATTAAAAGCTGCTAAACAATTTAAACTTCTCAGAAGAATACAAATAAAAGCTGTAAATGAAGTAAATATCTGTTTAATTTACAAACATCAGTAGCATTACTGATATCAGTCCAAATATGACAAAGCACACTGCATTACACATGTACATCTAACTTTTTTGTAAAAAAAATAATAAAATAAAATTGAAAAAAACATCTGCATTTTTACAGGGTACCCTGGGTTTTACTGAAAGAAGAACACAACCCACTATTGATTACCAATTCTACATTATAATTTAGCAGCAACATGTTAACATGGGGAACATTAGGGCAGTAAAGTAGTTTTATTATTTGAGGAAAGTCACAGTTCTTGATAGCACAGCTTTTTTTTCTTTTTTATATAAAAGGTAAAGAGCTCCATGGGAATATTAATTTATAAAGATCTATCTTCTAATGTAATTTTCTACACGCCATCTTATTTTCTGAAAGTACTGTATATAGGGAAAATTAACTTCTCTACAATTGCCATCTAGTGTAAAGACATTTTCTGTCATACATTACAGGTTCTTGGAAGGTGTCCTGAGTATCTGCTGTATGTGAAACTGCAGATTGTCACCACTTTCAATTCAGTGACACCAAGTGGTCAGATTCTAAGAAAAAGTAAAAGGGAACGGAAAGGAGAAGACAGACTGAAAACATTTACCCCAAGAAGACATGCTACGTTAGTTCTATTGCAAAAAATCCTGATTTTTAAGTCCTTTAAAAAAAATTACAAAAATACTGGGACAAATATAAATTAATATATATTAAAGCATTGAAAACCAGTAAAAGGGATGGCCTAAAAGGGTTAAGTACAATGTATTTTGATACAATAAATATTTCTCAATGAAACCAAATACTGTATAGAGTTGTTTAGAACTCATAGAAACAGAAATCCGTATTATTACTAATTTATCCATCAATAATCTATTTTATCATTCCCCAGACATTTATATTACAAAGAATTAATACTGTAAAAGGGAAGATAAACACTTTTTTTTATGCTCCTTTTGCTAACATGCTGACATAAAAGTATACATCATCAGGAGATTTCAGGATTATAGTATATTCTCGTATCTCCCCTTTCCCATTCATTAAATGGGACCTCATCTTCTCAAGATGCTTAGCGACTCCAAAAGACAAAATGTGTTTCAATCGTTATATCTGTGTAATCTGATTCTTTTCACTTATAAGGCTTCCTCCTCCATAGGTAAGTGACTGATATGGTCTGTCAAGACAATAAAACATACTGATACGAAAGTGAAAAAGCAAGCCTTGTGTTCTGGTCAGTTTTTCATCTCTGAGCTGTTAAGATGAAAGTCACGTGTGTATAGTGTCAGTGTATCTTCAGCATGTTATAAAGAAGAATCCATGTTAAAAGCAGTTAAAATTTCCCATCTCTGTTGCAATGTTACCAGGTCTTTTTTTTTTTTTTTCTTCAAAAGTCCTCTTGGGTATGAGAAGTCTCAGTTCAAGCACTTGAATCTTTTTTTTTTTTTTTTCAATGAAGAAAAAGTCTTTATTCTCATAATAAAAATAAGTCTGTTCTGTATTTTACAATATATTTCAAATATTTCCACTATGAAGCATTAATTAGTCCGACACGGTCGATAAGTATACAACATTTTCAAAAGACAAGTGTGACAGGGACACTTAGGAAGGACAATTTGTACAGCCACACTTCACAACTTTTTCAACCTCGTCCACAAATGATGACCCGTCAGTGCATTCAAAAGAGTATTTCCGTCTCTTGCTCCTTAGTGGTCCACAGCACTGCCCGGTTGAACATCCTCCTTTACATTCTAGTCTCGATACCTTCTTGGTCGTCTGGCACGCAGCATACCCTTGCTGCTTTTGGTAGTAATCTCGGACTCGTTCCCCTCGACAAGAGATTTCTGTCGAAAACAAGATTTTAAATAAGAGATACACTTTTGAGACACAGGTCAAAGAATGGTTGACATTGCTGAGGAAGATGCTGCGTTACTATTTGCAATTGGGATTGATATTTTAATGTTTCACTCACTGTATGTTAGAAACTAGTGGTTCTACCAAAAGTAATTTGATTAATTCTGGGTTTTATTCCCTATACCTCCTGTTTTCAGTAGAGCTTATTTTATGTATATGTAAACCATAAATACAAAGCTATTACAATGACAAGAAAATTGGAAGCTTAAATCTTTTCCTCTTTTATAAAAATACACATCTTCTGTTCCTACATTGCTTGCAGCTGGTTCTGTTTACCATAGGGAAATGTTTCAGAGAGCATGCAATTTAATTTATTAGACCTGGAGTTTAATATTATTCAAACTCTTATTTAATATAAGTTACATTCCGCTAACTTCATAAATTACTGAGGTATAAAGCCTGCTAAAAATGAGACATCTGTTAAAAGTTCTACAACTATATTCTTCTATTCTACTCACATCTAGGTACAATACAAAATAAATGCCATCTGGGGTAAGGGAAGGAGAGGGAGAGCTTTGATAGACAAAGGAAAAAGAAAAAGGTAGGGGGAAAAGTCATCCTGTTTTCATCCATCTCACCTGCATAATTCGCTGTGATAAATCAGTTGAAGCTGAGAGGTCAAAAGTAGAGTTTGTGATAAAACTAGGAGCAGAATCATTGGATTTGGCTTCTCAGTTGCAGAAGGTAGAGAAACAATAAATACAGAAAGATACAGCAGGTAAAAGGTAATCGTTAAATATAGTAAAAATGTGTTTCTGACTAAAGGCAAAAAAAAGAAAAAAAAAGAAAAAAGAAATGTTTTCACAGCAAAATATTTGATGAAAAAAATCCTCAAAATGTAAACAAATTCATGGGAAAAGTTTAATCTTTCTCTCACCAAGATAAATTCTTATGGTAGAAAAAAAAATAGCAACAAATGTGTGTGTTGTGGAAAAAAAAAAATCTGGTCATGTTTTTGGTTGTTCATGTGTTTGGCTGTTCATGTTTTAATTAAAAAAAAAAAAATTTTTTAAGACCACAACAACAAGATTATTTTTTTTTACCTTTATCACAGCTGTCCCCCGTGTATCCGCTGCCGCATTCGCAATATGGTTTCCCAAGTCCTGAAAGCCTACATTTGCCATGTTTACACCTGATGGATTGGCAGGGGTTAAACAGCATTTCCTCTTCATCACAGAGGACTCCCCCATGTCCCTGCAGGCATTTACAACTGTATGAAAATGCATTGATCGGCAAGCAGGTACCATGCACACATCTACAGGGGAAACAAGCCCAAGAGAATAAAAATAAATTATTCATCAAAGTTCAGGCTAAGCAACATTAACTACAAATACTTTGGACTCTACTCAGAAGAAATTGCTTTTGCTTCTAATGGACTTTTTCAGTGAGATGCAGTGAAGCGGTTTAATTGGTATGCAGGTTTACACACAACAAGCTGCAGTACGAAACTCTCACCAGAAAATAGCCACTGTAGATGTGTTATGGAAGACTTTTACAGGCCACAGTTACTAAAACCAACATTTTTTGTCTACCTAGATTTTCAGCATGCTTTTGAGAAGAACACAGCAAAGTCAAGTCAAAGAAAAAGGACACTCACCTGAAATGCTGGTTCATGTGTCATTTAAAGGAAACTCCACATTGTGAATCATAAAGTATGGGGCTCCCAGCACAAGGACAGCTCAGGCACTTCCTACCAGAAACTGGTCTGACCCAAGCAATGGCAATTTCAAAGCTGAACATGTGCTTGCCCTTCAAATACATTAGTCTGCATTGCCGACTGCCAGTAGCAGGTCTTAGAACGCATGAGGCAGGTCTTTACTTCAGTGCAAGCCAACAGCGCTCATCCAGTACCCGTGCAGAAACTCCCATTAGATGAGGTTGCTATCAAGCTGTTACCAAGTCTCGCCCAAAGTGACTGCACTAGCTAATCTCGCAGTTGAGATCTGGTAAAGGTTTGTGGCAGGGCCAAATCTTGTTGCGACACAAAAAAGATTGCGAGTTAAGCTGCATCTGCTAAGGTCTGACATACAGCAGTAGGGGAACACAGAGCAGGTCCTACTTCTCTTTGAGAGAGAGGTGGTGCTTCCCAAAAGGAGGATGTTTAATTGCCTGTTCCTAGGTGTGAGCTGAACACTGGAGGATTTCATCTGAAAACATCAGCAATGACTTGGAATGAAATCACTTACATTTGTTAATTTCATAGCACAGGGTCAATAACTTTCTTCCGAGAAATAATATTAATCTCTTTAACTGTTGTCTTGATAGACAAGTTTTCTATCTACATACTGTTTCCCAGGGAAACACCTGGGAATCTTCTCCACAGGGAAGACTCCTGTGCAGGGAAGAATGCAATCCTGATGTTCAAGACCACAGCCACCCTTCCCAATGTTTCTCTTCTCTAATGTTTTTCCTCTCTATATTGCCTCCCTAGTAGGTTGTGGCAGCCACCTAAATAAATGAAAATATTTACATTAAAAAAAAAATCCCATTTGATCTAAAATAAACCCATTTGTTTCAATTTGAAGATGGCAAAAATTCATCTAAAATTGCATGTCACGGTAAAAGAATTCTGTTAAGAGCAACATCTGATTTTGAAATTTTTTTAGATATCATAGCCTGTATTCCTGAAGACTTTTTTCTTTTTTCTCTACTCCTTCAGTACAATAAGAGATTTGGTAAAACTGAAGGGTGCATAATATTTTTTAACTTTTAAAAACTTGCATTAACTATTTAAAACTGTTTTATTTTATAAAGATCAGCAAGTTCCCCTCATCAATGAAATCTGCATTACAATTCTCCATCGGTACCTTTAATTTAAGCATGGTACAGCTTGAGGGGAAAAAGAGTATGGGGAGTCAGTCAGGATATTTAAACAGAAGGCACAACATGTAGCCTCCATTCACATAACCAGTTTGGGATCAAAAGTTTCAAATATAAAACTAAGAGCTTAATTACCTCCAACTTTCCTATTACTCTATATTTTGTGGAAACTGTGTTCCCCACAAAAATTACAAATTGTTCCTGTGATTGAAGTCTGATATTCCAAGACTTACTAAGGAATTGAAGGCTTAGACAGTATCACAGGGCAAATAGCTTTTGCTTAGTTTTCATTATGTTCAGCATTTGATCTGTTCACCATTGACAAAACATCTGCTTTTAGGACATCTGATCTACAAAGTTACTCAGGTGACAGTGACATCATGTCATGTTCTATACAGGCTTCTTTAGATATCAAAGCAATCTGTGTCAGGATCTTTGGCAAAGGTTTGCTTGACTTAGAAGATGATTAAATCTTAGCTAATGCCAACTCTTGTGCTTTTGTTTCCACCTGCTCTTTGAAGCCCTAAATTTCATCTTCAGACTGTACTGAAAGGAACATCAAGCTAAGTGCAAACTCTTGGGCACAGTTTCATCTCATCTAATTTTAGGTACCTATGTCAGGCACTCAAGTTAGATGTATAATTGCCATAAGCTCCACACAGTCATGGACAGAAATGCGCTTATCCAGAGGGTGGTTAGACAATTTGAGCTCTACTTCACTATGTTGAAATGTGTTTATTCCTTTACTGATTAGAGAACAAATTTTGGTCACTATGTTTTGAATTCAAGCACCTGGATTTAGGTAAAATAAATCTAAGTCTTAAGCCTTTTCATGATGTGCAGGGATCTCTAAAAGATCACCTATATTTTTGAAACAAAGATCACAATGACAACTCTTCCTCAGATAAAGCAGAATGTTGTACTGCATTAGATGGAGACAACGCCTCTATTCAATAAACAACATTTAGAGATGAATAAAGAAATAAAGAATCAAAATCCCCAGGAACTACAGAACAAAAAGCCCTCCTTCAAATAAAAAGTCTTGGTTTGGCTCTCTTAAAAGCTCACAGCACTGTATACAGCTGAAACAAACCTAATACCTTCAAGAGCAAACAAAATACGAATGCTGTGCTCACTTAACTCTTTGATCCTGCCTGTATCTGGTACTGATAACCTTGTAATTTACTGCAAAAAGCACTCAGGTTATAAGAACCTATGAATAATCTAATAGTTCAAGGACAGTTTAAGGAAATTCTTTAGCTTTTCTTACAGGAAAACTTGTGGTTACAATTTCACTTTTTTTTTTACTTCTAAAATATAAAATAGATATGATAAAAGTTGTGTTTGTATTTTTTAACCTGCAGTGACTTGATTTCTTTAAAGTCACTGTGAAAGAGGACAGGATAAGAAAGAGAGCCATAAACAATGAAATGCTATAATGACATGCTTCAAAAATTCACTGTTGTAGCTCTGGGAAGAGTTCAAAACTTAACGGTACTGACAGAGTCTATAACCAATGTTCACAATGCTAACAGCATTGTAAAGAATGCTAACTGCTTTAAAGGGTCAGACTTTCCACACACTACCCAAAAAGATCATTTAGACATCATTTTATTGGAGTTGAAAATCATTACTAGAACCTCTTAGCAAACTCAGGCCACTTGTTCTTAAAAGTCAAAAGTTACATAGGCCAGAGCACTGAAAATACCAGCAGCCAAAAACCTCAAGCAGGCCTACTTTACTCTAAAAAAACCCCAAAAAAACCAAAACCAAACCAACAGAAAGTTGTTTGCCACTAGTGAGGACAGTGGTAAGGACAAACAGAATGGCATCTTGTTGCCCAAGGTCAATAAATCCTGAAGAATTTTGAACTTCTGAAGTTTCTGATCTTCTTGTGCTGGGAGTCCATGAACCAAAAAAATCGAATGTGTCTCTGCAGTAAATTTATAAGACGTGTATGCAGAGATACCAAGACTGCCATACACACACATACACATATATATTTCTTCTTCTCTCTCTGCATATTTACATACATGAACCTGTCTATAGACATATATAAAATGTTCAAACTAGAATTAGCAAATAGAATTAGGACACAAGGACTTAAACAGAAGTTCACCACAAAGATAAAAATCTATTTGCTTGCTAAAACCTGGGGTGCTATGAAAATATAAAATATTAGATATATCTGTTATATCAATTTTTAAACACAGTAAAGAATGTTAACAATATTATTACCCCATTCTATCCAATTATAAGTAAGCAAATAGAATTTTTTCCATTTGCAACTTCTTCTAAATGATTTTTTACCAAGGGTCATACTAACACTTGCATCAGTGCAACTCATTACTGAAGCAGCCCCTACAGAAGTAGGTAAGAGCACCTCCCAAGCTTTAGGCAGAATTGCTCCCCTAAACTGCCAACTTTCCCTCATTAGGGTTATGGAAAGAATATACTATAACTGAGATGCTGTTTTCACTTTTACATGCCCCAGCTGCTTTGCTTCTTACAAGTGCGAACTTCTATGAAAAAAATACACGTAACAGGAGACTTATATGCATAATATACTACTGTTCTGTCTTGAGGAAAGACATACTTATTTCCAAGACACGGGTCGTTAGTTTGTTGATCACAGAGGGGTCCAGTCCATCCTCCTTCGCATTCACAGGAAAAGCCTGACTGGCTGGTAGCATGGCATGTTCCATGCACACAAACTTTCTTATGACAAGGCTCACAACCCGGCAGAATTCCCACTTGCAGTGGCACATTTCTGAAGTCCTGGAGTTCACTGTTGATATACAGATTGCGGATGCAACCATGAAAGCTAGTGCCATTCTGTCCTGGAGACTGGCGTAAAGCTGCTATGTTATTTTTCACAGGCATGCCTAGGAAATTAATAAGAGCAAATAATCAGTGTAGTCTTTGTTGCAATTTTCTGCACAATTTTCTCAACATTTTAAAAGAAGTATTTCTTAATTATTTTTAGCTATTCAGACTACAACCATGAACAATAATCTGGAGAGGAACAATCAATTGGAAATTGTGCTGGTTGTCCAACATGTGTGTAAATCAGCTCCAAACCTGTAAGTCTCTAGGTCACACTTAGGAGATATCTATAAGACTCCATGTGAAGAAATGTCAAAAAGTGTATATATTTCTAGATAGTGCAAATGCCCCCAATGTTGACCATTTTCAGGGTAATTCCTCAGTTACAGTCTATAGTATTTACAGGTGTAATTAGAGCAATTGGTATATGCGATGCAGTTACCCGTTATGAGCAGTTAAACATTTAAGATGAATTCAGAAGGAACATTACTATTAAACCATGTTTTCTTTTACATATGAAGTTTCTTCTACTCCTACCCCAGTTTCTTTCTTTAATTTTTCTATCTTATTGCCAATATATTGACCTTTTGATATTTGATATTACTTCCCAATAATGAATACACAAATGCCTAAATACCTTCTGAGACTCATAAATAGAGGAAATCAAAGTGCACTGAGCATTAGAAAAGGATCTATTTACCTGAAAACAAATATTCTTATTAACTGCATAGGTTTATTCCTAGACAAAATTAACAATTTTCATTCTGGTACTTAGATAATGACAGAAAGCAGCAATGTTCTGCATAGTTACTCCTTAACCATGTAAACTGATACTTCTCATGATTTTCTATAGTTACTCTGAGCAATTAAGAGTAATGCAGAAGTGCTGTGCAACCTAATGAAGTAGACCTGCCTTTCATTTAGAGGTTATTGTAATTTCATTAGTGCTTGGCTTCGTGATTATAGAAACGAACGATATTGCATCCATACTGTTGAAGAGCCTAATCTTATCCGTTAAGTAAATGTATTTGGTTTATGTGGCAAGGTTTTGGTAGCAGGGGGCTACAGGGGTGGCTGCTCTGAGAAGCTGCCAGAAGCTTTCCCCATGTCCAACAGAGCCAGTGCCAGCGCCAGCCAGCTCCAGGTTGGACCTGTGGCCCATCAGTGATGGTGGTAATACCTCTGGGATAACATCTAAAAAAGGAAAAAAAAAACCCAAACAAGTTATTGTGCAGAAGTAGTTGCAGCCAGAGAGGGAAGTGAGAACATGTGAGAGGAACAGCTCTGCATCAAGGCAGTGATGCAGGAGAGGGAGGAGGTGCTCCAGGTGCTGGAGCTGAGGTTCCCCTGCAGCCCCATGATGCAGACCGTGGTGAAGCAGGCTGTCCCCCTGCAGCCCACGGACATCCATGAGGAAGCAGATATCCATCCACCTGCAGCCCATGGAGGAGCCCCACACCAGAGCAAGTGGATGCTCGAAAAGAGACTGTGACCCCATGGGAATCTGTGTTGGAGCAGATTCCTGGCAGGAGCTGTGGAACTGTGAAGAGAGAAGCCCTTAGTGGAGCAAGTTTTCTGTTGTGACTTTGGACTGTAGGGGGTTGACCCTGGCTGGATTCCATGGACTCATCAAATCCCTTTCTGCAACTAGGCAGAAAGGAGAGGGGTCACCCACCCACCACCTTTATGGGCAAAAAACAGACTCAAAATGAGATAATACCTAAATTTATTACTAACAGGATAAAAGCTAAGCTAAATAGTGAGAAAAAAAACCAGTCTTAAAACACACACCACACACACACACTTTCTCCCCACCCCTCCTTCTGTCCATGGGGCGTTGCAGTAGGTTGCAGTTGCTGCTGCTTGCGATGTGAGTTCCCCCACCCCTTGGGGTCGCTCCTCCATGGGGTGCAGTAAAGGTTGAGTCCCTACGTCCCAGTGGGCCTCTATGGGTTGCAAGGGGACATCCTGCTTCACCACGGTTTACAGGGGACCACAACTGAGTCCATCCCCTGCTCTGTGGGGTTCCTCCCACGGGAGACAGTCTTTAATAGACTTCTCCAACGTGAATCCACCCCTCGGGCAGCAGCTCTTCCATATCTGCTGTCCCGAGGGCCACAGCTCTCACTCGGATAAAACCTGCTCCAGCATGGCTCTGGCTCTCCACGGGTCCACAGGTCTGCTCCAGTGTGGGTCTGCCTCACCACGGGTCCACAGGTCTCCTGCTCCAGTGTGGGTCTGCCTCTCCACGGGTCCACAGGTCTCCTTTCAAGCATCCACAGCTCCAGCACAGGTTCCTCCATGGGCTGCAGGGGTTTTAGCTCTGAGTCCTTCCCCTGCTCCATGAGGTGCCTCCTCCCCCTCCTCGCTTCTGCAGCGACCTTGATGTCTGCCTTGTTATCCCATGTTCTCGCTTCCTGGAATTTCTTCTGTGCAACAACTTCCAATTCTTAAATATGTTATCACAGAGGAGTTACTGTGATCTCTAATTGGCTTGGCCCTGGCCAGGAGCCGGATGTCCCTCCTGGGGCCAAGTGTCATTGGCTCCTATGGGACAGGGGAAGCTTCTAGCAGCTTCCAACAGAAGCGACCTCTGCAGACCCCCCCACTACAAAAAAAAAATTCAGCTACAGAAACCCAGGACAGTGACCCTGTGGCAGACCCACACTGGAGCAGCCTGTTCCTGAAGGAACACCCTTGTGGGGAAAAAGGGACCCATGCTGGAGCGGTTTGTGAAGAACTGCAGCCCATGGGAAGGACTCACATTGAAGAAGTTTGTGGAGAACTGTCTCCCACTGGAGGGACCCCACGCTAGAGCTGGGGATGGACCACCCCTCTCCGTGAAGAGGGAGCAGTGGCAGAAACAATGTGATGAATTGACTGTAACCCACATTTCCTGTCTACCTGTGTTGCTTGAGGGAAGGAGGTAGAGAATCAGGAAAAGTTGAGCCTGTGAAGGAAGAAGTGTGTCTTTAGGAATTGTTTTACTTCTCATTATCCTACTGTGATTTTGATGGGTAATAAATTCAATTAATTTCTTCAAGTTGAGTCTATTTTGCCCATGACAGTAATCAGAGAGTGACCTCTCCCCATCCTTACCTCAACACATGAGCTTTCACTATATTTTCTCTCCCCTTTTGAGGAGAGGGGTGATAAGAGTGGTTTTGGTGGGCACCTGCCATCCAGCCCAGGTCAAACCACCACACTAAAATAGTCTTGGAACTATTATATCAAAAGACTTGGACTGTAAACAATCATGAGTTTGCATTTCCTCACAGTGACTTGCTATATTTCCAACCCAGGGCCAAGGCAGAGCCATCAAAGCCCCTTCACACCGTTGTCTCCGTTGAAAGAAGCACTCAGCAAATATTTAGGCCTACGGTTTGAAGTATCTCATAGCAGAACTGATGCACTGAAATTGCCCTGTGTAAAAATACAAGGTGTATAAAACTAAGCAATGCACCGATAAACTAGATGTTACACTTGTCAGAAAATTTATATGTGATTTCTGGGAACCATAAGCATGCACGATACCAGGTAAGAGGAGGTACATCACACACGATTCAGAGAATTTTTTGTGTATAGTCTCTAATGAGGAAGACATTTGGAAACACAATGCAAGCATAGACACAAGCTTGTAGCCTATAACTTTTTGCTTCTTCTAGCAAGTTACCAAATGTTAGAAGGCCAAAATGTGTGCAAAAGTTTTAGCAGTATTTATTAAATAATTTTTATATAAAGGTTCTTTACCAGTTAGGAAAGAACTGCCATAGAAACAATGCAGACAAATATTTTTGACAAGGTAAGAGAGTAGTTCCCACCCCCTTTTAAGCTCTTGGTCACTGAACCTGACTGCAGGTCAATTACTGCTCAAGGAGGTAAATGGTAAGATCTCTATGAAATAACAGTCATACAGTAAAACTATCAAAAGGAGTATCTCATTCTCAAAGCTGCTGGAACAGAACAGGCACAAATGAGAAGCAGCTGATACCATACCTGTCTCAGCAATAGGGACATCCACGAAACAAGGAACAACTCTCAACTAGTAAAATATGCTCTGATTTCTAAGAGAAGAATGTCAAGTATCAGTGATGTCTGTGACTCCTTTGAAGAATTTTTGAGAAGAAACAGATTGTCCCTAAAGACTTCTTAAAAAAAGCCATGGGCTTTCAATATGATTTACTGAAATTTCTTATAGAAAGACTGAAAAATATCCAGTGTGTGTATTCTGACCATACAAAGGAGCCATACAGCTGGTAAAAGGAAAAAAAAAAAAAAAAAAAAAAAAAAAAAAAGTATCAATCAATTAGCTCAGTTTCAGTAAAAGTAATGTTAAATTACCCCTTCCAAACCAACCTAAATATTGTGACCCAAGAGTAACATTGAAAAAATCCAAGCAATAAAGAAGTGGGGGGAGGAAGGAAGAGAGGGAATGAAAGAGAATGAAAGTGCACACCATACAAGGACTTGCTGTCAAGTCTGAATTTCATCCTGCCAACTGAGGTGATGCTTATCAGAAATGCCATTTTAACAGGAAAGTGGCAAGAGTAAGTGTAAGCTATATGATGATATAGGTGTCAAACTAAGACTTTGGCAAAGATAAAAATACTGCATAAAATCCTAGTGAGAATTTAAGTTCTTAACTGATGGAAATGTGTGATCAAATTCTCTAAAAAATCTAGGTACAGTTGGATAAGAAAAAATATAATGACTCTCAAAAAGATGGTTAATATAAAGATGCAAGAGTGAAAATTACCTGTCTCATGAATTTTAGAAATTGTAAGTAGTTAAATTAGATAAACATTGATAAAGGACAGAAAACCTTAAGAGCTAACCATCAGCCTACTAGTTTTGGTTTTGGTTTTTTTTTTCCCTTTTTGTTTGGTTAGAATGTACTTTTAATGTTGGTTTTCATTCTTTTCTGGGTCAATATTTTCTATAACAGCAGAAATAATTGTCTGCTTGGAGCCTGATTGTGAATAATTGAAATAGAAGAAATGCAGGACCTCACTTAAAGAATATGCACTAGAATGAAAAAGACTACTGCTGCTCTGAGGAATCACACCACTAAATGTACAAAATTTCTTCTTCTGATGCTTCAAAATGATGAGGCAGATTAGTAATATTCTCTTAATGGAAACACAGATCTGCAAGGTGAAGAAGCAAGGAAGAGAATCATATGTCACAAACCATCGTCTCAGTGTTAAGAATGTGCCCCGAATAAATGTTTATAGTGGGCAGTGTAGCCTCATTTCATCAAAAGGTGCCTGTAATAGACAGGGGGATTGTTCTGCACGAAGCTCAGCTTTCAAGTAGTACTGTTGTCCTCAGCGGTCATTAAACAAACTGATGTTGACAATACGAGTAAGCAGGTACACAGTGACCTATTCGGATCTTCCAGCATAGGATTCCATGTAAACAACAGAAGTGATACCCATGAAAAAATGCAATGTCCCTGCACAGGGCAATCCTCCTTTGAAGATTCATTATATGAAGCAATTTTAAAGGCAGCTAATGCATTTAATAATTTTAATTCTTTTTTCTGTTGGTATGTAAAGTGATGACTAACACTGAATTCTGTCTTGTAAGTCTTCCCATTTTAGATGGAAGGAGGCAATGACAAAATCTGAAAAGATCTGACAAAACCCCAAAGTGCCTCACATAAGAATGGAAATTTTCAGACAAAAGTCATGTTACTCCTCATCATTTGTAACTGAGGCATTTGTTGTACAGTTTTATAGAAGAAATGGAGTCAATACTTGATTGGGATCAAAAGCAGCTGTTTTTGTTTTTCATTAGAGATAAATCTATGCAAGTACCCTGAGCTTTTCTGTGCATTCAGAAAGAGGATAACTAGCATCTTTTCTAGAGAAAGTAGGCATCTCACAAATGTACTCTTGGTAGCATAATTTTTTGTAAGGAGGCAAGATGCTTCAGTTTAAAAAGTTAAGAATTAGACAAAATGAAAAAGAAAATAGGTATTCTTTTTTACAGGAAAAAACAGATCAGAAGGAGACTCCTTACATGTCTCCTGTAAGTGTGTAAACTAAGTAGAACCTGAAAATTGGTAGAAGATAAGCAGTATTTGAAAACCACAGTGAATCCCTGATCACTAAGAACTTAGACTTGCTGCTAAGGTCAGTAAGGAGGCATAAAGTGGTGGCTGAATTTCCTGACTTTTACTTAGATTACACAGGCCCATCAGGATTCCAGCAGGAACTGCTGGTTAAAACAATGTGCTTAAATCCATAGTTCTACACAGTAAATTGCAGCAAATGATCAAAATTTTTTCAAATATTTTAGCTCCACCGATTTTACTTAAACAAACCACTCTTTCTTCTCAAAACAAACAAAAAACAAGCCCAGCTACATACTGTGAGGTAACTGTCCAGTTGGGTCCCTTCATACCAAGTGTCCTACCTCCTATCAGCCCTAAACAGTAAGATCTCCAGATATAAATTATACTTCATGGCTTTATAACTTGCTATCATTTCCTGCAGATACCTGTACAGTAAAATAGAAATGTAAACCATGAGCAAAACAGGACACTACCATTCTATACTTTCTGAATAGGTATTACTAAATCTTCATGTAGCTAAACAATGCTAAGCACTCTTCTTCAGTATAATAAAATGCTAAGTAACAGCTGAAAATTACAAAATTTTTCAGTGGTAAAAAATGAGCATAATTATAATAAGTAACAGGTGCAGTTTGAAGACATATTTCTTAAAATTGAAACTATTGAGATTAACTACTGACATTTTGTTTTAAGGTGTTATCTCAATGAATAGGTCTCTAACCATGTGCTTATTAAAGCATGTTATCAGAGTAAATTCTCTATGATACCTCTAGTCAGAAGCAGTAAGATCCTCTTACCTCCTACATACAGCGGAGAATCAAAATTCAGAGTAGATTGCTTGGACAAATTGGTAATTATCTTGGGACTTCCTCCATCAATAGATAAAGACAGACTCTGATCCATAGCTAGCAGTTCCACAATGTGGAAATTGCCATCATTAATTGTTTCCACACTGCAAAACAAACATTAATATTAAACAATTGATGGTCTGATAGGAATAGTTTTTTAGCTTCTTCCCCTTTAACAGTTAATACAGTTTCAGAACAGCACTTCTCCAGGAGTGCAGTTTCCTGACAGCTAGATTTTAAGTAAAGGGGTTGTTCACTGTGGAAAAAAGAAGGCTTTGGGGAGATCTTACAGCAGCTTTTCAATACTCAAAGGGGGCTTATAAGAAAGATGGAGAGACACTTTTTACCAAGGCACATAGTATTAGGACAAGGGGTAACCATTTCAAACCAAGAGAGGACAATTTAGATCAGATGGAATCTATAATGTAAAAGAAGTGACATAAAGAAAAAATTCTTTAATATGCGCATGGGTTAAAATGAAATGCTGGGACAGGTTGCCAAAGAATTTGTGGACTTGTTGTTGGAAATGTTCAAGATCAGGTTGGATGGGGCTTTGTGCAACATAATCAGATGGAAGTTGTCCCTGCCCATGGCATATTAAAGGTCCCTTCAAACCTAAACCATTCTATAATCCTAATGTTACTTCAAGATTGTACTTGCATGTGTGCATGTGTGCATCCTACATGTTGCAGAGTACTGGGTTTACATATTTTGCAAGTGTGAAGGCCTGAGTTGACTCCAGTGACACACAAATCTACTATGTCAGCCAGTTTTCCACTGGAGAAGTAAAAGCTGAATATAATGCTGCATGGAAGGTATGACAATGAGCTGTAGTCCAGAGACCAGACATTATAACCATTCCCATGAGAGCCTCTGTTTGTTTCAGGGTACCATCAAATGAGTGAGCTAAAGCCGTTAAAAAAGTTATTTAAATGAGCCATTGGTATAATAGCCTGAGATGGACTAAACAGTCACACAGTCAGTTAGCTCTCCTCATTGAGAGAGCAGTATAGCTGAAAGGGATTAGCTTCCTAAATCTCAAGGCTAAAATCAAGCAAATTACCTTAAAATGTCCTTAGTGTTGTTTTAATTAAATTAACTGCTTTTGTCCTGGAACAGATCAGAAGTACACGTCGTTGTTTACAGCTGTGACACATTAAATAGCTTCTTAGCCATTTATTACCTACTGCATGTGAACAGCCCCTTAGTATGGATGAAGGGTCGGTATGGTAGCACGCATGCTTTACACAAACTCAGCTCTCTGTGAAAGTGCAAACACACAACAGAGCAGACACTGGCACAATAAACACTTTGTGGGAGTTAGCAGAAGGGGGACTGACAGTTTCTGTGGGGGGAAAGGAAAAGGTCAGGGTTCATCATTCCAAAAGACCCAGGTTTATTCAAGGTATTAAGAGGTTTGTTTGCTGTGCTCAAGCAATAATAAAGATGCCATGATTAAATTATATAACACATTTCAATGAATCCAGCAAAAAGAAAAAAAAAATGTGCTGAGAAATCTATATGACTTCTTGATTTCAGGAAGCAAGAAAACCTAATATAATGTTCTTATTTCAAGGAAACTTACGTTATTTTACAAGTTATCAACATTTCACACAATGTATTTAAAAGAATGTGAGCAACACAGAAAATGCATTTTTATAGTAAGAGGTCATTCCAGGAATGTATAAAACATAATGTGTAAAAGGAATGTGTCTCCGATAAGAGCAATTATTAAAAGCTTCTGGTTTAAACTGTTTTACTGGTAAAAATTTACTGCAGAAAGAGGAGCCCTCCTAGGTAAGGGTGGTTTAAATTAAAGAGGAAATAAACACAAGGCATATCTGTGCAATATTTCCTGCCAATGCAGTTACATTACTTCTAGCCCATTTCCCATTGCAGAAATGAGAGCTGAATGTACAGATCCTAATGAAAAACTGAAAAAAACCCTGATGTAAGGCTTCTGGCACTCTGTACAATAATAATGATTTGGGAAGAAATATTCCCATACTTCCAATAAATATATGATGAAAACTAGTTTCCAGAATGAAAAGGGATTTTTTTTTAATTTTGTGTAAAAAATATTTAACATTTAAAAATGGACATCCAGATAGAACAAAACACAAGTGGATCACTGTTCTCCAAATAAACATCTACAATGAATTAATATTCTTTATTGGCCTTGGCAGTGCCATCATCTCATTTCTCAGATTGACTGAAGAGTGCTTTTGGGATGATGGCTCTTTCTGTGGTCAGTTCCCATTGGTAAAACAGTTCTCATTCACTCTACTCAGCTAGACTGATGTTATTGTTGATTCTTTGTACTTATCATGATTAAATCCTCTCTTTGTAACTTTGTTTTGGTTTACTGCAAGCACCTCTGTAGGCTGTACAGCTCTTATTTGACTCCTTTTCAACACACCTCTTGACTGTCATTTATATTATAAAACATCTATTTGAATCTCTCTATTGGCTTTTTTTCTGGGAGTTTTTTGCTTTGGGTTCTTTTTTGCTTCTGTTTCAGGCATCTCATCATTGTTCAGTGAAGTACAACTTGTCTTATTCTTTCCCTTGTACTATAAAAGAATCTTCACTTCCTTAATGAAATCTCTAAATCTCTTGATAAAATTCTCAGTTTTTTAATTTTCATTCAGTCCTTCTCAGTGTAAGCAACTCTCCATCTTACTCTACAAATTATCTTATTACCAAATTGTTCTTAAACATCATTGCTCCTAAACATTATGAATTAAAATGTTCTTTTGTCATCTTCATGTTTCACTGATAAAACATAACACATATGCTTTTATAATTCATTACCTATTTGCACTGGATCTGTCTGGGATGAGGTTAGTATTCTTCATAATACTAAGTATTTTATCTCAACCCATGATTTTTCTGACTTTTACTCTTTCTTTTCTCTTCTCCTCTCCCAGTGGGAGTGGAAGGGTAGGTGAGCAAGTGGCGTGACACTTAGCTGCCCACCAGGGTTAACTTATGACACTATTTCACAATATTATTTTAGCTATTTATAATTTTGGTAAAATTCAACTGTTTCTTCTTAAGTTTTTCATACTGAATGGTGCAGGAAACTTATTTTTATTCCTCCAACAGACCTGACAGTTTTCTAAACTGAAGGGAACATAAGCCGTCTCTTATGGTTCCATGGCATTTGGCAGTGGGCTGGCACCATGTCTAGCCATTTGTCATCTTTCTCAAAATCCACTGAGGCAAGGTGTTCAGATCTTAAAAACACGTAATTCTGCACAAACTGCAGGGATAGATCCCCAAAATCTTGATGTACACTGGCTGTATTTCAGCATACAGACGATTAGCACCTTCCTTCCAGCTCTACTTCTGGACTGCAGTAGGACTTGCTGGTTAGGGGCCTGCCAACCCATTCAAAGAGAAGGAATTGTCTTAGCTCTATCAGGTTTATATGGACAGAGAAAGAAACTGTGTGGTTTTCATTCAGAAGAAGCAAAAACCAGGCTGATAGAGAAGGAAGAGAAAGAGGTAGGACTGCACAAGAAATAGTTAAAATAATGTAAGCATCAGTAATGGACGGTAGTGGGTTGTGAGGAAAACAGTATTGGGGATTGAATCAAGCAGGAGTCTAAGAATGACAAAATAGAAAAGAGGGAAAGCAAATAAATAGGTTAATATAGATTATGTCTGTGAGCATTTTTTGTTGTTGTTTCTTTGCTTGTTTTGTTTGGTTTTTTTTTTTTTTTTTTTTTTTTTGAGCAGATGATCAAATCTAGTTAGCTTAAAAAAAATAAAGGGAGTGAAGGGAGGAAAGAAACCAAAGGGAGGGAGTGAAAGAAGGATTTGAAACATGCCAGGAAAGAACTTTAACAAGTAACAAAGTTACAGAAAGACAATATGCAATGAATGGAAGAAAATAAGGTAAAGACCTTAAAAAGGGCAGGAAATACCATAAAGATCCCAGGAAGGTAAAATGGTAAGAACTGGAAACTGGTTTAGAGTATAATGTGTAAAAGATCCTGTGCTACAACAAATGCCTTTCTAGAACCTGAAATAGAAGTGAAATAACATGTAATTTGTGAAGTGATCACTAGATACCCAAACATGTATATAAATGTGGAAATGTGTATGTATCTTTCGACACAGGATCACAAAAACATAGAATGGTTTAAGTTGGAAAAGACCTCTAAGATTATCAAATCCAACCATTAAGCCAGCACTGCCAAGTCCACCACCAAACCATGTTCCTATGTGCCACATCTACACTTCTTTAAATACCTCCCAGGATGGTGACTCCACCACTTCCCTGGGCAGCCTGTTCCAATGTTCGACAACCCTTTCTGCAAAGAAATTTTTCCTAATATCCAATCTAAACCTCTCCTGGTGCAACGTGAGACTGTTTCCTCTTGTTCCATTGCTTGTTGCTTGGGAGAAGAGACTTCCCAACACCTGGCTACAACCTCTTTTCAGGCAGTTGTAAAGAGAGAGAAGGGACCCCCGCAGCCTTTCCTCAAGGGCAGAAAGCTTCATAACAGTTGGACCATTACATGAAAGTTTGCAAATATCTCAGAAACTCACCACCACACTTATTCAAAAGGAAATGGAGGTTAGTAACAATAACAACAACAATACTCCAAGTGTGTATCTGCTTCACTAAACAACTGTCAGACTGTAACACCTCACTA
Source organism: Grallaria varia (assembly GCA_013396735.1). Taxonomy (NCBI): domain Eukaryota; kingdom Metazoa; phylum Chordata; class Aves; order Passeriformes; family Formicariidae; genus Grallaria; species Grallaria varia. The sequence continues at coordinate 152,091 of VWZG01004219.1, read as the reverse complement.
CAATTCCCACCCACTCCTTCACTGCATTTGCATTCTTCATTTGTCACATAATTCAGAAGAGATGATCACCTGTGTAGGGGAGATGCTTCTGATTGTTCTGTAACACTAACCTAATTGGGACTGTTTGTTAATTGGTTACTTTGTTATTAATCCCTTTCATGTTTATGGTGTTTAATTTACCTGTATGAGTAATGTATTCCAATCTTTCTCTAGAAAACTAAAATGGACAAGTGTGAATTACCAGTGTTTATTATATTCCAGTAATGCGGGAGAAGGCATTAAGTTTATGAGAAGGTAATACATGTTTTGAATCGGAAGAAGTATTCTCAATAGATTAAAAAAATGGGAGCCAAAATAACTTGCAACTATGTATGACCCTGATTCCTATTGCTCCTTATTGTTAGACAGATGCACCTATTAAAAAAATCAACAGAAATAACTAAAACCCTGAAAAAAACAATCTAAACTTCTACTTTAGCCTTGTCCCAGCTAAAAAAGAAAAATAATATTATTTTGAATTGCAGTCACTGGGAAAAGTGAATGTTTGATGCAATTTTAAATTTGTGTTCAATACTTCAATCTCTTGTAAATACAAACCCAATTTTTAATAGATGAAAATTTATACAATTAAAATACATGTACTATTTCCACATGTTAAACTATTTCATGGAATCATAAGAAGACTTTATGAAATAACAGCACATCAAAAAATAAAAGCAACCTTAAGATGCTTATTGGAGATGGCTATGTTTTTACTAAGCAACTTTATGTTGTATTTAATAGGCATGATTTTTTTTCTGTGGAATGCTTTTAGTAATCTACTAAAACCACAGTTACCTTGGTGTTATTACCTAACAAAGTTTAGCATTGTTTCCCTGCTATATAAACTTGAGCTTTTGATTTTATATTGCCATATGAATGCAATCATTTCTAAAAATAATTTATTTCAGTGAAATGTCCGTAATAGAATGCAGAACAATGTCAGCTGTTACAAACCCTAGAAAGTAATTATACACTAGATACGATTTTACAACTCTAAAGGTGTAAATACAGCAAAAAAGAAGATTCATGGAAAACTGATTTAACACTTCTCCTTTACTTCTGAAAGTATTTTTAGCAACAAGAGGGCAGTCAATGCCAAGAAGTGATGTCTGTTGTCTTTTTGCTCACTCTTGCAATGTCTGTCTGCCAATTCTTGTCAAGTTATATAATACGTCCCCATAAATTCAGGTGGTAATTTTTCAGAGAGCCAGAGAAATTTGACTTAAAAAACCCCTGAAAAATTATGTTCCAGAAGCATCTGTGGATTCTGCCTCTTAATGACTTTGGAAGCAAAACCTATTTCTTCTTGAAGGGTAGTGCCTTTTTTCAGAATCGAGATTTTAGCTTTCTCTTCACTTGCCATGGAAAAGTCCCACATTATTGAACTGTCTAACACAGAAGCCTCCATTTAATTTCTGCTTATGCAGTGTAGTTCTTCATTCTACCCAGTACACTAGGAAATTATTTGTCAGTTACACACGGAAAAAACCTCCACTTCCACATGTGAGCTTGACACAAATGTATAAATATTCTGCTGGAAGCTAATGCTTACTCAGTTTTAATGCATCAAATAATATATTATCTTTCTAACATATCTGCATTATTTTGCCATGCCAAATCATGTCCTTTGGCAAGAGGTTTTGAACGTCTATCGATACATTCATTAGCATATTTTTATTTTAACCATCTATTAAAAAGTGTGACTTTGGCATAAGAAATTAATACAGCTTTTTTGTTCTAGTTAGAAATTTCTTTCATCCAGGTTCACCTGTAAATAGCAGAGGCTGGATATGATCCTGTGTCATAACTGACCCTTACTCTGCCCCGGTACAGCTCTACTGCTATATGATCTTTATCGCCTTTGTAGAGCAGGATCCCACTGTCTTCATCTGTGGCAATCTAGTTAAAAGAAAGAAACACTTAGAAAGAACTAAAAAATAAATATTATATCAAAATGCAGTGTTAAGTGAATCTCTGAATTTACTGCCATAGTCCATTGCTTCATTATAAAATACTTTCCTGAAGGACAACCTGACAAAATTATTTCTCTTCCTATCAATAAGCCCATCTACTTCACTATGAATATACTGTTATTTCATTGACTCTTGTAGATTTGTAGCTCAAACTGTGAAAAGCTCTTTAAGTGAGCCAATGGCAACTTTGGGTAGTTTTCCACCTCATGAAAAGCGATTTACTCTCTTTGCCAGAAAAGAGAAGCTACAACACAAGCAAACTTACCTGTAGAGTAATATTGGTCTGGGGGCGTATCTTAGCCGAAGGGATTTGCAGATAGGATTCTTTGTTGATGAAGTTTATACTAATCAGTTTTTCACATTTCTCACCCTGGTAGCCTGATAAACACTGACAGATTGGTTCACTTTCTTTTATGATACACTGGGCTCCATTTTGACACTCGTAATTATCACAAGGGCTGGTGCGAGGTAGAACCATTGGTGGTGAAAACTCACAAAACAAGCCACTAAATGAAAACAGAAAAAGTCAGTATTTCCAAGAAAAAAATCAACTTTAACAGCAGACATATATGTTTGTGCTGTCTTCAGATCTTTCTCACCTGTATCCTTCTGGGCAGATACATGTATATCCATTAACTGCATCAGTACACTGTGCTCCATTTTTACATTTGTTGTCCTGGCAGTCATCAAAGTCAATGTCACAATGCTCACCTACATATCCAGGTGTGCAATCACATCTGTGAAATGGCAAAGCAAATGAGATAGCGTAGTGCCTTTTAACAATACAGTGTGCTTATGACAAAGTTAAGGAACTACAGAATTTTTAAAAACTCGAGAAAAGAAAGGCATTACTGTCACTTTGTGGGTGAAGACTGTGTAGCTTAATCATATTATTATCTGGGGAATCTACATATGTAATTAGTAAAGGTTTGCAGGTTAAACGTATTTACACATCTGCCTCTATATTGAAGAATTGTAGTTTAAATCTGGAGAGACCTCATGAATAATTTTGACAGTTCTTGGAATTTATGGGCAATGCAGAGTGTTACAGGATGCTGTACACGGCTGCAAACACTGAAAGTAATCAATATGCTTAGTTGGTGAAACTGAGGCAAATAATCCAAGGCTTGCATTGTACTGATGGTCATTTCCTTTGTCAGCTGAACATCTATGCTCTACTTACACAGTTTGGAGGTTATGCATAATTTTTTTCCCTTGAAGTTCCACAAGTCTGATTTACTACAAATATTCCATGGTTAGTGAACTAACAGAAGCCTCAGAACACATTATCTGACCTCCCTGAACCCCCACTGGACTAGCAACAGGATATCCTAAAGACAATAGGTAATGTCTTTTGTTTGTTTGCTTCTTTTGGGTTTTGTTTGCTTTGTTGGTTGGTTGTTTTTTCCCCCCCTGTGCAAATCTCGTTGTTAATGCTAGTGGGACCTCTTCAGGGAGTTCTCATATAGGAAACTGAGTGAATGCCCACAACTCCGTGAAAAATTAATGGAAAAGATTACAAATACTTGCATCCACATGATTTTTTTAAAAATTAAGATGTCTTTAATTGATTTAATTAGATCTTGTGATTCCCTTGTTGGTGTTGTTTCTTTTAGTATCTAACATTGGCTCTAACCTGGCAAGAGTGATTTTAAATAGTTGTGTAGCTTTAAATTTAGCACTTCAATCAAATATGTCCCATTTTTTATTCAACAACATATATGAATAAGAAAAGGGAAAAAAGAATATAAACCATACTATTAAAAGCTGTCTGAGATACAGTCTTGAAGTTTACTGCATATGCTATTTTCTGATTAAAAATCTCAGAAAGTAAAAGGAAAGATTAATGAACTAGGCAGTAAAGGATTAGATGCTTAACTTGGTTCACTGAAGTGACATGGAGGAAATAAACGTAACGCACCACAGAAATCCAAAAAGTTTTTTATTTTCTAGCTGAAAACTATCAACTTAATTTCATGTAAAATTGAATATTTAATACATTTGATATTTTTTCGTATTTTAAATAAAATGCCATCTCATAAGCAGTAGGAATGCTAATAAAAAATCTGATTTGAGCACAAAAGCATGCCATTCATAAAACAGGTACTNCTACTTAAAATCCGGCTGGAATTAGAACTGTTAAGGATCAGTAAAATTCAATAAAACATACTTCAGATAATAATGTAATTATACATGAAAACAATGGCCTTTTCTGTCATAATGCTTAATAATAACCAAAATGAGTACTTTGAGAGTAGAACTTGCTTCCACTAAAACAGAAGCAAAGGAAGCCAAGCAGGATAGAAAAATATAAATTTCAATTCGGTTGAACTGTAACAATATTTCAGACTTACTTGTATCCTTTGGGTGTCAAGATACACTTTGAATCATGTTGGCAAGGATTCAGGTTTTGAGCACAGAAATCTAGTTTCTCCTCACAGAGTTCACCTGAAATATAATGTATGTTGTCAATTCAGTGAAAACATCACAGTGACCTGAAAGTAGTTTCTATTTGAAAAGAAATGGCTACAACTTCTTTTGCTGACACTGAAATACTTCTTGATACAGTAATAAATACCTTTAGACTAAATACTAATACACAAAAAGTAATGCAGCTATAATAATATATATTAATATATCTGATAACTCATTTATAAAACAATATCAATTTCAATATCAATCATCTCTCCATGAATACAAATAGTAATCTTGGAAAAAAATATTTTTTTCCTTTACAATATTTATCTAGCTCTGCTGTACAGCAGAATACTAGTGATTGAAAGTCGTCTCGCTAGAACAAAAATGCCATCCATACTTTTCTCTTACTTATTTTAAGGACATTACACACAGAAATACCCAGATTTGCACTATCACTATGAGTAATCTATTACCTGAAAAAAACCTGTTAATATCACTGCATGTCAATACAATTCCAATTATCCCAAAATGAAAACTTGTTTTCTACTTTTCCTTAAATATGACTCTCCATTTTTTGCATTTGTTAATGTACCATAATTATCTATAATCTGTTCTGTGAAAAGAAAAGAAAAAAATATCTATGTCAAATGTCTACCCTTTCCGGCTGATAGAGGCAGCAGCTCTAATTTCCAACATGGGTTGCATAATCTATAAAATATTTTAATACGGTTAAAAATTATTTTATTTGCAACTTTATCATAAGGAAACACTTTAATCATTGTAAAAGATCAATAATGTCTTTTTCCCTGACTAACTAATCAGATGATAGCATGGGTAGTGCACTCACAGTTTATCACTGGCTTGTAAACTAGATATACTTATTCCAGCATCCATATGAAGAATATATGCATAATCAAAAGGTATAAATCCTGTGCCTGCTGAATTCAGGGACTGACAGGTCCACCAGACTCTACAACTATGGAAGAAGTAGAGTTGTCCCTTTTCCAGTAATAAAATATGAGCTAGCCAGCAAAGAGAAATAAAACTGTACATCATAGTGAGAAAGAAAAGAGTAGAAGAAAGCAGTGGAGGTGCAGAGGCTTTCACTGCTCAAACTGAACTTTCCTTCAAAGAGGCACAACATTTTGTATCCCGCAGTTTCATTTAGCAGAGCAGTAGTGGCTTCTAGTGTAGTGGACAAATAAATAAAAACTTAAAAAGAGTTGAGGAACAGTCTATATTAAAGCAAGGATAGAGAAAAAGGCAAGACTGAACCAGGAACAAAGATGGTTATGCTGGGAAAAAATACATTTGAAACATATATGCTAAGCATGATAAGACATGGGACCTCTACATCTTCAAAAATGAGAGGGCAAGTCAAAAAGCAGCTAGACAAGTACTCTGCAGACATCAAAAATGATCCAGACTGGTTCTACACAAAGATTTAAAAATAAAATAAATTAAATTAATAGCACATTCCTAATGTGCAAGCAGTGCATTTTCCCTACAAACCAAATAAAGCTTTGAGTTAACACAAGGAAATGGCCTTCAAGCACAGGCCACTTAACAGCCTCAGGAAAACTGTCAGTAACAATGTGACTTAGTCAATATATGTAGGAAACTGAATGGAGATCAAATGCAGGACACTGAGGATGACTAATACAAAGGATTATAATTCTATCCTCAAAGCCTCTTCAGCTCTCAATAGAATTATTAGTCTGGAAATGTGCAACTGCTATGACTAGGTCAGTGCACAAAGAATCCTGAAATACCCGGGATTCTTTGCATCCAATGATTTATGAAACAAACCCCAGATCCTTTTCTCTTTTCAAAGGGTTTTCTCCAAAAAAATACATATATAAGAAGCAGTAATTCTTCACGCAGCATTTAGTCAATTTGCAGACCTTGTAATAGCTGCAATCTGTTTAAAGGCCAGCAGTGTTTAAGAGTGAGATACAAATATGGGAACAGAGAATTCAGATTTTAAGGATCATGGGAGTAGAATAAGCAAAAATGACTGTTATTTTAACCTAGATTGTGCACATTCCTATGGTTTAGAAATGTATATATGTGCTTACATATATGTGTATTTATATGCATGTACATATGCACCTACACAAATATCTTATTATGGAATATATTCTATACCAAATTACATGCAGAACTGAAAAATAGATGACACCCCAATTACAAATAATAAAAATATAACTGTACAGTACTTACAAGACTTGGACAAAAACACTTATAAACATTCCCAAGATTATCAATTCTAACAGTATATCAGAGAATTTCTGAAAGTGACACATTGAGCCTGTCTTCCAACCAGGGCTGGAGGTTTGCTGTCGCTTATACATTTACAGTAAAAGTTCAGTGGATAAAACCCCACAAAATACCTAGAAAAAGGGAATTTAGGACTGGCATGATAGGAGCAAGCATTCTCACCATGCTGTCAACTTTATTGAACTGATTTTGCTACATGATAGAAACTGGGTCATGGCTTAGATTATCATCACACGGATTTTGGAAATTCCTTATGTGGCAAACAGGTTTATTGGGTAGTGTCTAAGCCTGTTCATTTTTGTAAAGCCTCCCCCAGATACTTACAAAATCCATGATTTCTTAATTAGAGTACACAGCATTCTAGTATTCATAGGTTGATGGCCGTAATATATTCAGAACTACATTGAAAACTGAATCACCTCATGTGGGGTGCCCAGGGGCACTTGAAAAGTCTTAATTTCCCACTCATAGCTGTGAATCCTACATAATGATTGGATGCTTAGGTTTCAAACAGGTTTACAGTTTTGAAAAATGTCCACTTCAAATCCTATGATCAATGTCATACAATCAGGCACAGTGCAGCCAAACACCTTGCAAACATCACCAGGTATTTTTGGAATTATGGTCAGACTTTGATGTGAGTACTCCGTAGAAACGCACACAAAAGCAGGACCTTTTGTGCTGTGACAGCAGAGAAAGACGGAAAGTTTCCCCTTGCATTTGCAAAGTGTACGCACTTTGAAATAAGTCAGAATCATATCACTGGAGTTTCAGCTAAACAGTACATTGGTAAGTAAGAAACAGGAAACAAGGAAAAGGACATGGTAAACATCATGGCCATGTAGCAAAAGAATCATGTAAAAAACCCTATGAACATAAAAGTTGGCTTTACTTAAAGTACAAACTTTTATTATAAAAAATAAATAAAAAATAAGACTAGCATTCATGACAGATTTGTACACAGGATCAGTAAAAAAGCCCATGAAAAATTAGGGATGGAATTCAAATATGTACATAATTTCTGAATGAAGATAATAATTCCAGGAGAACAAACCAAAATAACCAAAGTGCAAGGTCTTGTACTGTTAACAGATATAAATATTATAACTGATAATATAAATAACTGCTAGTAGATCTGTATTCTGAACGGAGCATTCCCATGACCAAAATAAAACCCTTTCTGAAAAAGTCAATAGAAAAGGTAAGTAAAAAATATGACATGGAATCTGAACCACTGAAGAATACAGTTTCCTGGTAAAGAATCATCTCCTTCAGCGTACTGAATTACAGATGTGTTACACAGAGTTTAACTGAGACAAGGTGAAAGGAGAAATTAACTTTGTTCAAATGAAAGGATAGTGATGAAAGTGAAATACTCATTGAAGGAAATACCAGATTTACCAAGTTAAGCTCCTTGGCTTTACTAGAAGGAAATCTTAGAGAGTTTCCTGGTTTGGGAAACATAATACAATGTTTAAACTACATACTTCCAAATAATCAAAAAAGATTGTGAAACAAATGTCTCAGTTCAAGGGAGCTTGACACCAATGTGTGAGGACATTCTTTTATTCATCTAATAATATTGTAACTGAGCTTCTGTAAGAGCTTGGCTAAGTAATTAAGTTTTTGAAAGATGGGAACATTTCTGTATGTAGGAAAATAAGCAACAGACTAGTTTGTTTAAAAATAAGCAGTGGATAAAGTGTCAAAAATCCTGTGAATAGCTTCCAGAGTTTAATTAAAACCAGCAATAACTCTTTTCATAAGACATCTTGCTTAATTAATCTAGAGAGTCTGGAGTCTGGTATGGGGCAGCATTAAAACCAGTGGAAGTCTGTGTGGTCGGCACAGTCCAAATTAAGACAACTCTCCAAGCCCAAGACAAGTATTTACTGAGAGTTTGCAGCTAGATATAGAGTGTGATGCAGACTTACAGCCAGATGACACTATTAAATACTGATGATGAGTTGTCTGTAGTCCTTGATTAGCTAACTAAAGCTGTAAGTTTGCTAGAGTCACAGGTCAGTTTGTGCTTCCTTTGTGTGTGTTAATTCACTCACATGACTTGATAAGATTATAAATCCCCAAAAAAACCCACCTTAATCATAGAATGCCAGGTTGAAAGGGACTCAAGGATCATCTCTTGGCAAAAGCACAGTCCAGACAAGATAGCCCAGCATTCTGTCCAGCTGAATCTTAGAAGTGTCTAGTTTTGGAGAATCCACCACTTCCCTGGGGAGATTATTCCAATGGCTGTGTTCTCATTTTGAAAAATTTCCCTTTTGTGTCTAATTGGAATGTCTCCAGGAGTAACCCTTCACCTTTTCCATGTGACTCTTTGTAAAAAAGGGAGTCTCCACCCTCCTTGTACTCATCCTTTTAAATACTGGAACAGGGTGATGAGGTCTCCCCAAGCCTTTTCTCAAGGCTGAACAGACCCTTAAATTTGGATTTTCCATTATATAGACATGTAGTACAACAAATAATGAGTAATAAGGCAATGAGGTGAAAAAGGATTTACATTATAATTTTGAATAATTGGGCAATAAATTTAAAATACAGTCAAAGAAAGCAATGTCAGCCACTATATTTCTGAATGAAGAGGAGAGGTTTAAAAAAAATGGACATGGGTTTCTGGATATAATAGCAAATTACTAATTACAGACAAGCTTATGAAGAAAGAAGTTTAAAATCACTCTCAAATTATTAGCAAAGCTGAGTGTGACATTAGAACAAAAACTAGAAACAGAGGGCAAAAAAACAACGGTCAGATTTTATTATCAAAAATCAGGTTTTTCCTAGAAGACTTATTTGCGGTTCCAAAGTCAAATAAACAAATATCATTCACAGACTTACAAGTTATTGCTAGAATAGAAGAATGTGTATTTATAGATCCATTCCGGCTTCTGAGCTTGGTTGTGATATACTGTGAGTAAACTCCTGTAGTGTTTATGTTTTATCAATGAGGTATTACTGTCTGACTCTTTGACTGGAGGTCTGTTTGATTCCTTCTGACTCAAAGAGCCAATAGAGCACAGAAGTGGTTGGAAAATGTCAATACCATTTAACAAACAGAAAAATTCTGCATTTTTATGAACTATTGAGCTTGATGTACACTATACTACATAAATTATTTAAGGTCTTGAGCTCATTATTCAGAAAAGACAAATAAAAATATCTACTATATGAGGGACAAAGTTGTTTAAAATTAACAAAAATTTACAGTTACAGTAGAATGTAGTTTATGACCATAAATCTGAACTTTTTTTTTTTTAAATTTAATTTTACAGTCAAATTGCTGGACTGTTCCTATCTTTCACCATCATGTCTTTTCAGCTATCTCCCATGCTTGTGGACCTCCACGTAAGATGGGGCTTATTCAGTTTAACATTTCTAGTTGTTTTACATATGGTATCTGGTGAAAACAAAGAAATAGCAACTTTTAGTGGGTAAGCTTTAAAACAGTTAAGTAAACAAGGATGGATCTTAGACTAGAATGAGCAGCGATCAAACCAGTACCAGGTAGCTCAGCTTGCCAAGGGTATTGTGTATACCTCCCCTTCAAGAAAAGGCAGTGAAATTACTTTAATACTCAAGATTTTAATATAGAATAGTAATCTGAAGTGTTTTAAGGTAGATGAAATAGAAAATTTTACAAGTGTTGAAAAGCAACAATAGCAAAGGTATCTCTTTATTCTAAGAAGCTGTAACATGTATTTCTTACAAGAATGAGGATTATGACCCTAATGTGAAGAAACAATTAAAGTTTTTACCAAGTTTGACATGACATGATTTGATTTTGATTACTTGCATGCTTAAATTTTAGGAAGCTACTTATTTGATTACCAAGTGAATTAAGAGTAGTAATGCAACTCCTTTACTGCAGTGGCAAGAAGGCTGTGTCTAAGGCTTGCCTAAACTGAGATAATTTGCTTCAAATGATCCTTTTTTTTTCCTGTCACAACTCCAAAGATGTCTGGCATGATAAAACTGACTGATCCTCCAAGCACCTTACAGACCATCAATAACTTCCATGTTCAGCTGGCAAGCTCATACAAATATGTATCACATGTACATCTGCTTAATTTTGGAGCTGAACCTAGTTCACATCCTGGGTGTTTGATAATTTGTTTGCGAGGATTTTGTTCTTTCTATAATGTTATAATTTACACTTGTGTAATACTCAAGAAACATGGGAGGCTATTTTCGCTGTTCAGATACTAATAAAGTGCAAATATAGCAACATGTCTAAATGGAACACAGTTTCAAGCACGAAAAAATTGTGGTTGGAATAATTTTCTGGAAATGTCTTGTAATCTGCAACAGTTATTGAGAAAATTTAGGCTCTGAGTTTAAGTTCTAAGAACTATTCATCAGATGTCCAAATTAATCAACATAGCTGGTATAATTGCACCCATGCTCAACAAGTTATTTCATGGATAATGAACATATTTTTATTACAGTGGAATACTATATTATTTTATAGACTGAAAAATACATTTATCAAATTGAAGGTAAGTACGCTACAAAATTATGGACTTGCTTTTAAAACTAAATATGCAACTTTATGTTGTCATTGATTAGGTTAGCTCTTAGATTGTTTAGATGGTCACATTGCACAAAAGATGGCCAAGGGAATGGCCCGAAGTTGTGTCAGGGAAGGTTTAGGTTGGATATTAGAAAAAGGTTCTTCACCCAGAGGGTGGTTGAGCACTGGAACAGGCTCCCCAGGGCAGTGGTCACAGCACCAAGTGTGACAGAGTTCAAGATGCATTTGGACAATACTCTTAGGCACGTGGTGTGACTCTCGGGAATGGTCCTGTGCAGGGTCAGGAGTTGGACTTGACGATCCTTGTGAGTCCCTTCCAACTCAGGATATTCTGTGATTCTAAGATCTCTGTTAGTGTGATAGGTACTAGAGAGAAACTTCAAAAAAAATTAACCAGAAACACCCAAAGTTAGCGGAATAAATCTCTCCACCAATATTACCTTTCTTGTACCATAGCCTCAGATTAATATGGTAATTTCAATTTCTTCAGATATTTACAGCAAAAAAAGGCCACAGAAATGATGAGTAAGAACATTGACAGTGTATATCCAGCATATTTTCTAGTATCAAAATCTAATTAAAGAATTAAAGCAAAACAGTGCTATAAAACAGATAATTACATTAGAATGGAACCAAGGGGTGTCTTTAAGGAGAGGAGAATAAAGATTTCCGAAAATCACAATGCAAACTTCTTTTTTAGTCCTATCAATGCCTGAAAAAAATTTTAATACATCTGAAAAAAAGACAATGAATGTAGTATTAAAGTACTTCTGCACAGCAATCTGCATGTTCAACAACATTCTTTTGACATGTATTCGCAGCAAGAGCCAAGTGCCTAATTTGAGGATTGCAGTGAGCTTTCTAAATTATATCTATATACGATTTATTTGATCATTGGCAAGAACTGAAATCCATGCACCTTTAAGGAAAGGAAAGTGAGAAACCAAAGTAAGTGAAAGTAGGCTTAAAAGACAACTGACCTTTTTCCACTTCATTCAGATTAGCAGCTTGCAGTGACAAAGACAGAAGAGACAAGAGACTTTTTACATTGTAATACAACAGCATAGCACATTAAGCTAATGCACAACTACAGCAGCAGAGAGGTTGATATAGCAAAATGAAGCAAGCTTCAGAGTCTCACCTACAGCAGAGCGAAACGAACAGAAAGGTAAGGAGTACAAGCCACCGGTGGCATAGGAAAGGTATTACTTCTGGAGCAGTTAGATCTGTGATCTAATGACTGATGACAGTGAGCAAGAGAAATGATCATCTGTAATCTATAGAATGCACATAAAATGACCTGAAGTTTATAGACTGAGGTTAAAATAAAGGAGATGGTAACGTTAAGAGAATAGCAAGATTAAAGAGTGCAGGACATAGTGAGGTAATTTAAATTATTTTTAATGTTTGTTTTTTTTTTTTTCTCAAGGTTTGATCAGACATCAGAGTGCCCATTGATTCCATTTGCTTACTTTTGTTTCACAGTGACAGTCTGAGATCTTAAGAAAGCTCATAGCATAGTGCAAATACCATTATTTGTCTTTCCACGTATAACTGTGGTGGCAGCTGTAAAACTTAACTGAGGCAGAGAAAAACGGATTCCTGATTCTCATGCAACAACTTAAGCTTTTTTAATTGCTTGTTTTCAAAGCAACACGGAATAGTTGAGAAGTGTCGATTTTCAAGGGATTGTAAAAAAAGTCAAAAACAACCTGTTAGGTTTTACACTGCAACATTCTTTACAGCTCATTTGAGTTTCTAGCAAGCCCTCCACATGAAAACAAAACCTTATATAGGAAAGATTTACATTTCATTCCAACATGTTTCAGCTGACTTCTTGCTTATACTGTACTGCTGAAACGTAAAGCATATTTGCAGATAACCATTCACCCAGAAAAATATTCTGGGCTGGTGCACTTCCATATTGAGTACATATATGCTATGACATCTTGAACACAGACAATTCAAAGTATTGTCAACAGAATTAGAAGAGAGCAGGACAAGCCTACGGTGGTATTTTCAAGACATATACTGTGCCACTCTTCAGCAACTTACAGCTCAGGGACTTTCTGATCTAGAGAAAATTTAAAAATAATTTTATATACTGAATACATAGCCTGTTTTCATCATTGTTAACCTACTTTTGCCCAGCTAGTTCATCAATTAATTTATGGAAAATACCTTTCATTAAAAAAATGCATTAGAAATATGCATATCTGATTTTAACCAGTTAGATACCAAAATCCAAATGTTTACAAAGGTCCTCGTGAAAATCACTCTACATACTTGACAGAGATTCTGTTTTTTATCTTTCAACTCAGGCTATAAGACAGAAAAAGAAAATGTTCCATAAATAATTTGGTACCTCACACACATTAGAGGCAACTGTACAATTACTTTATATTCTGAACACCACCTTTTCAAGATCCTGATGTGTCCAGACTCCTGTCAGTCTATTTCTTAATACTGAAGGTTATTTATTATGCAAGATCAAGAATGATAGACATGAGGACCCCTTTGACTAGATCAATGTTGGACATTTTCTCCTTACAACTAATCTAAAAATCACTCAGGATCTCACACATCGTGTCCTATTCTCAGGTGCTTTGTAAGATAGACAGTAGGTTGTATAATTCTGTACTGTATTCTATGCAATGGAAAACCTGAACTTTTGCTACAATGTTTGCCCAAATTATCTATAAAATCAGTTGAGGCTCTATTGATGTATCTAAAAAAAAAAAAAAAAAGCATGTGTTTTATTTTGGTAAAGAGCTGAAAAAATCCTGTGAGACAGTATAAATCTTCAACAGTTTTTAACTAACAGAAAGGCTAAACTTAATGATTACAAGTAGATTGTTTTGCTTTATTTTTGAGCTGGTGAGAAGATTCTCACCTACTCACATGTCCTACTGACTTCAGTGGTGACTATGAGTAGGCCTTTTATCTGTAAAAGCAAATCTCTGATTCTGAAAGAGTTACAGTTAGCAAATGAAAACACTTGCCATGTAAACTAACAAAATTATTTTGGTAGAATTACACATAGTTGTGAAACAAATTTAGAAATACACTTTCTTGTATTTTGATTAAAGAAGAACAACTGCAATTGAAACATCAAAAGTGTAATCAATGTTTATTCTGTCCTTTTTGCTCTAACCATAAAGATATATAGAGAAATGCTTGAAATTTTGTTTCAATTGTAATTTAAAATCTATATTTCATTTACAATACTCAAAAGTGCATCAGGCACACTTAAAGTTTTAGGCTAGCACATGGAAACAATCCTTTGTACCCACTCCATGGATATTTAATAAAAAACAGTCTTCTCAGGGCATACTGTGAATCCAGGAAGCCATGACTCTAGCAGTTAAGTGCACCCAGAGCAAGGCTGAAATGAAGAAATGAATGACACAGATAAAAACACCTGCCAAGCTGCAGAAGAGGAATGCACTTGCAAAGGAACTGTCTTCTATCTACTGATTATGAAACCTCTCAGCATGATACCACTGAACAGGAATACTGGACTGATGTGGCTTGGCTTTGCATTCCTCCAGCCTACACAACAGAATGTCTGATCCCATTTTTAAAGAGATAGCCATTGATCCCAGGGGAGCTGAAGCTTGACCTGAAATATTAGTTGTAGGAGAAACAGCAAACACTTGTCTCTACTTACTGATGCTGTTACCTGTTACTTCTTTCCAATGCTTGAATCGTCAATTCTACCAAAGATTTATGGATGAATACATATAACAGATTATGAAGGTGTATTTCTTATACTTGTATTTTATCATATTCACTCACTGTGCATCCCTAAGATTTAAATACTGACTTTAAATTTGAATATCCTAAACCATTGGAGCAATCCAATAGACTGTAGAATTAACGATGGAAACACTTTGGCTAAGAAAACAGCTGTGCTTTCAAGAAATGAAATTAATTCAGAAGTTCACCTCTCCTCAGTCTTCCAAGGCTCAAATATAGGATGGAAAAATATAGGATGACTATATGGAGTTAATTCCCAAGTCATGGTGGATCTTAAATTTCTTTTCTATGAATTTCAAATCATGGTTTTGTGAATTTAAGCTCTGTTTTTCTAGAGTTCAGCTAGCTGAGAGAAAATAGATCTGCCTAGTTAGAAAAACTATGAAACAGATCAATGCAAACAACAGATCCTACGTCCTCTGTACTGCTCCTCTAACTGTCCTCCATTCCCACAAGGACGATGACAGCAAGCAAGAGATCCTCTGTCTTGGAGAGAAGGCAATGCTTTGGCTTGACTGCCGACTGATAGAAAGAAATAATCAGGCACTTGTTGTTGTTTTCCATGCAGGAAGCATCACAGTCTGTATCAATATTTCTATCAGGGGGCAGGAGAGCATCTAGGGGTGCCAAATACATAGTTCCCCACTGGCATAGACAAATCCTTTTCTACCCTCTTAATAAGATGAGGTTTACAGGATAAGAGCAGAATATTTTTCAGATTTCTACAGCTACAGAGGTCCTTCACTGGGGTGTCTAGGCAAACAGTAGGGAGGGGCACATTTTGAATGACCTTTTAAATATAAAAATGCTGTGATTTCAAAATTAACAAAGGAATTAATGAGTGGCTATTAATTCTGCTTTTGACTATAAACCATACAGAAGAAAAATAAGGAGGGAAATCTGTCTTTAAGTCAGTTGTAGAGTAACTAATAATTCACCTGCAAAGTGGAAAATATTACTGTTCTGCTAGGAATTCTTGAATTATCTGTGCTTTCTCTTATACTCCTACCTGTATATTCAGGTGGACAAAGGCAAGTATAGTTATTAATTCCATCCACACAAGTAGAATTATTTTCACAGTCATTGTCTTCACAGTCATCAACATTTACTTCACAGTTTTCACCTTCAAATCCATCTGCACAAGTGCACCTGTAATAGAGAAAACAGACAAGGAGTTCTGTAATTAATATGTACAATACTTCATAATCATTTTTCCATAACAGAATATGTTTGATACAATGTAAAACCCCATATAATAAATGTTACCAAAGCATTTTTCGTATTTTAAATTACAGAAAAAAAGCTTCTGAAGTCATATCTTAATCTTTAGTTTAAGGAGCTTCTTAAATTAAATCATGGAACATTCCCTTTGAAAAGCATGCTACCTTTACTTTATAAGATTATATTTCTTACAGAAAGTGATCCTTTTGGTTTTTTAAGTTAAACACATGGAAAAGTCTATTAATTCGGGAATTAGTACGCAATAGTACTATTGCACTATTGTTCAGTTAAAAGCACCAATATAAAGCTGCCTTTAATGTTCCATGCACAATACATGCATTCATACAAAAAAACAAAGCTTGTATAAATTCTTCGAAGCAGTAATTTATTTTTTGCTTTTAAGCATGCTAATGCAAAACAAACACATTGAAATAGATCGTAAATGTAAAAGTCACTCACATGTGACTACACATACATTTTCATGTAATTTGCACTATCTATAATTTCTGCAGCTTTCATTATGAGATTGCTTTGAGTTGCAAAATATGTAGTGCTTAAACAAATAAATGAAAACGGTAAAATTCTGAGGCACGAATATGTCAATTTAAATCCTTGAGGCACAGTATTAAGAAGTATACACTTATTTTTTAATCGAAAACTGTTCAATCTTTGGGCAGAATTTAGATTAAAATAAGGATAAAGTCATAATGACTTGCAGGATAATGAATTGTATCTTTTCGAAGTGTCATTTCTAACAAGCTTGAGGTGTAGATTATTAAATGACTAATAATTTCACATAAGAATGCTAAAGAACTTTATTTCATAATTCATGAAGTACATCTGGAGTACTTGTACAGGGTGATTAAATAACTCAAGATTAAAAATGCTCACAGCATGTTTATCTGCTGGCATAGTGAGTTTCAAATGAATCATTAATTTTCAGTTTCACTGGGATTTACATTTTATCATTTACATGCTGTCTGTTGAAGTAATACATACAACAACAGATGAATTGTGAGATTTTTTCCAGCAGGGATCTAGCTAGCTATTAATTAACATAATGGAGTCAATACTATGTTGTCTTGACCTGATATGCCTCAACTAATCACAATCATTTGTTATTGTTTTTAATAGATTCAAAGCTTTAGCTTTCCACAGAAGACAACATGTTCTGAAAACTTAAGAAGCACTGAAAATCTGCCTTGTGGTGCACTTACCATCAAACACAAAGAACTCAAGGATTAACACCAAAATTATTTCAGCATATGAAATGCAGTAGCTTTCCATGCTCATTTAACAATTAAAAACCTACCAGAAACCATCTTTTTCTCCTTCTTTCAAGTGACAAGTTCCACCATGGTGGCAGGGGTTACTAATGCAAGCATGAATGGGAATGTCACAATCTTGACCCTATGCAGGGAACAACAAGTAAAATGTAAGAAGAAAACACAATCTCTAGTGGAAGAAAGCCAAAGAAAACACAAAGGTTGTTAAGGAGAAGCTTAGATTTCAGTGAGCTTTTTCCTCTTCATTCAGTACTTACCTTGAAACCATATGGGCACGTACATCTATAGAAGTCAACTGGATCATTGTTGCAGGTTCCATCATTTTTACAAGGATTTGATAAACAGGGATTACATTTTGCCAGAATATTAACATCCACAGACCCTTAAAAATACAAATTGGATAGTCAGAAAGAAGCAACTATTATTTCATATTTGACAGTATTTATCTGCCATGTTGCTTTAAATTTTAAAAGAGAGTATATACTTTAGATTTGTGGTGTTGGACTGTTCTTAACTCTTTTGATGTGACCAAATAAATTTGGGGTTGGATTTTTGGTTTAAGTATCTTTTGGATTTGTTTGTTTGTTTGTTTGTTTTTAAAGAAACTGACACCGAAGTGATTCCCATGTCCCTGTTTTCTGAAAGCTGTACAATTCTGATCCACAATAATTACCTTCCCTTTGTATCAACAAAATGAAGAATACCATTTCAGCTTTTGTTTTTTTAGGGAGTAGAAACTGCTATGAGAAAATGGGCTGTCACGGTTTATCAAATCCT
>VWZG01004219.1:94962-130341 GCA_013396735.1 Grallaria varia | reverse complement strand
AAAAAAAAAGCAGCTTTTGACTGAAGGTCTAAAGAGAGAAGTCCAAATATGCACGAGATGATCTGAAAAAGTCCCACTGCTTTTTCAAGAACAAAATTACAAAGAGATTGAGTTCATTTTTGAGGACACATAATCAGATGAGTAAGTCAAAACAGCTTGAAGATTACCTAAACAATAAGTTACTTCTACAAGACTAAGGATCATATTCATCTGAGGCCTCAGAAACCACTGTGAGCTTAGGAATGGCTTACAAGTATAAGAACACAACTTTTTTTAATTGGTGTTTCAATGTTTCTGAATAAGTACCACGAAAAATGAGGCTACAGCAGAAGTTTTCTGTGTTTTCGAAATATTTATGAACAGAATAGAGGAAGATTAAACAGTAAACAAACCAAGTTCACACTAGATGTGAGTAAAAAAATGTACTTTTATAAAAAGAAATAGTACAGTTCAGAAAAATAAGCTAGGAATTAACAGACTGTAAACAGTTGGAAGGAAAAAGGTTAAGGGAAGTGTAGATGTTTAAATTGTAGTTTATGACCGAAGCAACACAAAGTACCTTTGTACAACATGCACCGAGGAATGCTGTACTGCAAGTCCAAAGACTTTCTTCTCCACCTACTTTTTTAAAAGAGATAGCCACTGAAATCTTTAAAATAAATGCAGTTTCTGAAAGGAACCAATAGCTTCATCCCTAAGTATGAGGAGTAATGATGACAAGGCTGAGCAAAGAAGCTATAATAAATGTGTTTAGAGCACACAAGACTCCTAAATCACAGCTCAACTGTTTGTAAATATTCAAAATTGACACTTGAAAGAGAAAAAAATAACAACAGTACCTTGGCAAGTAAATTTTTTAGAAGGAGTTGTGAGAAGAAGTTTATCTGCCATTTCTCCAGGACCAGCACAACGTGCAATACCAGGCTCTTTGTATTCTGATTTTACCCAGTCAGATAGCCACTGCATGTTGCAATCACAATAAAGAGGATTTGCTCCAATAGCCCTGTGGAAAATACACAAATGAAAAAGGTAATCAAGTTTCGAAGGGTTGCTTTTTAAAAGAGAAGCCAGAAAACAGGTTGGCAAAACCCCATTCAAATCACAAACCTGTTCTCCCACCACTAAAATGCCTGTAAGAGCACTGAGGGTCTGGATTTGGGTTCTGGATCAAGAAGTGATAGTTTTAGCAGTAAACTTGGTCCAGAAACCTCACTATTCTTAACTGCATTAGGTGTGAACTTCGGTGAGCTAATACTAGCTGTCTTTCACTGCTGGTACGCAATGGCAAAGACCTGCATGAGCAGAATGAAACTGATACTGGGAAATTAAGTTAGCAAGAATAAAGTATTTATTCTGCAGCAGTCAAGGCAAGTCCACAGAGTTCCACCCTCATACTTTTCCTTTTCAGTTTATGGCTCCCAGGCTGGTACAAACCATCTGTTTCTAAGCTTCCAAATTTGATTTAATTATTTCCTCTTTGGAGCTCTCCCACTGAACTCACAACTATGTGCAGAATACTGTAAGAGTTCTCTGCTGCATAAGTTAATAAAACTACATTATCCTGGCTTTGTGGTAATTACATAACAATTGTCTCATGAAAGCACATCCATTTCTTTAAATAATGATCTTTCTGATTTTTTTAATAAAAAATAATTTAGCTCGAGATTTGCAGAATTAATTTCTCTAACAGTTTTTTAAGGGTTTATTTTCTCTGCTAGAAACTATAAATACTCTTAAACCTCTGAGAACAATGATACATTGTGTAGTTAATTTGGAGGATAGAAGCATTGTGCTATTCTATAAATATGTACTCATGTTCCTTCTAAGAAATACAATAATCACAGAACTTTCAACAGATAATCTCGACGTGTGCAAACACTGTCCAATGGCAGTATTAGAACATCCTTCTCCTCCAGATGTTTCCGTACTTTTTTCAGATTGTTCCACAGCTTCGAATCAGTGGGTCTTCTAGAGATACAAGAAAGCCTTCGGCAAGCAAAGGCAATAGAAACTACCTGCTCTGAAATGTTTTTTTTCTGCCCCCACTGAGCAGGAAGCCCTCTCATAATTCTGCTACATTCCAGCTGAACTCAAGAAAATATATTTGTTCAGTCAGAACAGCACCAAAAATAAGACTTAGTGACAGAGAACTTCCCATGCAAGGAGAAGCACCTAGAATTTGTCCATTCCCCTTGTAAAGGAGTCAGTGGCAGCCTGAACTGAGGCAATAGCTCTGCTAAAATCAGAATATTAGCAAGGATAATGGATAGCCATTACGAAAAAAATACCAGCAACACCAATCAAATCTATGTAAATTTTACCAATATTTCATGCAGCTAAGCTAGTTGAATAGAAGCATTTGAATGAATTATCAATGACTGAAAGCTTAATCAGTATCAAATTTCTGAGAAATAGCAACTAAATATAAATGTCCAATACTGAACCAGAAACAGATGATTAAATTTTTAACAACTGCAGCTGTTCAGAAACTTAAGAACCCAGATATATCTGAAGGTACTAGTCAACTTAGTCCTCAAAGTCTTAGTACCTATCAATAAATACAAGATTTGCAGAGGGTAGCTTGTTCTAATTTAGGTTCCCATTAAAAACTAAAACCTGAAAAAGTATTGCCTCAAATTGTATTCTGAAATCAGATGTCATGTGTTTAATGTCAACTTAACAGACACTGACACGGAGTCACAGAATGATTTAGGGCACTCTGGAGGTCATCTAGTCTCCACCACTGCACAAAGCAGCATTGCTCTGAAAATCTCCTGCTTCTTTGGGCAACCTGTTCCAAAGCTGAACCATCCTCACAGTGAAGAATTTTTAATTCTGTTCAAATAAATTTTCCTTGTTACAGGTGGTGATACCATCCTCACAGTCTTCACTGTGCACCTCAGACAAAATGTCTCCATCATTGCTGTAATCATTAAAGGCTTAAAGACTATTAGGTTGCTCCTCAGCATCCCCTTCTCCAGGCTAGATGAGCCCAGTTTCTGTAGCCTCTCCTCACAGCTCCTACCATCCAGCCACTTCCCCACGCCGCTTGCCCCTATGCTGGATTTGCTCTGGTTCATAAACATCTGCACGGTGCTGGAGAAACTGAACACATATTCCAGATGTGGCCTGAGGAGGGCCCAGCAGAAGGGAGTGATCAGCATCGCCAGTCCCCTGGCTGCTCACTTGCTAATTCAGCCCAGAGCTCCTTAGCCTTCATTGCCATTAGGGCACATGGCAGACAAGTTCAATTTGCAGCCCAGCAGCAGGCCCAGATTTGTCTCTGGCTCTCTGGCCAGTTCCCAGCCCGTACAGATTCATGAGCTTCTTTCAGAGAAGTCCTTTGCATTCTGTCTTTGATTATAGGAAATTTGCTAAGCATAACCAAAAAAATATAGTTAACATCTGAATACTCACAGGTGTGATAATGCTGAAAGATCATTAAAGGCTCCTTCAGGAACAACAGAAATATCATTGCCATGTAAAGACCTTAAAAAGAAAATAAACACAATAACATATGTGGATGAAAACCATCAGGTTAACTTGGCAAATTTCATCTTCTGCAAACAGTTTTCAGCTTTTTAATTTTTTTTTCTTCCATTTCCAGTTCTTCAGTGTTCCCAGATGTTTGCTGTTTGGAGTTTTTTCAAGCTCTAACTGGCAGCCTACTTGCCATTTGATTTTTTGCATCCTGGATTTTCATAAGAAATGCAAATACTGTGATTATTTTAAAAATGACAAATAAAAGTTGATAAAAGTAGGCACACTCCTGCAAACTACTGATTGGATTTAAAGATAGCAGAAGCGTTATTATTTCTGACTTTTTCAGCAACTCCTTGAAATTCTCATTAATTATGTTCATATGTTCTTTTTAATCTTTCATGAATTTGTGGAGCATACAGGTATTGAGTGTTTGCCAATATAAGTATTAAGGGTGTTGTCCTAATTTGATAGTAGAGCTGTAGAATGAAAGACTTCATTAAGCATCAATACTGGGAATAGTGTTATCTCTCTTGTAGCAAACCTGCACCAAAATATCACTCTTTTTCTCTTAATTAATTCAGTTACATGAATATCTAATACATATAAAATTATGGTCCTTGAAATTATCCATATTTATATTAAATAATTGAAGTTGTAAGAGCACTCTTCAGTAATACCATGCTTGAGACATTTAATCCAACTAAGCTCTTAAATGGTTATAAATTACCCAAATCAAGGCAAAAATTACATGTTCTGCTGGGAACTTTGAAAAAGAATTTTTGTAGGCTTTCTTTTAATGACAAACTGAAGCTGTAAATTAGACTGACTGTTCTTTATTTTCCTTTGTCCCTTTTTGTGGCGTTTCAACTATGTTTTTCCTAGGGGTAAAATGGAAAATTTTCTTGGAAACAAAAAGTAATGTTATTGATTTTCAATACTTAACCATGATGTCATTCTTTTGGAAATACTCCCATATTAAATGAAACAAGACAGAAAGAAATTTTGTGTTGGAATAAAAATATTCAAAATACAACTGCAAACCCCCCTCAAATATACTGAAGGAATTTAGGCATATGGCATTTCTGCTAGACTTTAATGCTTATAATAAGGAAGAACACAACACAAAAAAGAAATACAACAAAAACTAAAAAGCAGAAAAATAAAAAGTGTATGTCTGTATATAAAATGTTCTCCAGGGTCATGTAACTTCTTGTGAAGCACTTTAAGATTATACTACCCAAGAATGAAGTCATTTAGATTTTTAAGTCTGTGTAATTATCACTTCTCAAATATTTGACAGGTTTTAAAAGCTACTAACTTCCTACGGATCTGCTGTACACAAATAAAAATTCTGTAAAATAGCAGTGATTAGAAAATAATACTTACAACAACCTAAGCGATTTCAACCCATCAAAAGTCCGTGCAGGGATACATCTTAGGCGGTTGTAACTAAGAATTCTGAAAACATATAGAATACTGTCAGCAAGTATATCGGTCACTCCGTAAACAATGTAGAGAATGACCCAAATCAGCTTTTGCACACATAGCTAGTTAGGAAATAAGTTATTTTACAGCCTCCAAAACAATCCAGCTTTAATATCAACTAAATACCCAGTCTTTCCAAGACAAAAAAAACCCCACTGTAATGCTTTCAAAGAGTCACTGTTACTTGTTTCAACTTACAAGGTGAGCAGCTGAGTCATGTTGCTGAAGCTCTGATTAGAAAGAGTGCTGATTCTGTTGTTACTTAAATCTCTAAAAAACAAAGGCAGAAATTCAGACCTTAAAACGACTGCCCCAGTCCTGAAACGCTGTAAGTTAAACTAATGGACACGTTATTTTTATTAGTAGAAGTAGTATAATCATTGATATCAATATTTAAAGCAGCACCTATTTTTATTTTCACATGCTATATACAAGCCCAGCAAGTGTTTAACTTGATCAATAAAGAGCATTTTCATTCAACACAGATGAAAATGCAGCGCAGTGCATTCTTATACAATAGCAAAGTCCATCATGCTACCGAGTCAATAATGCATTCCTACAAGAACTCAAGTGAAAAAATGAAAGTGTTGTTTTAAAGTGGGAGTCATTCTAGTCATGTCCTTAATGACACCTGAATAAATATCATCTAATACTCTACTTAACATTTACATGCTGAAGACATCGAAGCCTAGAGCTATTGTTGTAAAGAATTCTATCTATGATTTATAGAGAAAGCTTTAATATCTTTCTTCTTCAATATTCTGATGAATAAAATCTTAAGCACAAGTACAGTGGAAGCTGGAGTGGTATGCTGGTGGCTTCAAAGAAGCTGTATTAAATGTGAATACTGCCTGTTCTTTATTATCTTATTGTGCTTTACTTTCCATTTTATGTTGACTATTTCACTACTGCTTACGGTATTTTGTGGTGAAATACTGCCTTTGTTTCTGAGGGACCTTGATCTTTTAACTTAAGAGTACTGTTGAATAGCTATGCAATAGACATTTCTCTGCTTGAAATTTTCCTGAAAGACAACTGACTCATAATAATAAACATACTAGGCAAGCATAACAGAGCAATCTATTCAAAAGAGAAAAAAAGTTAAAAATAAACAGATCTCCTTGTTAATCTGGAACTCAGAAGACTTGTATGTAATTCTTTGTTTGGCCACAGAAGGACTATGCATAGTGGTTTTGTTTTTGAAACATCTGAAGAACATTCTCAACTTTATAACAGCAGTATGAGTAAACATATAGAAGAGTTTAAAATCATGTGCCCCACAGGTCTGATAAATGGAGACTGTTAATACTCATCTGCATTTTATTTACTGTTCATCTTTAATTTATTGTATTACATTTGTCTGCTAAATTGTCTGTGTGAGTTTTCTGATTAGGAGGCAAAGTTACACAATTTCTGGCTGTGTTCATCAAAACTAGACCATGATACCTAATCTCTGTGATGGAAGCTTCGTCACTATGCTTCTAATTAACCTCATTTCTAGACATATAACCAGTCTCCACTGATAGTCTTGGTGCACACAGTCCAGTCTATACAGTTGCTTCTTGTACAGAGGTTCCAAAGTACATATTTTATGTGTGCTGCAAATCAGATCTTGTATAACTTCCCTAAACCATTACAAGATTTCCTACAGGTTCTACACTGAATACATTTGAGAATATTGCAAAGGTTTTTTCCTGATGTTATTTGAAAAATACAAAAAGTTTTGAAAGTTTTTTTTTTTTTTTTAATTTATGACTGTGACTACTTTTGTCTAGCACGTGGTAAATAAAGAAAGTCAAGCTCTTGTTTTTGAATCCCAAATAATTTTCAAATTTTGCAGCAAGGCTCTAAATCCAGTCAAAGAGAAATTTAAGGGATTCTGTTACTTCCCTCCACTTTTCATTCTGATTATAATGAAACCACAGACTGCTTTCTGAGTGTAACACAGTTCAACCCCAGCTGGTATAAATTTTTATAATCCTAACAAAGACCATGGAATTACAGCCACTTACATCAACAGTCTTCCTGTTTCTCTCACTGTACACTCAAAAGGTACAGATATCATATTCAAACCATTCCTGAAGTAGAGGTAATAAACTTTAGAGAAGCTAATGATTTGCCTCAAATCACATAGTGAGTCAGCAATAGAGTTGTCAGTAAGGCATCTTAGACAAGCTCTCTTCTTGAGTAATGAACACCATATATTGTGGGAGAAACAGAAGGGGTTACATTCAAATGTGGCATTTCTATATGAAGCATACCACAGAGCAAATCATATAACTGAATTTTCCTTCTTTAAATTAAATCATTCCAGTGCCTTCATGCAGCTTGTTACAAAATGCTGTATTACCCTAACACCTTACCCTAATTACCCTGACTTTATAAGATCTTATGTCTCTTTTGAGGTTAGCTGTAATTTCTGCTTATTTACTTTGTGATGTAATCACTAGAATGAAATACCCCTGTTAATAAAATGTGACCAAGTATATTACATGTAGGATGTGATAAGTAGAATAAAATATCCTCAGTTATAAAACACGGTTGGGTATTATATTTGCTGAAAGATATGATATATTTTACAGGCTTTTTCTTATACATAAGATCAAGTATAATTGAGTGGGTTATTATTTTTCATTTTGCTTTTAATTCCAGTAGAGAGTGTTGCTCTAAAACTACTTACATGAGTGTTAAATGCTTGTAGTTGGAAAGCTCTTTCGGAACCAGGGTAAACTGATTTCCATCCAAATAACTAAAACAGGAAAATAAAACAAAGACCATTATGTATTCATTAAAATAGCAGCATATTCATCCACTAATCTCAGAATCCAACAGTAAAGTTGATAGCAAATGAATACACAGCATTTCCATTTTTCAAGAAATCTTGCTTACAAATTTTGGTTTTTAGAGACACAACTGAGGATCTGTAATCTAAGATCCAAATGCTACTGTATCATATATAGTTAATATTATGAAGTAACAGTAATAAAACCTCTTACATAATAGTTTCTATTATTTCATAAAGACGCTGCAAAATTAGGTCTTTATCATCTCCATTTCCCACACACCTGGAGATGGAAAGTACATCTGAGTTCTGCAAGTCACATTAACTGTGAATTTTGAGCTATTGTAAATAGAAACAGATCCTGACATTTCAGATGTAGTCCTTTACAGTAGAAGCAGCAAGGTCTGGTCTTAGCTCTAACAGAAAATTCATTTGTCATGCCTCTAGTTCGGGTCACCTTTCCTAATTTATGCCTGTATATTTCATGATACATCAGTATAACATACTACAATCCTATTTCTATGGAGTATGTTAGGTACTAAAGACGGTCATCAATTGCTCTTCACTGGAAAAGTTAGTTTTTTCTCCCCTCTTTGTAGGTTCACAGCTCCCGTGTTACATTGCTCAGTGTCCTTCCATGCCCATAATTCTCAATAACAGATTTGTTCATCCTTTGCGTTAATGGGTGCAGAGCCATCAAACTGTATCAGCACCTGCCTTACAGGTAAAGGAAGGTAACAAGCCTTGCCTGAAAAGCTTCCAGTGTGCACCCAGACATGACAAAGTATGACTGCAGGGGCTCTAAATGTAACCAGGGCAAGTAGTTTAGAGATGATAAGAAGTGCTGAATTTACCTGATTGTTTGAAATGAAGCAGAAAATGGCAAGAAGATTAAAGGTCTTTAGTTTCTCAACTGAGGCAAGTAACTTGCTGATGGTGATATTACTTATGGCTCCTGGAACCCAAGTGAAAACTGCACCCTCATTACCCCCATACAAAGAAGATATTTTAGCCATCCAAATACCTGGAACATGCTTGAGTTAAGAACAGCCTTTGATAGAGACATTTTTAGTTTTATTTTGAGCTTAATGTCTTTATGGATGCTGCAACAACTTTGGAAACTTTATTCTTGACTTAAAGGGATGAGCTGAAACACAGTGAAACTTAATGAAATAACTACCTACATCTAATAGAAAAGGATGTGGTTTGGTTTTGGGTTTTTTTTGGCCTTGGACAGTGCCTTTTTAGTGCTGCTTGCCAAATCCAAAATATGTGTCTCAAAAAGTTTTATGTTTACACTCTGTTAATGGTATCACACAATGGTGGTGAATAGAGCATGGGCTCATATAATTAATTATTAAAAAAAAACCCACCAACTTTTAAACTCTTTGAAGAAGTAAGTATTCTGAGGAAATTCTTTTATTGACAGGTAAATTAGGTTATATTGCTTTAGCTTCATTAGAACTGAAGTACTACAAGTATCCACTTGCCTGATAAAAATTCCTCCTTGTTCAAATGAAGCAACTATCAAGATATTTTATAAAACACATGCAGAGTACATCCCAGAAGAGCTATGCATGCTAATGAGCAAGAATAATCAATCAGTATGCAACTGTTAACAGAAACCACCTCCATTATCCTTTCGAAAAATATGCTAAATTGCATGCTTAGACACTAATTAAAGCATAAAAAATTGTACACAAATGAATTTTCAGTCACAGGGCTCCACTTGCAATTCCAAAAGCATCTCTCTTCAGCTGCTTAGTTTTACATTGTATTGATAACCTTACAGTGCCAAATTGTACTTATTATACCAGACTATATTCAATGAAGTCATCTTCTCTTTGAAAAAAAACCACCAAAACTAAAACCTAGCAAAGTAAGTTATAGGTTTATAAAGCTGTGTGCTAAATTGAGTTCTTCATAATTTCATTCTGTTAATAACTAAAGCCTTTTGGATGCTATAAGTACAAGACTAATGGTGGACACTTCAGAGTCTTCTATATAATACCAAATTGTAAAACAGTCAAGCCTTTTAATGTCACTTCAGTCACTTTCTTAGTGACTTAAGATACACAGTTGTGATTTCTTCCGGAAAAGCACTACATTAACCAGGCATTACGAAACATTATTAAATACTTGACATATGTAACACAAACCAACTTCTTTTCTTGTAAATAATTTCTATCTATTTCTTTCAATATTGTAACCTATCTGATCAAGATTCAAAACAAATTAATAACTAAATGTTTAGGTTCATATTTTCCCTTTTACAATGCATAAAAATCGACTCATCTAGTCTTATGAGTAGTTTATTCAGTTATTATCTTCAAACCAAACGTGAGGTGCCAAGCTCTTTTTTATATCAAAGTTAATGTCCACTTGCATAGTCAAACTACAACCTTCATAAAATGCAATATTAACCATTTTTCTAATAGAAAAAAGTATCAAAAGATTAATAAAATCTCCCAGATTGTATAAAACTGCCTATGTTCTATTAAAGCCACTATTTCTGAAACATCACAAAACTATCATGATCACTGAATCATAAACTATCCTGAGTTGGAAGGATCACAGAATCACAGAATCATTAGGGCTGGAAGGGACCTCTGGAGATCATCTAGTCCAACTCCCCTGCCAAGGCAGGGACATCAAGAGCAGGTGACACAGGAACATGTCCAGGTGAATTTTCAATGTCTCCAGAGAGGGAGACTCCACGACCTCCCTGGGCAGCCTGTTCCAGTGCTCTGCCAGCCTCAGTGTCAAGAAGTTTTTCCTCCTGTGGAAGTGGAACTTCTTGTGTTCTAGTTTATGGCCATTGCTCCTTGTCCTGTCACAGGGCACCACTGAAGAGTGTGTCACCATTCTCTTGCCACCTGCCTTTGAGACACTTACATAGGTTAATGAGATCCCCTCTCAGTCTTCTCTTCCTTAGACTAAACAGGCCCAGATCCGGCAGTCTCCCCTTGTCATATTCTCCGGACCTCTAAACATCTTACTGACCCTCTGCTGGAGACCAGAATTAAACACATTACTCCAAAAATGGCCTCACACAGGCTGAGCAGAAGGGGAAGATCACCTCCCTTGACCTGCTGTCCACACTTTTCCCAATGTATCCTGGAGCATTGAGTCCAACTCCTGGCCCTGCACAGGACAGCCCCAATAATCACACCATGTGTCTGAGAACATTGTTCAGACTCTTCTTGGACTCTGTCAAGCTTGGTGCCGTGACCACTTTCCTGGGGAGCCTGTTCCAGTGCTGAACCATCTTCTGGGTGAAGAACCTTTCTTCACCATAATTTTGCTTCCTACTGAAGTGAAACTGAGAGGACTGTAGTTACCAGGGTCTTGGTTACCAGGTTACTTTCTTGCCCTTTTCGAAAATTGGGACAAATCTTCCATCTTCCAGTTGACAGGAACCTCTCCAGATTTCCAAGAACATTCAAAAGTAATTGTAAGAGGCCAGGTTTTTGAGTACTCTTGGATGAACCCCATCCGGTGCCAGAAATTTACAGAGATCCAGCAGGAACAGAAAATCCTGAGTAACTTTGGGGTTTACCAGGAGTTAATCATTCTCACAGTCATGGTCTTCCAGCTCAGGGCACTGGGATCCTCAGAGCACATCACTGGTGTTGAAGACACCGATGAGAAGGAAGCATTAAACACCTCTGCTTTTCTATGTCCCTGTTTGCGAGGTGACCATCCTTATCAAATAATGGGCCAGTGTTATTTCTGGACTGCCTTTTGCTTTCAGCGTATTTAAAAAAGCTCTTTTTATTGTTCCCAACGATACTGGCCACCTTCAACTCCAACTGGGCTTTGGTTGCACCCATTTTCTTCCTACAGTATTGAGGGGCACCTCTATATTCCTCCAATTTCACTGGACATTTTTTCCACTGGACATGCACTTTCCTTTTTTGCCTTAGCTCCAGAAGATCATTCCTCAGCCCAGGCAGCCTTCTGCCTCACCTGCTTGACTTTTGACATTTTCGAACTGCTTGTTCTTTTGCTCTTAGTAGAACATACTTAAAAAGTGACCTGCACTGGACTCCAGTACCTTCAAAAGCATTTCCCATGGGGATCTTACTAGTTCCCCGAGCGGCCTGATGTCTGGTCTCCTCATATCTAGAGCTGAAGTTTTGCTGATGCTTTTCCTGTCAACAGAGATTTTAAACTCAACTGCTTCATGACAACTGTGGCCAAGGTGGACACCACTTGCCATTTCACTCCAAAGACTGTCTCATTAACAAGCAACAAATCAAGCAGAGCACCTTTCCTAGTCAGCTCCCTAAGTACCATAAAACTATTGTCCAGCCGTTTCTGGAATCTCCTGGACCTGTTTGTGCCAGCTGCCAGTTAGCAGCTGGCAAGTTGAACTCCCCAATAAAGATGAAGGCTGCTGACTTAGAGGATTAGGGTAGTTCATTTAGAGGTGTAACAGCATTGATTTAGAGGTATAAAAACCATCCTCATTAAAGTTTGCTAACACATTAATATATTGTTTTCTCTTTGCTTTTTCATGTAGTTGAACTTCATTCCTTCCTAACCAGTGACCAGAGACTAATCAGATCCACTGTTGCCCATAATTTAACCCATTTTAACATGATATCCACATTCATTTATAGGATGGTTCAGTGCAGGGGATATAAATTCTGCGAGTAGTTACAATTTTATATACATATATTTTTCAAGCTTTTCAGTAACAGTTAGTTCTTAAGAATGTTTTGTGACTCACAAAGCATTGCTAATTCAAACTTAACCTCAAATTTCTCAAGACAATGTGAAAAGTCTTTATATTTATAAAGTGGTAGATTAACAAATTTCAACTGATCTATTGAATCCAATTCTTTGTTTTCTCTTCCCCTCATTCTTGAGCCTGACAATACAAATCTGAAATTAATTTTCATAAAAGGGAAAAAAGGGTTCCACTTACAGTTCAGTTACATCTTTTGGGATGCCTTTTGGCAAAGCTTTCAGGCCTTTGTTGCTGCAGCGAACTACTGTATCCAGACAAGTACATTCTGCAGGACAGCGGGACAGTGGAGAGCAGCTATTGTCATCATTGCCTGGTAAATAAAAACAAAGAGATGCTAAGCTTGCTAATAAATGTCACATCAGTATTAGCAATAATAGCTCACCTGGTCCTTCTTTAAGTACACATGTCATTTCTACATAATAGTATCTCAAGGTAGGGAAAAAATTGCATCATCTCTGTAAACCAGCGCTCCAAGTATTTACAGTTTAAGTGATGCTTTACTTAGTACAAAGCTGTTTTACTAGTTAAGGACGCTATTATATGGAAAAAATCATTAAAAAAAGAATAAGGCCTGAAATAAAAGACAATAAAATTAAAAAACTATTAAAAAGAGTCTCTGTAAAAAGAGACTTGAAAACTGACAAGCTATTACTGCAGTAAATGGAAGCATGTGTGAGAGATGCAAGATAGCAGCCTCTTTTTCCTTTATTAGGTGCTGAGGAAGTCACAAGCTAGGCAAAATGTCACTTTATTTGATCAAGTAACCTGAAAGTGTGATATATTCAAGCATCAACATTTGAAAATATTCTCATCTGAACTATAACATTTGATCAATTTTTTATATTATTTCTAAATTATTATTTACAGTATTAAACATAGCCATGAAGCACTTTTGAATGCATATATACAACAACCTGTGCTTGCTGAGCATGAAGCACAGATAAGCACAACTCTCCAGGATCTATGGGAATTACACAGCTATACATATAAGAGCTGAAATTATAAAAGGTTCAAATACTAATTTTCTTACCATCATCACATGTAAAATCCTGAATGGCCACATCCTGGATAGGAATCTCTTTGAGGAAGTAGGGTTTTTGGCAGCGAGGGTTCCCCGTCACAATGCGTTTCTTCCTCAGCCAGTCTCCAAGCCATGCAAGATGGCAGTTGCAATTGAAGGGGTTGGCCAAGAGGTTTCTGAGAACCACAGGAAAGTTTACCTCAGATGACACCACCATCTTTTCATTCTAAGTATTCTATTTCTATTTTCAAAAAGCTGAGCTTAAACTCTGTTCTTCAATCAATACTATGCACAAACCATAGGTGAAAGCTGTAATTTAGGCCCTGTGTGATGAATCTTGATACAACTCATTTAGAAATAATTTAAAACTGTCAAAGACCTGACTTCATGTCAAGTCACTCTGCACTGATAATGCAATAATTTCATATAGAGATGGAGGCTGATTACTTTACATTATTAGCTGTAACCTGACAACAGCTATTCCATTAATTTATCATCTCAAGATTTCCGTCTTTTATTTGCTCTAGAGAATAAGTTTCCTATCTGAAGTGACAGCTAAGTTGATTACGTGCCAGTTACAAAAATGAATTTACTTCTAAGACTCAGTATTTTTGGCATCTTCTTACTTCAGCACGAACCTATCAACAATTCCATTATTTATAAACATGTCATCCGTAATATGCAAAATTAGTCACTGGGTGCAAGGTGTCACTTTTTATGTAAAAAAAGAATTAAGTACTTTCCTGAATGATGCTACCTACAACCAGCATTTCCTCATTAAGCTGACTGGCAGCTTTGCTTATTGTTTTCACTTCCCTTCAATTACATCACATTTAAATAAAAGAAGATTATTTGTTTTCATTTGGTTTAGGTTTTTTTTAATAGAAAATGAGACTGAAGCTCCATTATAAACATGTATGAATTAAGATTCTTATCAGGCCAAAGAAATTTAAGACAGTAGTTGGGTGGCATGGGGCAGATTCAGCCATCTGTGACTGTGCGCTACCTACCCAAAATGTGGCTTTCTACCCTGTTTTGGAGCAGTGGACTTGTGCGAGGGGGGCAAGAAGGATGTTTTTCCTGCCTTCTCAGGTACTTCTGGAGAGCAGTCTAATGCTGCATCAAAGGGCACCATGAAGACATACCCTTCATGTGTCCAAGATGGTCATGAATAAGAATAAACCTGCTCAAAAATCCCTCTATGAACTCTTTTTTTCCCCTGTGCTTTACCATGTGCTGTGAAATTACACTGCAAACCATTAAGGGAAATGCCCCTAGAAGGTCAGAGATTTAAATTTGGGTACGATAAAAGACGAACAGGACTCACAACGTAGAGAGCGAATGCAGCGTGTCGAAGGAGCCGGGTGCCACGGTGGTGATCTGGTTGTCGTACAGCGAGAGCAGGCGCACCGAGCTCAGGCCTGTGAAGCTGTCGTTTCCCACGCAGCTCACCCGGTTGCTCCTCAGCATCCTGCGAAAGAAGGATCAACATTTCATAGCTTAGCCCAAGCCGGGGCCAGAGCTGAAGTGGTTGCTGGAGCAAGGGCCAAGAGGAATGATTCCAAAGGGGCTGCTGCCAGTGAAGGGACCACAAGCGCAGTGACCCCTGTGCCACCTGTCACCTCACTAAAGGGACTGAATGCACTGCGTGTGGAGGGGACTGGAAGACAGAAAGGTGGGTGGGTGGGTAGGTTTTACAGAGGCAGAGGGCGTTTCACAGAATCATAGAATGGGTAAGGTTGGGAAGGACCACTGGAGGTCACCTGGTTCAATCTCCCTGCTTAAGTAGGTTCCCCTTGAGATACTGATGGCTTGTCAGTATCTCCAGAGGAGACTCCACAATCTCTTTGGGCAACGCATTCCCGTTTTCCATAAGCATTTTTTCTTTCAATAATTATGGAGTTTTTAATTGGCAAGAAATGATACTGATTGAAATGCCACATATCAGACATACACAGCAGCCCCATCTTCATGTTTCCAGGGCTAATGACTCCAGAACTTCTATTCATATAGAGCAGAAGCTCATAAAAGCTGACTTCCTCCTAAGGTCCCTTTGACCTCACTTTTCTTAGGACAAATTCTACAACCCACTTCTACTGCATTCTGAAGCATTTCATTTCAATGAAATCAGGCTACCGTGACTCCTCCTCAGCATGATTCTAAGAGTTGAAAAAAATTTCACAATACTAAGCAAGAAATACCTATTCTAAAATCTCTCATGTTTCTATAAAACTTGCAAGCTTTGAAGTTTGTTGTTTTCCTCTCTGTCCATCAAAACCCAATAATTTTACCCCATTCTCTTGTCTAAGACTAGATGCTTTAAACAACTTTAGCAGCTTTTACTGCAAGGTTAGAAATTGTAGACCTGCTTTATTAAAGACACCTAATGTTTATGTACAGCTGAAGCCCCAAAGATCATTTAATCTTGGCTCTGCTTAACAGATCAGAAGGACAGGCTCTCTGGAAAAGGCCAAAAAGCTGTATATTGTATAAACATCTTTTTTTTTTGTGTATGGAAAGAACTGAACTGCCTCATGGAAACAATGAAATGAGTTCAAGATATAGGGCCTTTAATCCTCCTTTCACAGTTAAAATGACATAAAAATTACTTAGGAGAGAATAATTTACCACATTTCAATATCCACCAGAACAATTTTTCCTTTTAGCAAAATTCCCACTGATGGTTGAGCCGAACTGAGTCAGACTCCACTATGTAAAATGTGTAATTTCCATGTAAAATTCTGTTACTTTGATGCAGATTATTATTCCCATTTCCATTTCTGAAGTTGGATGTTTACTCATTCTCAACTGCTTCATAATTTTAGAGGACTCATAATACCCATAATTAGTAATCAATTAATTAATATAATGTATAACTTCTTACACAATAGGAACAAAAACTAAGATATGCTTGAATAATCCATAGCTAATTCTCCAAAATCAATTTTTTAGGATAGAATATTACTTGCCAAAATACCTGGAAGAAAGGAAGCATAGAAACACCCAAATAATTACACTTACAGTGTTTTGAGACTTTCTAGTCCTTTGAACATTTTGTGTCGAACACTTTCCAAGCGGTTGCTGGTGAGTAATAGTTCATTCACACCAGAGGCTCCATCAAATGCTCCTTCTTCAATATCGGTTATCTTGTTATTGCTCAGGTTTCTATTACACATTAACAAAACCAGAGAAGAACATGTTTTATTTTATAAATATCCTAAATTAACTGTTAAATGCTGCAGACTGCATAAATTCCAAGACACTGAGAATCATTGAATCACTAAACTTGGCAAAACCTTCAAGATCATCAAATCCAATATTGATGCAATAACCAAGTTACTGTGTAAAAGCAACAAATGTATCATTCAAATTCAAACCAATAAAAATAAAATTTAATGCTCTTCTAATTAAACAAATAAAGATACTTAATCTTTGGAAGGTGTTTTTAAATAATGGCAATTACCCAGTCCATGCTGCTGCCACATAAGAACATATTTTCATAATTTTGAACCTTGTTAGTAGCTGTATATTTTTTCACATCTCTAGTCTTTGTAACATTTTTAGATGAATTAATAACAAAATGATACTGAATGAGTGCAGCACAACTAACCTCTCTGATTTCTTTATTTTATTTCTATAGACAAATGTAAGAAATCAGTATAAACAGCAACATATGCAAATAAAATGTGTGAATGTAAACAGTGCATGAAACGGTAATAATTTATGACATTAGTTAGAAAGGAGGCTTTATAAGCAAGATAGTTCATTTATCTGCAATTTGCATGCAAAGTGGATCAAAATGTGGGAAAATGACCTAAAATACTGCCAAAATATTTAGTGTTTACTATTTCAATTGAAATACGGAAATTACATCCCAAATGGATAGTATCTGTACTATGCAGACACAAAAGCATACATATTCAACAACACGCATTTTCTTAAATATTTTTTATGTCATTCTCCTTTTGTTTTGTTTGTTTCATGTAACTATTTACACATACTACAGAAGTACATATCTACGCACTAAACTGCTACAATTCACTAGTGATTTTTCAAAAGCCCTTAAAAACACTCTGAGACAATGTAAAAGGAAGGGAAGCTAAAAAATTTATTTGATGGAATTAATGGTGCTGGGAAGAAAATCAAACATTATTTGATTCAATTTCTAGAACAGCATTTTAATAATTCAAAACAAGAAAGATACTATTTGTCGAAACAAAAATTCCTAAGCTTGCCAAAATGAACTAGTACCTTTATCTAAAGCATAGAAAACAAGGAGTTTGTGGCTTAATCTTTAGTGCCCACTACCCTCCCTAGCCTAGCTGAAATTTAAGTACACTCTGCCTGTGATGAAGGATATAGTTGTAGAATTGTAGAATCAGTTAGGTCAGATAAGACCTTTAATATCATCAGGTCCAAGCATTTAACCCAGCAAGTCCCCCACAAAATCATGCCCTTGAGTATGTAAAATCCCTCCAGGGATGGTGACATCACCACTTTCTTGTGTGGCTTGTTTCATTGCTTGACAGCCCTTTCCATGGAGAAATTTTTTCCTAAGATCCAATCTAAAACTCCCCTGCTGCAATTTGATGTCATTTCCTCTCATCTTGTCACTTGTGTACTTGGGAGAAGAGGCTGATTCCCAACTCACTACACCCTGCTTTCAGGAAGTTGCAGAGTGAAGGTCCCCCCCCGAGCCTCCTTTTCTGCAGGCAGAACAACCCCAATTTCCTAAGCTGCTCCTCATCAGGCTTGGGCTCCGCACCCTTCAACAACTTTGTTGCCCTTCTCTGGAGTCACTCCAGTACCTCAATGCGTTTTTTGTAGAGAGGGTCCCAAAGCAGCACACAGCGCTCAAGATGCAGCCTCATCAGTGCTAAGTACAGCAATCCCTTCATCAACCTACTGGCCACACTATTTCTGACATAGGCCAGGATGGCATTGACCTTCTTAACCACCTGGGCACATGCCAGCTCCTGTTCACCCGGCTGTTGACCAGCACCCCTAGGTCCTTTTCTGCTGGGCCACTTTCCAGCCACTCACCCCCAAGCCTGTAGCGATGCATGGGAATGTTATGACTGAAGTGCAGGACCTGGCACTTGGGACTTGAACCTCATCCTGTTGGCCTTGGCCCATTGATCCAGCCTGTCCAGATCCCTCTGCAGAGCCTTCCTACCCTCCAGCACATCAACATTCCTGCCCAGCTCGGTGTTGACTGCAAACCTGCAGAGAGTGCATTTAACCCTTTGTCCAGATCATCCATAAAGATTAAACAGGACTGGGAGAACTCCAGTTGTGCCAGCTGGATGTAACTCCATTCACCACCACTCTCTGAGCCTGGACCTCCAGCCAGATTTTTACCCAGCTAAGTATACATCCATCCAAGCCATGAGCAGCCAGTTTATCCAAGAGAATGCGATGGGAAATGGTGTCAACGACTTTACTATAGTCTAAGCAGACAACATCCACAATCATGACTTTAATTTAGTTTCACAGTGGAGCTAATCAGTCTTCTGTAAGGTGCTGTAGAAGACTAGAAACAAGAATAATTTCTCATCTCAGCTGGCTTATGCATGTCAAGCCCTTAGTTTCCTAAAATCTCTTTTGTTACTGGTGTAACATGGATGCTACTGCACCCACTTAACATCGATATTTTAAGGATTAATGTTGCATAGCTAATCGATGTTGCAGTGCATACACACGCTTTATCAGTGATGAACCATCAAATCAATGATATATTTAGGCCTCAATTTTTCAATGTCATCTGTGCAGAAAGACCTTTACATCTACTTTGAACCTCAAGAAGAAATACGAGCTCCACAAAAATACAAAATTCATTCATACTGGTGTCTCTGTAACATCAGCACCTCACTGCTTTCCAGTTATGCTTAAGCAGTCACTGTATTCATCTCATAATGATAAAATGTTGTAACAACTGATAACTATATTAGGAAGTAATGGAACAGAATTATTAAAATAGCTAAGTTTACATTAACAGTTTTCATTTTTGTCCCTGTCTCTTCTCAATTAACCAGATACAAACCCCTTGGGAGTTCCAGCAGACAGCTACACTGAGATGGATTAATACTCCTCCTTTTTTTTCTTTTATCTTGAACACTTCCTCAACTTAAAAGAATTATTCTTAAATATGAGGAACTGGTATATGTATAAATGAATATGTATAAATGTGGGTGTATGCACATGTATGTATGGAACATAATTCTTTTCATTTCATAGGATCATACAGTCACAGAACAGCTTGGGGAAGAGACCTTCAATAATATCTAGTTCCAACTCCTCTGCCACCGGCAGGGACATCTTTCACTAGACAAGGCTGCTCAGAGCCCTGTCCAGCTTTGCACTGAACACTTCCAGGGATGGGACATCAACAACTTCACCAGGTAACCTTTTCCAGTGCCCCACTACCCACAGCGTAAAACATTTCTTTCTGATATCTAATCTAAACCTACTCTCTTTCATTTTAAACCCATTCCCCCCCGTCCTGGCACTACATGCTCTTGTAAAAAGTCCCTCTCCATCTTTCCTGTAGGCTCCCTTCAGGTACTAGAAGGCCAAAATTAGATCACCCTGAAGCCTTCTTTTCTCCAGGCTAAACAAACCTAATTCTCTCAGACCTTCCTCGTAGGAGAAGTACTCCATTCCTGTAATCATCTTGGTGACTCTCCTCTGGACTCACTCCAACAGGTCCATGTCCTTCCTGTGCTGGGAACCCCAGCGCTGGATGCAGCACTCCATGTGGGGTTTCACCAAAGTGGAGTAGAGGGGCAGAATCACCTCTCTTGACCAGCTGGCCATGCTGCTTTGATGCAGCTCAGGATACAATTGGCTTTCTGGACTGCATGTGCCTATTGCTGGCTCATGTCAATCTTCTCATCAAACAATAACCCCAAGTCCTCCTCAGAGGTGCTTTTGATTTGTTCATTCTCCAACCTGTATTGATATTGGGAGTTGCATGACCCAGATGCAGCACCTTGCACTTCTTCTTGTTAAAACTCATGAGATTCCCAGGAACTCACTTCTCGACCGTGTCCAGGTCCCTCTGGATAGTAGCATCCTGTCCTTCAGGTGTGTTAACCACACCACTCAACTTGGTGCCATCTTAAAACATGCTGAGGGTGCACTCGACCTCTTTGTCTATGCCATTGAGGAAGACATTAAATAGCAGTGGTCCTAGTATGTACCCCTGAGTGACACCACTTGTCACCGATGTTCATTGGGACCATTGATCAGTACCATCTGGATGTCACAGTCTAAACAAGTTCTCATCCATCTAACAGTCCACTCACTGAATCCATCTCCCTCTAATTTAGAGAGAAGGATGTTGTGGGGAACCATGTCAAAATCTTTACAGAAGTCCAGATAAATGACACCTGTAGTCCTTCCCTTGTCCACCGATTCTTCATATTGATATTTATATTTCAAAAGCTTTAAAACATGTCAATCTGAGATTCTTGAAGAATGAAGAAAACTGGGTATCTACTGCACAGCACCAGAACACTACTGTGCCAGACATTCCTACATTCTTTTTTTCAATTATCTCAGCCCAATCCAAAGTAGCAAGGTGTACTCCAGTGGAGAGGCCAAAAGAAAGTTCCATTTTCGGTTTCACATTGTTAGGGGTTTTAAAAATCTTTTTATTTAAAAAATCAGTAATAATTATTTAACTAATTGTCATAATGAGAGCTACCGGAAAGGATCTGTACAAGGCTAACAATAGTTTAAGTAACATTATTGCCCCCCTTGAGGTTTTTGTCACTAGTACTTTAAACTGGTCTTTTACAATGGTAGTCACGTGGTGACTACAAAGCAGTGATCATTAAACTGATCTATTTTTACCTGCATTTTACTTCACGTACTATTTATGTTTGGATTTAATCCTGAAAAGATTGAGCAGAGTCACTAAGTCTACCTAAATCATCTACTCTCAAATATGTCTTTTACATAAGCTAAAGAAAGATTTCATAGATTTATTTTTAGTAACAACTGCAACTGGTAAGATTATAAGCTCCTCTCAGAACATTAACTGTTAACATGAACTTACAATGATGAGCTATCAAACCATTTTTTTTCTCAGTCATTTTAATTTTGATATCCCTCTCACCTAATGACAGTTTAATGAAGCACAGAATCAAAGGCATGTCTTGAATGTGCTGAAAGAGGCAAAACTGTCTGGTTAGGGAGTAATACAGGAAGTTACAAAAGATTACTGGAATCTTTTTTAAGCAGCTTATACTGCGAGCTCCCTGCTGCGGCTGCATAACAGACCAGCTGGCTGGACGCTGCCGCAAAGGTGCCGGGGCCGTACACCAGGAGAAGCTGCTCCTGGCAATGCCTCGTCCCATAGAGAAGAGCTGCCAACTCTGACCTACCTCAGTGATTAATTTAAACCCACTCTTGATTTTCAATTGGAATATACTGAATCTTTTGTAGATAAGAACCAAGAAAGTTGGAGAGACCCAGCGAGGAGCTAACACACTATCTGAATAGACAAGGGCACTGAAGTTGAACTTACATTTTACGCAGCTGAGGAAGTTTCTTAAAGATTCCAGTAGCTTCCAAGACTGAAAATTCGTTGTTATTTAGTCGCCTAAAAGAAATTACATCAATTTCAGAAAAAAAGATTCAGGCATTGATACAGAACGTTCTACTTTAAGTGAAATTTTCAGACTGGTTTCACTCAATAGTTGTTGTTTAACTGGTAGCTGAAGAACAATTTCTTATATACTGACATTTCTAGCTCTGGTAATTCCTCTGAATGAATATTCGCATTCCTGTGAATGAACTTTCTCATTAGTTAAAGTTTGGTATACATAAGACATTTTAATAGCCTGATCACAAAATATTATACAGATAAAACTGCAAGGAAATATAAGATGATGTTTTTAATTTTTCAAACAAAAATGTAACTAAGGAAGGATTCCATGGCAACTTATAAATAAAAATCTTTGAGTACATGCAAACCACCGAAGATTAGTTTTCTGTTCTTTAAAGGATATCAGGCAGTGTCTGCCAGACATCTGGAGGTACTCACAGAACACTGTTTACTTAGAATGAAATAATCGCACAATGCTGCTTCTGAATAGGGAAGGAAACACTCTGCATAGGTCTTCCCAAGAATTTAAAAACCACTTCTCGCACTATGGCTCGCACACCTGAATTGCTTAAGGAAGCACTATAAGAAGGTATACAACAAGCAACAGATACTGGCTTCATACTTATCTTTTCTGGACAGGTGTCAAGGTTGTTCCAGCAAAGTATACCTTTACCAGCTGTTAGGTTAAGGGACTATCTATATTTCAAAAAATATCTGCATTGACCCAGTATGCGCTATTTCCTCTCTTGAAAAGAAAACGGAAATTATGAGTCTTAGATCCTTTATATATTTTAATGGAGCCATCTTATTAAGTAAGGGAGTCTGTCCAGCTTTTATTTAAAGATCTTAAATAGGAAGGAAGAGACGTGGCTAACAAGACCACTGTGAAATGAAATTCAGCATAATTCTAAACCCAGAATGCTTTAGAGAATTTCCTTATTGCAAGATTAAAAAAACCCCTAGAATATAAAAGAAAGCTGCTTGTTCATCCTTCCCTCCTGTTCATTCTCAATGATAGCCAGAAGGGAAATTAAGGTTGTAAATCTGTACAATAGTTTCAACGTGGTACCAAACCAAGAGAAGACAAAAGGAGTTTTTCAGATATACACAAAACATTTGTATAGCACATCGAACAACAAGGCACATGAATTTCAAAAGATGTTCTGAAGATCAGCTGAATGACTTAATCTGATTTTTAGTGGGACCATACAAAATAATTCTTGTACGGTTTCAATTAACAGTTACTTTCTCACTGTAAACAGCCTTTTTTTGACCCTGTCCATCAACAACAGCAGTGAGCATTCTATAAATGCTGACATTTTCAAATACTTTTCAAGTGTTGTATCATCTAGCAGAATGACTTTTTAATGAAAACATTTACTGATTCTAATAACACTAACTTGCTCTACTGCAAACATGTCTAACCCCATTGAAAAAGGCAATTTGATCCTTTCCTCTTTCTGGTTATCTTTTACATATTTAAAGCAATTTACTTTGTCTCTCTCTCAAGTTTCTTTCACACAAATGCATTCAAACTTTTCAGTTTTTCCTCAGAAGTCTTCTTTTCTAGATGATTCTCCCTGAATATTTTTCTAAGTGATCCATATCCGTCTTGAAAAATTAAGCCCTTGACACGGTACTCCAGCTGATATTTTACTATTGCTATGTACATTAACATAATTATTTTTTATAATATACATACTATACTCCTATACATGCATCCCAAAATTAGATTTTCAGTGGTTCCCAGTAGCACTCCTTCAACTTTAATATGTGTGATAAAACCATCATAGCCTTTTATCTTGAACTCCTTACTGGTTATTCCTCAATCTTTTATTTCCAGGGCTAAACAGTCCTACATAATGTCACATGTAGATTTTTAATTTTTATTTTATTTAAATTTTATTTACTTCTTTTTAAATTAGTCCACATATAATGGAATCAAAATTATTAAAGACTACTGGAAAATCAACAGATGTGATGAGATCTCCCTTCTGG
Source organism: Grallaria varia (assembly GCA_013396735.1). NCBI lineage: Eukaryota > Metazoa > Chordata > Aves > Passeriformes > Formicariidae > Grallaria > Grallaria varia. Next base: position 106,202 of record VWZG01004219.1, on the reverse strand, counting down.
ATCTTAATATCATTATTTTTTGAGCCCAGTGCTCTTCAGTAGTAAAGACAGCAACTATAGTTGTTATCTGTCAATCACTGGATCATGAAAATGAGAACTTTATCTGGTTTATTCAAAGAAAAGTACTGAAATAGCATTCTCAAGACAAAAAAGTAAACAAAGAAGCATTTGACCATGATGTCTACATATTCTGTTTGTTTGGGTTATTCGATGCTCTTTCTTGTTTCAGTAACACAATTGCTAAGATACCTGCAACCTTTTGTACAATAGCTGAACCTTTCTGGAAGGCAACATACTGCAGTGATATTCATGCTTTTCAGGACTATCTCGTTTTATTATCAGCTATTGTAAAATCATTACAAAAATTCAACATATAAGACTCAAAATTATTTTCATTTAGCATTCTTCCTGGGGACTCTGCTTTCATTGATTTATCAAACAGTTCCTGAATTTTCCTATACATTAGAGTGCTAACTGAAAAAGATTTTATTTCTGGGGTGCAATTACAGACTTGTACTTTATATTAAATAGTTCATTAGCAGATTAGACAGATCTTACACTGTTTTTTTGAAGACTGTGAGCAAGCAACAAAATAAGAAGTTAGAACAGTTATCGGCTTATTTATAATTTTTTTCACTTTTACAATCATGTATCTGTCTTGAACTATAATATTATTTTCAGATTTCTTTAAAAAAGCAACTACCTTGAAGAATTAGGGCTTTTTGCAGCCATATCACTACTGTTGCAATATACACTATGATCTTCATTCTCATGCTGGGATGCAGCTCCAAACAGAACCATGTAGAAATTAATCTAGCTTTCCTCATCACTGTTAGAAAAGCATCCATGTAATTTGACTCTAACAAGTCTCTTTACCTCAAATTTGGTGGATTAAAGAAAAGAAAGGGTAACTAGCTGCTATTCTCATGTACATGCCAGTAAATACTGTGAACCGGACATCACAGAGTAGTCCTAGAACTAGACCGGGAAGTCCCAAGAGAAACAACAAGGCAGTGCATCAAAGATCAGGAATAACCAGAGTAAATAAGGGATAAGGGAAAGAACTGTAAATTTTGCATCAGGGAGGCACATACCAAAAGGGTGTATTTGGCTAGAGCAAAGGGATTTTTGGCAGAAGTAAAAATATGCAGAAATAATATCTCTATCCACTCAAGAATATTTGTAATACTGTTGAAATTTTTATTACATCTTGAAGAACAATCTGTGCAGCCTATCAAGTAGAAGGTTGAATGTTACAGTTTAACATCCCCTTACTTGGATAAAGTCCTGGATAGAAAAGGGCTTTTAATGGCAAAAAAATATAAAGGAAACAACGATGAAAACTGAAGAGAAACAGATTCCATCTCAAAAGTTCCCATTTTAAAAGATTTTAACAGGAAAGGAGATAATTAACTTCTGTAACAGTCTGAAGGAAACAGTGGATTTTTTCAATCTACTATCACCTTCAAACAAGACTTTCTGAAAAAAGTGCTGTAACCAAACATAAATTACGCTTTAGTCAAAAGATTCTTTTGTGGACTGAAATTTGAGAGTTTAGAATACACAGCAGATGAGGCTTGATTATTTAATTGTTCCTTCTGAATTTAATAGGTAGGAATCATAACTGTACAAAGAAAACACTTGACAGCTTATCTTCCATGTGTAAATAAATGAATAAAAACTACTAAAATGCTAAATTAAGATTATTATTTCTTCAGAGCACAGAGAATCAAAAATGATTGCTCCTAAAAAATCAAGACAATGCATGCTTGTCACTTTAACAACTCCATTTCTAATATCTTTGTGCAGTAACTATCATTTATACAACCACTACTTTATGATCTCCTATGTTAACTTGTTACCTATTCCATCAGTTTTTATTCTTAAAGTAATTTTATCTCAAAATATAGGATAACATAAAATGTATTTCTCCCTTGAAATCTATCTCCCTTTAACCAAGACTATCAATTTTTTCTTCTGACGGTAATTCTCAGGTTTGCAATATGAACATTTCATGGTTTAACTCCAGCCAGACACCAAGCACCACACAGACACTCACTCGTAGGATTGGGGAGAGAAACATAGGGGTCAGAATGAGAAAACTCACGGGTTGAGATAAAGACAATTTAATAGGGAAGGAAAAAAGCCATGCACACAAGCAAAGCAAAGCAAAAGNTGCACTCCCAGGCTCACTGCCAGCCTGGCCGTATGGAAAGCAGAAAAGGCCTTGGCTATGCGTAAGATCCGCTTTATATTATCAACCCTGTGTTCAGCACAAATCCAAAATATAAACCCATGCTACCCACTGTGAGGAAAATTAACTCTACCCCAGCCAAAATAAAGCACAGAAAGCAACTCTGAAGTTCAATTCCTTCTCCCAGCTCAGCAACAGAGAAAAAGCTCTGTTCTAAAAATACTTAGTTTTAAATTTCTTTTCCTGTTCAGATATTCAACACACTTAACAATAGTCTCGTTATTTCATACCTTCATTGTCGTACTGTTGCTTTGATGCCGGTTATGTACTGATTGTCTTTTAAGAGGTATGTCATCCTGTTGCTCATCTCACCCCTGTGGGTTACAACTTGATCACAGCACTCCTGTCTCCACATCTCTGTCTCTGCTTTACTACGTCAAATCAAAGTCCCTCTCTTTTGTCCCTCAACATTCTGCCTCTTTCTTTAAACTGAATCTCCTAGGAAAAACAGCTATTTCCTTCTGCCTTTGCTCTGCAATGACAGCCACTTTTCATCTTTCTGCTGATCCTTCAAGCACCTCTGTGTTCTCTATCATACTATGCTTTGCACATGGGAAAACCTTGTAAAGCTGTCTTAATTTTATCTTTCACCCCCTCCTTGAAGACCACGTCACTTGTAATGCCTACAAATCATTCCCATATGGCACTTATTAAACAAGTAATAACCTGTGTCTTCTTTGCCCATTCTGTTCATTATACTATTATCTCATCTTCTTAACCCAACGCTGTCCTGTTTGTCTGCTTTATCTTTCACTGGTCTCCTGCCTGACACATGTAATGTGTGCTTAGCATAAGGAGAATCAGCTCTGTCTTCTTAAAACATCTAGGTAGCACTTTTTAAGACAGAACCCTCTGGTTACTGGATGTCCTACTTTCTCTTGTGGTTAAAGCTAAAAGTAAAATAAACCCCACTGCCTTTCAAAATAATCCAAGTGGGTTGCTGAGGTCCTGAAGAACTAGAAATATATATAGTTATCTTATTTATTTATCATGGATTTTTAAGGCTACATGGTACCGAAATGATGCATAAATAATTTTTATGAATATTTAGTCCTTTGAAATGCACCACAGAGGTTACTTTGCTGTTCAAAAAAGTAAAGCTGTGGTTTTATATTTGAAAATTTTATTTAGTTTTTCCGTAAGTAAAAAATGCTTTATTACTGGTTCAACTTACAACTCTGCTGTGTACTGGGGGATGTGATCAGGAATTTTGTTGAGTTTCTGATTGGAGCAGTCCACTGTGGTCCCTTCACAGCGACATTTCTCAGGGCAAGCCAAATCTGCAAAGCAGTCTCCACTTAATTTGGACCTGTAATCTTCAGTGCCTGTAGAAGATTCAAGTCAAAACACAGATATTAAGTCAATAAAGTATAAGATTTGCCTCTCGTGAGACAGTTGAAAAGATGTCTGCAATGCAGATAACGGGGGGGTGGGGGCAACTTGGGAAATGCATGATAAACTTTGTGATACTGAACAGACACAAGGGCTTCAAGAAAGGGTTAAATATAGGGACTTGAGATATGCTGGAGAAAGAAACTGAGACCAACTTCACATAACAGGATAACATTAACTTGAGCTTTTCACAGCTGTACTTTCTGCTGATTATGTTGTCAGCCAATCTAGCCTTGTTTGTAGCTAATCACACAAATGCCACTGATTCTTTTAGAATTTATTTTCTTTCTCTGTATCAAGAATAAATAGATCCTGAATGCCACCTTTTCTCTTTCTCTGGTTACAAATTTGTGTTGTTGATTGGACTTCATTAACCTCTGTGATTTTTATTTTTTTTAATAGTCCCGATACTCCACATCATCTCAACACGTAAGATTGAAAGCCCTGTTTTCAGCTTTAATTTAAAAAATGTGTGATCCTGACTTAAGCCTCAGCAGCTTGCCATGCTGTAGAAAGCTGCGTGACGTTCCATGGTGCTTGACAGAACCATGTTTTACTCATACCTCACAACCACATGGTTAGATCAAGCACAACAGAAAATCTCGCTACATTATCAAAACTGCATCCATTAGGCCAAGGATAAGAGCAAGGGAAAAGAGGAAGGAGTAGGTATAAGTTACAGAAGCATTTGAAGTTTAATACTTGCTTGCATGACATGGCATTCTTATTACTGAATGTCCAGTGCCACAGTAACAGTATCACTGTCACAGATTAAATAAAAATAAAAAATATAAATAATAATAATAAAAAAAAGAAGAACCACATTGAAAGTTTCCTCCACCATTTCCCAGAGTCAGTCAAAGAAAACATCCTAAACATATCAGGAAAAAAACATCCAGTAAGGAACTGAGGGTGGGTGACAAAGAAAACAAAAAGAAGCTGAAAGGACCTGTGGGTTCTTCTTGGACAAAGGTGAAAAGACTGAGACTAGCAGAAGGTGCATCAGGGCTGGGAGGTACACTGTGATTTAGCTCAGACACTGAACTTTACTTACAGCCAAAATGGTGAACTCCTGCAAAAGTAAAGATAGCCAAGAAGGAAAGAAAGACAGAGTAATCCCAATTAAGACAAAAACATGAACTAAGCTCTCATGTTCTCTATTCAACTTTCGTTTGATTAGAAGATGATAATAAGGGGTATGGCCTTCAGCAGAGAGAAAAAATAATTCATTTTAAGTGGCATTTAAAAATGAAGATAAGATTGGGGGTTATTACAGATTTTACAGAGGATGATGATGATGTCTCCCATGACTGTTCTTCGCTATTTTGAATGTATTCTTTAAAAGCTGGTCCCTCAACATATATACATGTTATGTCACTTAAATGCTTACTAAACCGAACAAACATAGGAGAAAGAGATTCCTCAGGAGAGGGAAAAACCCCACCAACAGCCAATACATATTCTATTATTATATCTGGCACTTGTAACTGTCTTAGTAATACATATGATAAAACTACTATAGAGTATTTCTAAGAGGTAGATAAATGATATTTTTACAAATAAATTATTTAATACTTGTATAATCTTTAGCCCTTCTAATGACTCCAATGAAATTCTACTGAGACTTCATAATGTCTGCAGTGCAGGATCTCCCAATGACATACTAAAAAAAATATTAAAAATATGAAAGTTTTTAAAGAAATGCTAAGATTATTTTATACTATTCATTTAAGTATAAAGAAATGTTTCTAGCACTTTTAAATACCCAATAAGCAAGACTACAAAATAAGTCTTTTTATCTCCTGTGTCCAGAGTACATCACTGTTAGCAGTTTAAAGTAAACAACTAAAATACTCAGGGACAAGGCCTTCAACAACTAAAATACTTTTAGGCAGCATCTCCCTGATAACCTGACTGAAAGAGAAAGCACAAAAGCTGTATTTCAAGGAGCAAGTCTGTAGCACTTTTTGACTAATTTAATTCTTTTTCTTCTTTTTTTTCTTCCCTCCTGGAATAGCATATTTTAAAGGGTACGTAAATAAACCTAAATTGCATGTGTGGCCATAATATAAACAGGATGTGAAGACATTTACTGGCAAGAAAACCCTTCTAATGCAGAGAAAAAAGTTGTCCTGGCAAGGTTGAGTAGAAGTCACTCTGTGACAGGAATACAGCTGTTCTACTCATTAAGGAATTGAGTGGTACTCCAGGTTTGAGAAATTGAATCCCCCTCTGTTTTATGCTGCTTTAAAACACATTTTCGCGGCTGCCAGTGCTGGCAAATTGCTGGCTTGTTTTGAATTTCATTTTGTCTTTTCTTCATATTCAAACCAACATTTTAGTGTAAGGGCATGAAGAACTTCACATGACTGCTGCAAATTTAAGTGATACATCACACAGCATTTGAAGAGCTGTTAAACATACCAGCTAAAGAGACAACAACTAAGGTGACTGCAGAATGACAATATACCTGTAGTACTTGAAACAACAAGTGCACTGGTGTCATAACCAATTATTGTAAAGATCTTTCTAGACATTAAACTATGATAGAAAACCTTGGTTGCAAATCACGTACTGTAATTCACCAATAGGTGCATTATTCCCTTATTTATCAATAATTTATAATCTCTTATGAACATAACAAGAGTGGTTTTTTTTAATTAAAAAATCAGTGCACACACTGACAAGCAATGTAAAAAAAAGATAGATACATATTTCAAAGAGCTAGGGCCAACATCAGTAAAAATTTTGTAAAAATATCATAGACTTATTGTAGCTTAAAGTAGTGTGTAATTTGCTGGTTTACCCCATGTCTAAAGTCATATTTTCTTTAGTGGAAAGCATTTCTGATTCGCTGTATGCGTGTGACCACAGAATGCCTCTAATTAAGAATATCAACTTTCTTTTCCAAGCATTCCACTGTGATTTCCTAAACACAAGGAGGGTGAGCAAGCAGTAGCTGGAGCCAGTATAGAGCATTAAAGCAAGGCAAGACAACGTTTGTTTGTAAAAGGTTTGGTTTTTTAAAAGTTGTGCTAGCTCTTTGATGGCAGCGTGGTTTCCTGTGTTTAAAAGCAGCTCAGGAGCTACATTTTAAAAACAGTTGCGGCAGAAAGGAAGGGTATAAAGTAAGTAAAGTTGTCAATTAAAATATGAACTAGCAGGTGCAACCCCATAAATCATTAATGTATAGGTATAATTTTGGTAGGTTGTGTGCAAATTTGTGAGACAAAAGGAGGTAAATGGAGCTGCATGCTAAGCTCTTGTAGTTGGAAAACAGAACTACTAGTATTCTACAAATGAAAAGTATTTGTAGCTACAGGTATTGACTAATGTTAATACACATGCATCAGTCTCCTAAAAGCTATAACAAAGTTTGCTTTTGGGGAAAAAGGGACAGAATATCTGCAGTTAGTCAATCTTACTGCAGAGCAAAACCTACCTGGAATGAAATACTGTTCTTTAGCTAAATAAAGAGAAAAAAAAAAAAAAAATAGAAGATGCACCTGAATGTCAGCAAGCAAAGAATGAGGTTTATTAGATTAAGTATGGACTGCAGTTAACTACAGATAATTAAGTGAAAAAATGTATATTCACAATATGAGCTGATAAACAACAAAGTGTGAATAGTCATAAATGTAGCCGGAACATGTATAACAAACAGTTTTCATCTGGTATTTGCACTTGAGACTGAATAAATTGTAGAATGCAAAATGCACCTGGAACAGCTGGATACCATATGACAAAAGTTAGGATTTAAAGAAATGTAAGTAGGAAATGGAATAAGATTAGGAAAAGAAAACAGTAAATTTCAGTATGAGGCAAGCTCCCTGTATAAAATGAATATGTCATGTTCCCATATTTAGTTTAGAAGATTTTAGATCTTTCACGTATTCCAGAGCCATGTGGAAATTTTACAAAAGGATTTATGTTGGTGATACTTGTAGTAAATAACTTTAGCATTTCATTCTGAAATTTTATACATTGCATTTGTTTTGTTAGATTTAATGCTACTCAGAAATAGTGCCAAATACGTTAACTACAGTAATGTTCCGTGATCCAATAGTCTATGACTTCCATGATTTCCCTCCCTTCAGTCAAAGAACTAAAAGAGATTCTGCAATATTTAATAATTCCATAGAGAGCCAGCTGGCTTCATTAGAACTTATATAACCACCTTATTTTTTTTGCCAATAAAAGAAAAATAACAGCTGAACTAAGAAAATTACCTGAGCAGCGGAATTTCTTGCTTTTGATCTGGCCGATCCTTTTGTTTGCCAGACGGCGGGGGCTGGTGCAACGGGCACCACTGGTCTCAATGGGGTTTGTATGGAGATAATCCGCCAGCCACTTCAGATGGCAGTCACAGATAAATGGGTTCTGAGCCAAATGCCTTTCGTGAAGAAAAAACCATAATTTCACACATTATTTCCCTTTGGTCTTAGCAGTACCCAGTGTTTTCACTTCATTTTAGAATGTGAAATCATACTAAAGACAACCATGAACAAGAGCATACATACAAGGTCTGAATCGCACGCAGGGGTGAGAAGGTGCCTTTTGCAATGGTCTGAAGCTTGTTGTCATACAAAGAAAGCAGATTCAAGTTGTGCAGATCTTGAAATGCATCAACTCGCAGGCAATTGATCTTGTTGGCATTCAATAATCTGTTTAATGGAAGGAAATTATAAAATTAAAAGAATTCGCTCCATGTTGCAGCTTCAGTACTTTTCACAGATGATTCTTCGTGCACCTTTGTAACCCAAACAAGACATGGAGTAAAAAATAATAATTGACAGTGACATGAGGCATTTCAGTGAATTGAAATATCTTATTTAGGTGATATGTATTCCTACATATTTGCACCCTGGAGTTGAAATGATAAAAGTTTATTGAGCTAAAATCAAATTTCTTGTATGTACTGGTAGAATGTGTGTGTGGTATTTGTGCAAAGAAAGAAGACTAAAAAATCAAGTATAGGCAAGGAAAACTAGTTCCTTTTGCCAAATAAATAAACAAGCAAAAAAGGAACTGAACACTGTGTTCATTAGCTGGAAGAGATGTGCAGTGGCACTTTTAATTATATGTTACTAATCAGCATGCTGCCGCATTAACAGAGTTGTAGTAAAAACTGGTGGCATGGAAAATATCCAAATCTGTCTTGGATCCTTTTTCCTCTCCATCTTCAAAGGGAACCTTTTCTTCCTTGTACCTCCCAGACTTTTAGTGATAAAACAAACAAGCCAATCTAAACCAACTCTTTTTGAAGAGAAAAAAAAAAAGTAATTCAACTAGATGCACTTCTGTAACTAAGTATTTTTGATCTTTTTCCCATTTCAGGCCAGAAATGGAATGAAATGGTGGATTCAAACCCCAAATGCTCAGATAAAAAGTTTTGTCACACAAATAGAAATGTACTTAGGCTGAAATGTACTGTCTATACAACGTATATTAAGCTATGGACTTTTTTTTAATGGAGAATAGACAGCAGTTTGGAAAGGTCACATCCCTTTCTTTCTTTTTATCAAATCAGAAATATATTTTATAACTAAAACATACTTAAAGGAAAACAGAAAGGTATATCCCCCACCCTGTCCACTACTATACTACTTTGTGACTAAACTAAATCAAAATGCAAACCTCTAGGTGGTGCTAGAACTTCCATTTTCCTTTTTTCTATTTACTGTTTTTCCATCTTCAATTAGTTGTTAATAAGAGACATTTTGCCAACCACTGCACTGTGAAGTCTGGACATTAAATAATTCTAAACAAGTGGGAAGAAGTTTTAAATTCTTTAAGCATAGTCTTTAACTCAATAAGTCAGTTTTTCTAGGACAAGTTCTTCCAAAGACACCACTTGTTTTATGGTCTATTTCACAAATTTAACATTTTACACAGTACAACTACTGTACAGCCTCTTCTGCTGAATATTGACAACACTGGATAAACATATCACCATGACGCTTTTTATTCCAATATTGAATCTAAAGAGCAATGGTTTGTAAGATTACACATGGAAATTTCCAAAGCGCTAAAAGAAATCACAGCTGGAGCTCAGAGTCAAAAAATTGTACAGTGTCAGACAACATCAAGTCATCAATGAAACGGTGGTGCAATTCTGTTCTTCATGGGTATAGCTAGAAATACAATTACATAGCATTTCTACTACATATTCTCTCTTTATAAAACACACAAATATCCCTTCTATGGTTCCCACACATGTTTATACATGCTATTTGTTCTTTAGAAGACAAGACAGTATCATATCTTACGTGTTTCATCCTTAGAAATTCCACACAAGAGATTAATTTCATTTTAATCATTTTAGGCTGTGACATTAACTGATATGATCACATTTGTGCATGAATGGCAAGCAGGCCTACAAAAGTGTTGACTTCTTTGGCTTTACCATAACTTGGTTTTACTATACTTTGTTCTTAAATATGGGATTTCCTGCCAGTTCTTCTTCAGGCATACATCTCTCATCATGTTTACCCTTTTGAATCCCAAAACAGATTAAATATTTAAAAAATAAAATACTCACAGCAATTGCAGAGAAAAGAGTCCTTCAAATAGGCCTTTTGGAAGTTCTGTAATTTTATTGCCATAGAGGACTCTGTACCAGGAAATAAAGCAAAAAAAGCCACCATTAACAAAGGCATATACTATGGGATTTTGACTTTAAAAATAAAGAAATTCCCATTTTTCTGAAAGGAATTTAATAGCAACCACTTGTTACTTGCAATATCCTTGTGGTCCTGTGAGGCAGCAGGATCACACATTTTCCCAACAGGTGTAGAGCCCAAAGGGCTCCCTGCAGAATCAGCACCTCACTGCTTACTGCCTTACCAAGGGACTTTGGTAAGTACATTTGCTGTTTGCGAGAACCACTAACTGAGGAACAAAGGACGTGTTTGGTTTTGTTCAACTGTATGCCATGAACATATTTATAATAACCCTATGTTATTAGTGTCCAGCTGTGAGAGAATATTCCATTACCACTAACATTCTGAAATGATTTTTAAACTTTCAGAATTGATTGAATTAGTTGGAAAATTCTGCAAGGAGTTAAAAAGCCAAAATAATAAGAATACAGGAAATTTCCTTACAGGTCAAAGAGATACCTACAGTGAATTGAGCGAACGTAAGCCCTGGAAAGCATCTGGAGCTGCCTCAGAGATCTGGTTATTGCTCAGGTCACTGAAATAAATGAAATTGGGTTCAATTAATTGAAGCTATTTTTAAAATAGCAAAGATTAAGATAATATGTAATTAGAATTAAGCATGGATGGAAGAGAGAAATTTATATGAGACACTGCCAAAGATTTTTAATATAAAACCACTAAGATTGCCATTACACTGAAACAAAATGCATGTATAAAAATAGACATTTCAAAGCTTGAAAAAATGATTTTTCTAATTGTTTAAGTCCATTTTATAAAGAATTCCCTACTTGCTATGGCCTCAGGACTATACAGCCTCAAAAATAATCTGCAATTATCCTCATTATTTATTTTTAATAGAATTTTCATTACAATAATATATTGCTTCTATGCAGAACAATATAAAAAATCAGTATTTGGTAAAACCCCAATTA
>VWZG01004219.1:0-94724 GCA_013396735.1 Grallaria varia | reverse complement strand
AATTGTCATTAAAAATCTCAAATGTTAGTTTGGTTAATTGACTCCTAAGGCATTATATACACATAGGAATTTGCATAGTTAGTTTTATTTATAAATGTCTAAAGACTTCATGAGATAATTGAAATATGCAAACCATAGAAAACAGATGCTGCTACCTGCTTAAGGTAAGGCAAATGTTATGTTTTTAAACATGCACACATAATTTCTTTAGATACAGTATGCAAAATATTTCTTTAAGATGTAATAGTAGGATTGCACAGCCATACTTCCAACTTCTTTAAACAAGTATTTTAATTTAAAATTGTGGTTAATGTTACTGGCCATGCTTGCTTTGTATGTATAGTGACTGTGACTTAACCTTCCCATACTGCAAGTGTGAATTTGCTGATGGAAACAGTTTTCCAAGAAGGTTTTGAACGTGCAGAGCTTTGCATATGGGAAATCTATGCTGATACAGACCTGTGGTTCACATGCTAACAAGTCAAAACAGAATCAGCAAAAAGCACATTTAAAATAGAAGCTACTTCTACACACACCACAGTGTATCATGGTTTTGTCAGTGCAGCAATTTCTGTTATGGAGACATAAGGTAAGAAACTATTATACTAAAAAGTCCAACAGTAAAAGGCAGGATTATTCAAACTACACACCATGCTTATCTAAAAAGCTTTCTATTTCCTTCTTTCATGCAGAGGTATCTACTCTTATTATGATCTACGTACATAAAGACAATGCCAAAAATCTATATAATAAAATGAACCAAAAATCTCTACCTTTACTGCACTATTTTAAATTACAGGGACATTGACTCAGAATCGAAGGTGAAAGAGCCTGTTTAAATCCAGATGCAGAAATATTGGCCTATTTTTTTCCTTTTACCCTTGTCCTATTAACTGTCTTCTATTTCAGTTTTGCTCTGATAGAAACATACAAGGCTGTGTGTGCAGTGTAACTAATAAGCTCATATACTTTGAGTAAACTTTTCCAAGAAAATCTAACAAAAAATGTTTCTTTTTGTAAAGTTTCTCAAGAGATCATGATATAGCTGAACTGAAGAAAAATTTTTTGCTTCCTTCATGAAGTCTTGTTCAGACAGATATTTATATATTTAATACTCAAAATCTCTTTAGTCTGATCATGCTTTAATTTAGCAGAATTTGCTGTTGAATGGCTTATAAAGAAGCCAAGAAAAAAACCCAAAAGCTCCAGAAAAACCTTCCTGATGCACAGAAAATCTCAATTCATCAGAGTTATTCTAGACAGGGTCCTCGTTTTAAGAAAGTCCTTAACTAGGAAAATGTTGCCACCTTGCTATAGATTTCACCTATATTCAAACACTGAAGGGAATCCCACGGCACAAGTCTGATAACTTTTTCCTTAAACATGATATTCTTGATACTCTTTCTTTGCCTTGGTTGAGCCTTTTAGACCCATGAAACACATTTTGCATCACATCAGGAGTGCTGACCAGGCTACAAAGAAACAAGGTCACTGCTCTCTGGTACCTACACGTGGGTAGATTCAGAAGGCAAACATCTGAATAAGTAAAAAGCTGCTGAAGTTAACAAGTTAGGCCAAACCCAAGTATTTTCTGTGCCTACGCTACAATTTTAGCTTAGTTTTCCAAGAAAATAAAGATTATGCATGCTTGTCACCTAGGCAGTTTTCTATTCAGGTGGCTAAGTCAAAGGTAAAACCTCCAGATAATAAAACGTTCTCATTTTAGCAACTGGAAGGAGTTGAGAAACCAAACTGACCCAACCCTGAAGAGCATGACTGACATCCATCCGTTCCTGTTGCACACTCTATTTGGCAGCAAGTGACTGCCTAACCACCAAGATAGCCTGACCAGACATTTATCAGATGTGGAGCTTTGAAAACCAGCCAAAGACTTGCACAGGAAAACAAGTTGTGCATAAGCAGAGGACTGGAAAAGGGGTGGGCACAGTGAAAAGGATAGGGAAGGATTAGACCCTATTACAGAGGAGGACTTGGATTGCTGGAAAGAGACTGGGGGAAAATGCCTCTGGGTATATGGGAAAGACATGAGGCTATCACAAGTCTCATTTATAAATTCTGCTTATCAGTCCATGATGTAGAGATCTGTGACCTGGTGCCAGAGGGGCTCCAGTCTAGGTTCACGTATCTTTAAACATCTACTGATCTTAACTCGATACAAGAAGACGTAACTGGAGGTCAAGCATTAAATTAAGACACAAAGTATTTTCTATTTTACTTTCTTAATTAAAAATATATATTATTCTATAAACTGAAGAACCTTGGATACATGTAGGCCATTTTTATGAGAAGATGGAATAGCAGATTTATTTTACTGCTGTCCAATTTGTCCATAAATTACAAGAGTCCAAAACTTCTGCTACAGTGTATTTCTACCTAATTTTCTAGCAGTTCTAGTAGAGCAAACTACCAATTCATTGGTGGACATGAAAATGAACTCCACATCAACTTTACCTAACATTTCCTTTTAGTGAGAAATTTATAGTCTAATAGACAGACTGTGCAATGCTGGGATAAATTTACAAGCTCTTTTGGATAAAGGATTTGTTATAGTAGGATCATCTAAATATGTCTTTTTTTAAACTCATGCCAAAGTGTATGTGCAGAAATACATAATATATTAGAAAATGAGATTAGCATAAGGAAAAATAAGATTATATAAATACAGAAGAAAAATCTTTTATATCCCACTTTGTCTGTAATGAAAGTAAATCAAATTCCCATTTTCAAGCTTTGTTATCCTCTAATCTTCAGCTTTATCTTCATAGAATCAGCTGATTTTCACAGAGTGCAAATTTGCATCCACTATTCCAGAGAAAATCTAATTAGATATATTCCAGAGTCACAAAAGTACAGATAGAATAATATCTAAAGGAAATTTGCATTCTACTGATAAAACTCACAGTAATTAAAAACTCTTTTATATTGATGCCTCATATTAAATGAAACATTCTTAAATCTGGAATAGGATGGGTTACAGTTATCTACTGCTGAAAAAGTCAGCTATTAAGTGCTCGCAAATGATACGGCAAGAAGTACCATTATATCACCGAAGAACAAAAAGCTCGTGTCAGTATTTTTCCATGAAATTTGTATTAAATCTTGTGCACATCTCCTTTCAAAGTCATCCCAGAAGTCATTCTTCCTTATAAATGAACATCTCTGTATCATAAACAGTGCCTTGGTGGTTTCTTTTTCAAAAGTCACAGTCAATTTTAGTAGCATATTTAATAAGATAAGATAATGGAGGAAGACAGTTAAGTACATACTTCATCAAAGCTTGCAATGCCTCGTGTACAAAAAGTACTCTGCCCATCACCACACAAATGCTAATTAATGCTCTTAGTATTAAGTCTCTTGCTCCTTTTAGTGCGACACTTCAAAGAAGTCCTGCATCGATACATAAGTGTTTTACCATCTTTTAATGCTGCCGTACTGGCTGAAACCTTTTTTGAAGACTATTCCCTAATCTCTCCTATCTAGGAAATGTACTGTGAACATTTCTCTTTCAAAATCTTTCCCCTCCACTTACCACTGCAGACACTGTAATGTACAACCACTTACTATTCTAAGAAACAAAGGTGCTTCTGCAGTTGTGACTTCCAACCTAATCAAATCAAATCAAAGCAGGTCCCCAGCCAGCAGACAGACTCTTCCCACATGGTCCCCAGAGAGCCCTGTGACATGTAAATCACTTGACACTTTCCAGGAGGACGCTGTTCTCTGCCATAAGCCTGCAGCACACCATTACTGATTACTACTTCCGCACTTACAGAGACAGACAACATGCTTATTTATGCTGACACTTTTAGACTAGCTTATTTTCCCACTATAAAAAGTCATTTCTGTGAAAGACTGCTGCACCAGGAAAGAGGGCAGCCTCCGAATTAAGAACACCCTGTTCTCTGCAGAATCATTTTTACTTTAAATCATGCAAATGGTATAGAAGATACTAAGCCTGCCCAGTAGAAAATGGTAAAAAATGTTGCACAGAGAAGTGCTGCACCTAAATACATGAAAATGATCACAGATATATAACAAGTATTTTGCAATAATAACATAAAACATCTTGCTTAAAAAACATGAATTTGAATATGAAGAAGCTGCTTATTTTATAATTAACAAATCAGAACAGAACATCTTGGTGAAGCAAATTTGGGCAATACAATAGGGGTTTAAGCAGTTAATTAATCTATATTTTTAATTCCAGTATCTACTAATTTAAAAAAGTCTTGCAAGTAGATCGTCAAGAAATCCCCAAAGAATTTTACTACAGAGAGAAAGTGTAAGCTGTGCAATGAGTCTGATATATTGCACAGATGCTGATTATACATGGTAATAAAATTGACAGCTCTTCTTTGCATTTTCCCCATCTGCTTTTAAAGTAAATGGCAAAAACAGCTGTCAAACCCCCAGAAAATAGATTTCAGTGATGGGACTGAGTGCAGCTCCTGAATCTGAAGAACTGCAATACACAGCCAACACATCTCTCATCATATGCAACATCTGCCAGGTTTTGGGCAGGTTTTTTGTTTGTTTTTAAGATAAGGAAACATTAACAGTCCCCCTTTGCTACAGGAGTGCTTGAGGCTATTAGACAAAGTACTACCTTTTTTTCTCCTCTCTCAACAACTAAACCTCCAGAGTGCCTAAATCCACTAAACGTCGCTTCTAACTTTAGCAGCAAAAGAATTCTGTTGAAATCTGTGATCTCATCCATGTCTAACAAAACAAAAGATGTGTTTTGAATATTATCTGCACTTCTTACTTTCAGGCTCTAATTAATAAATCTGGTTGACAGTTTCCTAAATATTTGCATATAAAGAATTACTGTCAGTGTTGCCCTAAAGCTTGACAAACTGTTAAAATCCAGTCTAATTGTTCTATCAAATAATTCCTCATGGGATTGATTTTACATGACAGATGACTCCTTAGTCTACATTACATCAAGAAAGTAACAAGAATTGCCATTTTAAAGCTATTAAACAATTCATTGCATTTACTCAAAAGTCTCAAACCTGCATTTGTTTAATTTTTCATTACAGAAAGGGCTGTCCGTGCTCTGAACCCCAGAGCATCATTAATGATGATAGGCTTTACATTCCTTCATTGCTACAGACTCAGGTTATAGGCAAAATATACCACTTGTTAAAGAATTATTTGCTCAATACTTTGGCTTCAGTCAGAGTGTGTCTCCAGTGCAATTAGCCTGAGTCACCTAGAGTCAAGCTAAAGTCTCTCTAATTAGCCTGTTTTTGATGAGAGTTCTTATACAAAAAACCTAGTCAAGCTGCTCAGAGTAACTGCAATAAATTCACAAAAAAAGGTATAATCCTGCCACAGTCTTGGCTCATCACAAGCAGGGACTTGTCCACCTGTTCTAAATGAGCAGAAACATCCCCCCCACCGATTGTGTGAGACTAACACTGTGACAGAGTCCTCATTACCTGTTAAATGATACATGGATTTATACCATAAATTTGCCAGAAAAATCAAAATTATTTTAAACTGAAAATACATGATTGTCTACTTTACCAGACATTTAGAAATGTATTGATGAAGAAAGCATTTGATTGATGACAAAACACAAAATAGTGAAAAATCAGTACCCATAGTTTCTTTTTGAATGATTTGACTCACATAATTGCTGGGAAAAAGTAATCAGCAGTGAAGAGCCATATGTGAAAATAAAATTGAAGAGCAACAACACCTTTGGAGTATGGCACAGCTGTCAGAGATCTATGAGGGTTTTTCTGGAAGAGCAAGATGGGTCTCCTCCAGATTCCCTTCATGTTGTATAAAATATTCATTTATTCCACGCTTGAGTTAGTTTCTTTCCCTTGGCAGCATCAGAGAGGTCCCTCAAGATGCCTCTTCTACTTCAACACCCACCAGAAAGTTGCATAAAATCCCCAGGGCTGTTCACTCTGGCCAGTTTCTACTTTCAGTGTCTGGAAACCAACACTGGTTTCATAAGTTTCACATGCAGTTTTGTTCTGTGTCTCTATGTCCCATTGACTCTTGAAATTATCCTGTCATCCAAATTTAATTAGTTTTTAAGACAGTACACAAGGGTATGAAGAAAGTCAAAGATGTGAACAATGGCAGCATAGAACACATAATAATAAAGAACAGATTAGGTTATTATACATACAAAAACGCCTGACAACTTAAACAAAAACGCTGTGGGTTGTTTTCCTGGGTTTTTTTAAGACACATGATTTACCAGTAATTATCAGATAAGGAAGATATTTGAGTAAGAGCATGACAAAGCATTTCTCTTGTGTGTGTTTAACAGGCAGGATTAGCTACCAAATTAGCAAAACCATCTACTTTTGAAGCAGTCAAACAGAATATATTTAAAGTTTTGCCTTAGCAATACTAAGGCAGGATGCCAAAGGTAAGTCAAATGTAATTCAGTGGAGTCTGCATTGTCAAATCAAATATATTAAGGTGAAGAAGTTAATAACTCAACAATTTACCTAATTTTAATTAGTTTCACATTTATTCAATACATCGCCTCACGGATAATACGTTTTTCATTAGTCCCATCATTATTGTGTTTGTATGTATATACAAATGAAAGATATGAATACTTAGCAAATTCCTTAATTTTTGAAAAATCATAAATGCCAGTTTGTTTTATATTGCAAATATTTTCAAAGTTAATGGCCATATTTGCAGTATTGATGCAACTGAACAAGGCCAGGGACATTTCTTAAATTAGGTACTGCAGAATATAGAAAACTTCAGTCACAGTATATATATTGAGACTAAATTTTTAGTTTCATGTCAGCTATTTTGCACGATATATTTCTGTTTCATTAGGAACCTTTTTGGTCCTCTTCCATAAGTAAAGCGGTACTCCTATGAATTCTTTTGAACAAACTTTTAGGCAAAAGATAGGCATGTAAGCAATACATTATAACTAATAATAATAACGTAACTAAAAATCATATAATATTATTATTCAATTTAAGCTTCTGGACATAAAAA
This sequence comes from Grallaria varia, assembly GCA_013396735.1. Classification (NCBI taxonomy): domain Eukaryota; kingdom Metazoa; phylum Chordata; class Aves; order Passeriformes; family Formicariidae; genus Grallaria; species Grallaria varia. Next base: position 87,710 of record VWZG01004219.1, on the reverse strand, counting down.
TGCATGTCCTACAAACCTTTGGGAAGGGAAGAAGATATGAAGTTACTCAAAAGTCTGGAGTGTTAAAGAGCTGAGAAAACAGTAGTGAGAACATTTGTCAAGGGGCATTTAGTTACTAGTGTCATTTAATGCACTTTATTTTAATCCAGCAACTTCTAGCTGATGGCTCAACTGTTTAAGAGGTAAATTACATATATGAACTGACATTCTGAGTAAAGTCCTAAGAAGACGGATGTTTTTGATTTAAACTAAAAAGCAGAAACAAATGCAGACACTGGAAAACAATCATTAATGCCTTGTAACTTATTGCATCCTCCTCTCAAGCATTCCTCACCTCTATCAAGCTATGAAGATGCAGGGTTTGCTCTTGTTTCTGTCAGGCTACTGCAAAGAGCCAAATCATGCTCTGAGCTGCTAAAAATAGAGAAAGCTGCCTTATCTCTGATGTTTCAGAGTTTTTCTGCTATGTGAGTTTTTAAACTGTCTTTCATAAATATGCCTAAACCTTTTCCAGGTGACTTTTCTCTGTGAAAGGTCATCCTTAGGAACATCTTTGCATCTCAGTGTAAGAGTCTCTCTATTCAATGGCTCTTTATTTAAGGCTGTATTTTGGACTTTTAGGTAAGGATGAATTTTGAAAGACAACACAAATCATGAAGCTGTACACATGCCAAGTTTCACTTGGAAAAGATACAGACATAGAGCTCCCAGTTCTCAAATAAAACTCCTCATGTATGCAAAGCACTTCCCCAGTGTCTGTGGTGTGATCAGGTCACTTCATCTTGGTTAACTCCATCTGTCAAAATAATTTCGGTCATATCTCATTTCCTTTCCCTTATTTTGCTCTTCTTTTTCTCCATTCTTTCACTTACTTTCCTCCGCCCTTGCCATTTAATATAATCTGAGTGTTACTGTGAGACGCAATAGCAGGAGCTTTTACTCCTGCTTAACATCACGCAACTCCCAAAGATGTAGTTGAGTGCTTGGCATAACACACAATCATTAACCAACAGACTTATGAAAACAGTGTATAAGGCAGAATGAGATGGAGGAAGATGAAAACAGGAGGGTAAGATGAGACAAGACTGAGGGTACAAATTAGAAAACTCGTGGGAAATGTAAATAATGTTATCATGAAGCAACCATACGGCTTCTAGCTTTGGCATTCAAACATTATAAAGCTCCATTCACAAGAAAGAAAAACTCTATCCTGAAGGCCATAGTAATAAGTAGTAATAAGACTTCTGCACTGGATTGTGAAGGTGAACTGTTAAAATCCCTGTCTCCTATAAGTTGGGTTTTTTCCATTTCACATATTATGTGGCTAAGGGTCTTTTCTGCCCCTTAAAAAGACTAGAATTACTACTACAACTGTTCCTTAGTTAACAGCAGTAACACTCGAGTCATCCATCCTCCTGCAAATTTTCCTCCTCCCCCAAACACCATTGCAGTGACTGCTATCCTTCTGAAAGAAAAAGTAAATTTAATTAAGTCCTTTCTTTGATTACTTAAATGTTTTTTATTATAAACAAAAGTGAAGGAAAAATCAATTTAATTCAAAGCTTCTTTTTCGGCTTAAATAATCATTTATACAAATCTATGGTCATCAAAGCAGGCAATACTTCCCCTTCCATTCTTAGAAACACTGATTGCAATTGTATGTATTCTCTTTTTTTTCATAATAATACAGTAAAGAAAGAGGTTTTAGAACCACTTTACCAGGTAGTTCACGCCATGTAAGAGAAGAGAAAATCAGAAGAATGTAAGAGCAGCATTTACACAAGGTAGTCCAGCTCATTAATGGCTTTTTGGCCTTTTTGAAATCAAAGCCTGTCACACCATTCTGAGGGAAGGTGCCAGTACAATTAATAGAATTGCTGCTGAGTTGCTGTTTGTAAGGTTTCTCATAGTGTGTTTGAACATGTGCCAAAAAAGTCTCTAATCGAAGGGAACCAGAATTATTTCTGCCAGTCATTCAAGGAATTTTCAGAAAGTGAATTCTAAAATGAAACCAACTGAAAAGAGATTAACAGTGATGAAAAACTGAAATGTGGAAGGAATGGCTGCATAGAGGCTGATAAATGGTATTGCCATTAGAAAGACTATACTTTCTAAAACCAATTACAGTAATCGTTTTGAACCTTAAGAATGACCTTTAATGCCTTTAATATAGGAACTGCTTGACAAAGGAGGAAAGCTCTAGGTGCATTAGGCCACTTAAGTTGGTTAAGCTCAATAGATTGAACAAGCCAATGAAAGGGCATCCCTAAAAATTCTGTAAAGGGGAGAGTTTTATACAACTCAAATTACGATGTTTAAGATGACCGAATCAATAATTTATCATGCTTTGCTTGAGTCAATGAAAAAAGGATAAAGTAAGGCATACTAAATAAAAGAAGTTTGAAGATCGTTCATATGTAACATTTATGGGCACTGTATTTTGCCTCACTATGTTAGAATACAGACATTAAAATAAAAGGCCTATGGGAAATTTATTGAAGTTCCCAAAATGTTTCCTGCAGTCACTCATGGTATGACACCTTTTGATTTGACCCAGAGGCAAAGACACACATTTTTAATTCTGTGCTTCCTGCAGAATTCGTAGGTGCACTAAAACTAGAGGAGTTTTGGTGCTTGACCAAATGTTTTGGTTTTTAGAATATATATGGAACTTGAAGTAGTTCTTTCTCAAGTAATATCACACTGATTGGATAAACCCTGAAAAAAACCCTTTAGGTAGTCTTATTTAGATGTGTGTGAATTTATTTAGATAATAAAGTGGAGAATAATTTTGCAGGAAGGGTGTAACTGGTACAGATATGATAGTACTAAGTCAATAAAGATTAAGAATTACATTTACTGAAATGTTGAATACTTAATTTCACTCCAAGTTTATCACATGGAAGGGAAAAATAGAGGACACCACAGGCTTTATTCTCCTTCCATTTACACTGGCAGCTACTTGGAGATAAGCAGCCCTGTTTCTGAAGGCACCTTCCCAAGAGGCACTTGGCAGACAATGCATTGCTGCCAACTGACTTCACGCAATGGGAATTGCTGGTTTTACCCAACCGACTTCTGTACCAATTGAGAAGTGAGACAGAGAGTATGACAAAATGCTCTTAGCAGTAAATTCAGCTACATTGCAATGAAACAGCATTTTGGCAACTGGCTCGGCCTCCTCCTGCTCCCACCATCAGAGAATGCCTGCTCAAACCTCAACTGCTTCAGCTTCCGCTGCTAACCATTCTCTCGGTGGCCTGGGCTATCACAGCAGACCTAGGAGACACAGAGGCTGCAGTGCAGTGCAAGCACATACTCCCCTTGCCAGGTCTGCAACTGAACCATCAGCACAGAAGAGAGTTCCTAATGTCTTAAAACAGCATTCCAAGACAGCAGAGTTACCAAGGCAATGTAAAGTCATGACAGTAAGTATTAGACTCTAAACAGAAAGCCTTGTGCTTTTCCCCAAAGAGCTAACTCAGAGCTTCAACATGTAAAATTTTACCCAATTGAAACTGCCAGTGTTTTGGGTGGGGGGTTTTGGTTGGTTGGTTGGTTGGTTTTTTACACATTATTTAGATACAAGTTAATTTATCAATCCCCTGGGGGCAAAAAAGGCATAAAATGGTCAACATAAAACATACACTTTAAACCTGCAATTTAATTAAACACATCAAAAGGACTGAGAATAGAAACATTGCCCCAGATGGATTGAAAATGTAGCAAAGTACTTTTGGGCAGAAACAGAACAGACAACATCTTCTTCAAAGAAAGTTTGTGTTCGGCAAAGAGGAACAAATCAGTGCTCCATAGGTTACTGAGGAGTTGATTGAGGTCAGGCTTTCCATTGAGAGAAAGGACAGAAGAAATGGATAGAGAGCATGGCAAAATATCACAAAACCATGAACATGTGTTGAAGGAAAGCTTGAAAAAATGTCAAAGAAATAAAAAGGGACTATGGAGCTACAAACCAGAAATGCGGATTATATTCTAATTAAAAGTAACTTGCTACCCACATAAGAACAAATAAATAAGAGGTAGAAATGGATGGAAAAATAAAATATCACAAAAATAAGTTGTCAAATTTTAAACACCTCTAAAAATGAGGGTTGACAAAGTTTAATGTGAACCTTACAGGAAAACATTATTCATATGAAATATAATATAGACAAAAGGAAGGAAAGATGTAAGCCCCAGAGGTGTTTATGGACCATGAAGTTGGCTGAAGCATAACATGACAAGCTGGTACTCAGCACTGGATTCTGTAAATACAGCCTATAAATAGGAGAGAGAGGGCAGAGAAACTTGTTCAGAGGGAGGGAATTTGAAAGCATTGTGGATTTTTCAAATGTCCTGAAAATTTCAGAAAAAGATTAACAAATAAGCGAAAGTTCTGAAAAGACTGGACATCTGGTGCAGGTAAAATAGAAGTATAATGCTAATTTTCTTGTGGTGTGCACAAGAATCTGGTGATAATAGTATTATGAATACGATTGAATAAAAAATAATTTGGCAGTTAAAGCCTGTACATCCTTCAGAAAACAACAGGGAGCCAGCAGATTTCTCTTTCCCTCTCTCCCTGAGAACTGGGGAGCTCCTGCCAAAGCATGTGTTTAAAATGGTGACTAAGGTAATAAAGCCATGTGTGTGGGAACTGAGTAATGGTGGTGGAAATACAGGGCTCACTATACCCTTCTGCCTGGTGTTCAGCAACTCCTCAGTATTCTTAACACTCCCATGACAGCATGGTCTCATCTCTTCAAGTGTTTACTGTCAGCTACCATTCTGGCATAGTGACATTATCGCCTAAGGAGTAAGTGAAAACACCAGATTATTTTGTGGGATACAATAATTCTTTCCAATCTAATCTCAGGAGGTTGCTATAAGCAACTGTTGCAGAGTATTTATTAAAAACTGAAGCTTTAAACCACTTTTTATTGTATGATAACAATACTGGAATGTCACAATCTTATTGCATGTGACTGAAGTCTTTCATAGAGCAGCTTTAAAAAGTGACATACAACCTGTTTCAATGTTCAGAAATGCCTCTGGATGGGATAATAGGATTACATCTACAAACTTCTGGTTCCTGAAAAAATCCTAATAGCTAAAAAAAGGCCTAAGACTCTGCATGGATCATTCAAGGGAAAACATGGTTCAATGTGTACTGGCAATTAAATGATGCAAGTGAATATTAACTCACATTTGGAATATTGTATTCAACTCTGGTCATTGCAAATCAAAAAAATTCCGAAAACAATTCAGAGAAAAAGCAGAAGATTAATTAAGACATGGTAGGCTTCAGCATCCAAAAGATTAAATGGATTTGGAACAGTTGGTTTTGAGAGGAGATGAATGAGGGGTTACAGGACAAATTACGAATGTGAATGCATTTTCTTTACCTCTACAAAAACGAAGGAACATTAATGAAACTTTAGAAGACTGCACTTTAAACTGGAAGATTTTGAGATCAATTCCCTCCCTCAGAATTTAGTAACCTAATATAAAAGTAAGATTTAGAACATTTTAGAGTCTAAAGTATATAGGTTATTTCAAAGAAAACCCTTTTTTTCCCCGAAAGCTATGCAAATTTTCAAGCTTCAGAGGAACCTCAACACATCTTGGGAGCAAAGAAAATACTTGTGCTATTGGTGTTTTATTTCTGAATTTGTATATCTGTTTCCAAAACATTCTTCAGGAACAACTGATGAGGGCCACTGGCCAGGGTGGAGTGCTGGTTTGATCCAGTCTCAGACATTCCTCACAACTTTATTGGTAAAACCTTTTTCATTCCATAAACCACTCCTTTTCCAGCCTCTTCTCTCTCTCTCACATTCTCTTTGATGCTAAGAAGGTAAATACACTTGCCACCCATGAGAATCATAAGAGAACTATCACTGATTATTTTATTCACAATAAAGCAATGAGTATAGCATAAAGTTTTCCCCATACAACCATAAAAATATATTTATTTGTCAAAACTACAATTCCTCTTCAACCTATTGACAAGGAAGCAGAAAAGATTCTGCGATTCTCATCTAATAGTCAAAAGATCCTCTACTCAAATTCTTCCACTCAATTTATCCCTCAATTTCAGAGCATTTCATGTGCCTTCTTTTATTTCTTCCTTTTCCTGTACATTTCTCTCCTTGCCTTCCACACTTTGTTCTCTCTGTATGGCCAGTGCAGCCTACCATTGGCTCAAATCATATCTTATATTCCTCTGTCTGTGCTATTCAAAATCTAAGTCAACCACTGAAATCCAGTTTTTTCATCACACCAACGTTCACTAGTGTGCATCTGTTTAATACAAAATAATTACTAAAGTTTGATTTTCCAATGTTCTATTTCTTCTTACACCGGCTTTTAGATAAACATATGTTCAGGTCTTATGGCATGAATGGTGTCATTTAACTGAGCAAAATACTATAACCTGTATTTTATTTAGCCAGCACCTATGAACTGCATAAAATACAGAGAGATAACAGAGTTTCCACTGTATCATGATGAACTATATGCACTGTACATATTTATATGAGCACACATCTGTATCTATATTTTAATGGTTATGGATGTCAGACTGTGAAAAGGCCTCAGTTGGGAATCTGCCTAGCCTAGGACAAAATACCGACCATCACTTTGCAATCTGTTAAATGTTTAGCCAAATACTGAAGGTGTTGTTACATGGTTACTTTTACTCTCCAGGAGCATGAACTACAGACAATCACAGTATTCCACACTTAAAACTCAACAGTATTTCTTACATACATAAGAAAAGTGTAGTGAAAAAAAGTCAGTCTTTAGTGTCTGTAATCAGTGGTTAGCAGCAGAAATACAGTGGGGAATGTTGGACACATACTCTCTACTTCTTTCTTGCAGTATTTTTTCTCCTTCTCTATGCACATAAATGTGCATATGCAGTAAAAATGCTAGTAGACAACTCATTAAATAGTGACACATAGTATTATACAGCATTTCTGGGCAGTCTGCATGGATTTTATGAAAGAATCACTTCATTTGCAAGCAGAGGGATTTTTGTGAGGGGGTGAAAGGTAGAAGAAGCGTTTGTAACATATAGCTGAATTGGGTCAGGCAGGTCAGTCCTAACAGCAGTAATAATGAATTGACAGATGTGATTATTATTCACATCCTTAGAAGAAACCACAGTAATTCCTACCATGTAAAGTTCAAAAAAACAGGTCAGATATCAATAAGCCAATTAAAATCTCCTTGTGGAGATCTGTTTTTAAACTTTCAAGGGAATCAGAGATCTATGTTCAACAGGGTGTGTGCTCAGGAGACATCTTCCCTTTCACGTCAGGCATCTGCTCCCCTCCCCTTCCCTATCCGAAATTCTTAACATCATTTTATATCATCAAGATGCTCACACTCAGAAAACCTTACCAGGTTGTTGTCACAGCTACTTTCCCACTATTTCCCTAAGAGAACTCCCAGCTTCCCTTCCAAAACATTGCCTCTGCCATCCCCAGAAGAGAACGCTCATGTTGCTGGGTCCCTGTTCATCTTGCCAGCAAGCTCACCCCTTGCTTTTGTTGTTCCCATGCACAGAAGACAGTGCAGCAGTAACTTTCCTTCTGTGCCCACACAACCTCCCCCAGCCATACTGCTTTGGAAGACCCCATGGCACCCTTGTCCTGTCAGTGTGCATCCTCTTCTATCCGCAGGTCTGTGGCATTAACACAAAGACCACACCTTTCTTCTGCTTTCTCAGATCACCCTCTGAGGACACCGCTTCAAGCAGAACACTTCCTACTGGTGGTATTGGTTGCTGATCTTTCATGCAAAGAAGTGCTTCTCAATGGAAACTCTGATGAATAAAGTGGCTGAAGGGGAGTGTCATAGTTTAACCCCACACAGCTGCTCGCTCGCTCCCCCCAAAATGGGATGGGGGAGAGAAACAGAAGGGAAAAAATGAGAAAACTTCTGGGTTGAGATAAAGACAGTTTAACAGGTGAAGGAAAAGCTACATGCCAAAGCAAACCATGGAATTCATTCACCACTTCCCATGGGCAGGCAGGTGCTCAGCCATCTCCAGGAGAGCAAGGCCCCATCACGCCTAACAGTGACTTGGGAAGACAAACCCCATCACTTTGAACATCTCTTCCTTCTTGCTTCTTCCCCCAGTTGTATATGCTGAGCATGATGCCATATGGTATGGAATATCCTTTGGATCACCTGGGGTCAGCTGTCCTGGCTCTGTCCCCTCACAACTCATTGTCCACTCCCAGCCTACTTGCTGAAGGAGCAGAAAGAGCCTTAACTCTGTGCAAGCTCCACTCAGCAGTAACAAAAACATCTCTGAATTGCCAGCACTGCCTTCAGCACAAATCCAAAACATAGGAACACACCAGCTACTATGAAGAAAATTAACTCTACCCCAGCCAAAACCAACACAGAAAGCAATCCTGAAGGCATTGGGGTCTATAATCTGCAGAGAAAAGCCACTCACTTGTAGAAAAGCAATTCCAAAACACTTTTAAAACCAAATCAGAATGCAGTTTTAACTATTAATTTTGAGTAGCACATGCAAAACTAACGCATAACATAAAGGCACTTAAATGTTTTCCTAAATCTACATATTCCTCTTATATCTTAAGTTGAATATGCATATCAAAATTCCTACCCTATATAATGTGTGTCTTTATACAAGTAACAAACATGCAGGTTCATAGGAAAAAAAGTCAGATTACACACATTTCAGTAATGGTTTCTGGAAGGTTCGTTGGGATCTCAGTAAGGCCCTTCCCACGACAGTCCACAATATTGTTGCTGCAGGTACATGCAGTAGGGCAGTGCAGGACACTGCAGGACGGAGCCATAAAGGACTGGTGACCTGCAAAGGAAAACAGCATTTTACACTTGAAAAATTTAAGGCAGAGCGTCTAAAATAAACATCGTAGCCTATCAATACTTTTAAATGCATTAATTTTTTTTTTTGCTAAAGAAGACCAAATGTTATTTTATTTATTGAATTTTACTGAAAACTATACTGATTTATTTAGTTTTCAGAAATTTTTGTGGTATTAAAAATGCATGTCAAGATAATGCTACAAGAACTGAAGGCATCCTGCTAATTATACTCTGTTCTGCAAATACTTCAGTTCTGTATCGCATACCGACACTTTTGGAGTTACAATGTTTTCATTGTCTCTAACAATAATACATAAAAGTTTTGACACAGCTCTTACTCTCTCTGTTCTAGCTCAGCAGACTTCTTCCTCCCACAATCTTATAATTCTTACTAATTCAGGTGGCTAATTTACATGAGTTCCCCTCCCAGTTTCTTAGGGCTTTATGTTAAACTCAGCATTTTTCATTGTATTTAAACAGAATCACTGAATATTTAGGTATGTTTTAGAAAGTAAAAGCTTATTATATTTTCCTGCAAATAGATGGACTGCACATTTTTTTAAATATTATTAATGCACTTATTCTTCTATCAGTGTAATGATATGGAATAGCTGTTTTGTAATTATATAGAAAGACACAAAGGAATGAGAAATGCATGATGCCCTCCTTTTCTTTCCTTTTTTTCAATAAGTTAAAAAAATACCCCTAGGGATTGCTTTGAAATTCCGGGAAAAAAAAAGACAATACCAACTTCTTGACTATGAAACCACAATTTAATTTAAGATCACTCCCTCAATATTTAATGCTATGTATTAATATAGGAAGGGTGCACTGATAATGTAAGTTGCAGCTCAGTGCTGTTCCCACTTACAACTTCATACAACAACTGCCCAACTTTTAAATTGCTGAAAAGATTAGTCTTTTGAGGCCAGATTTGATGGGCCTTTGAGCAATCTAGTCTGGTGGAAGGTGTCCCTGCTTATGGCAGGGGAGTTGGAATTATATGATCTTTCAGGTCCCTTCCAAGACAAACCATTCTATGATTTTATGAGACGGAATTTTACAATATAGTAATGTGATTTCACATTTATGTATGTGTTACAAAAGTACAAACAGCTGTCAAAACTAGTAAGACACACTGCTCTTTTTACACTATCAGGGAGGAAATGTTTCACCTACCTTTATTAAATAAAAATACAGTGGTCCAGGGAGAAAACCTGGTTACTCCCCTTCCTAATAATCCGCATGATAATGACCAAGTTATAAAACTGTTCATGACACTCACACTTTGCAGCCATAACATTTACCAGTAAGATACATGAAATTATCTTGTTAGGAGCCCTTTTAAATGTACATAAAGGCAGAATTAATGGCAAGAATACTGCTAGAATTTGCCATGTGAAGATGGCAGTGCCTTACACTTTGATATCAGAGGCTTTTTAATAAGGACAGAACATTGTGCTCTCCTTAAAAATCTTTTGAAAACATTGATCTGTGCAAATTTTGGCATATTTGGCAATAGGCTTCTGGGGCTTTGCAGAAAATCAACCAGTAGAAGAAACCCTGCTGAACCACTGAAAAGACAGATAGCAATATTGCAGCTGGTTTTTAATGTTCTCGAAACAGTAGACAAAGTTTACAGAAGGTTTTCAGTCTGAGTCTAGGAATATTTAAATAAGAAAGATAAACTTGCCTTCTTCCTCATCTAGAAGACATGAATAAAGGAAAAAAATTGAATAGAGAAAATGTGATTAGTAATGAACCGTTAGTAATTTCAATATTTCATATAAAAAAGCGCACACCAATAAAATTCAGAAAAGTTACTTAGGGATTCAGTATAATATTTAAATGGCAGAAAATAACAATAAGAAAACGTATCAATCTATAAAGTTTTTTAAAAAATAAGTTCCTTATTACTAAAGGCTTTATGTTCTCAATCAGTGCAGCTTTTATTTAATTTCCTTTATCTCCCCCATAATTATACTTTTAGATGGCTATACAATCTACGTGAATGCAGCACACACAAAATTTGTAAGGACAGGAGCACCCCCACACAAGACACAAACACTGATAAAAATGATTAGGATTTTTTTAATAAACATTAAAGCTTGGATTATGCAAAAGCTAACAAAAGTCACCATGCAGCACTTGCAATTGCCACTGAGCAGTGGGTTGGTGCGTTTCAAAACAGGACCGGGTGGGCGGATGTGCTCCCCTTACCGCTGCAGACAAACTCCCGTTTTTGGACCTCGGCCACGTTGTGTCCCCGCAGGTGGGACGGCCCCATGCACTGGGTGTAGAGCCCCACCCGCGGCCGCTGCCGCAGCCAGTCAGACAGCCAGGCCAGGTGGCAGTCGCAGTACAGGTTGTTGGAGTGAAGACGACTGCACGCAAAGAGACATGGCAATACCTTTAAATAAGGAAGAACAAACAGAAAAGCCGCCGATTCGCCCAGCCCTCCCTCCAGCAAGCAACTATGCCAATTTATTAATATAACTGTTAATGAGGAATCAATTTTTTACATCCTTTGTCTGGGAGTTACAAGATAATAAAGAAAGCTATACAAGCAGGAAAATTACTTTTTGTTTGTGGTCTAATTAATTGGAAGGGAAAAAAAAGCTTCCTAATAAATTAACTTATCTGTAGTTGCCTGCCTCTTGTCTAAAAGAAAGAAGTAAATATAGAAGAGCTTGAAAGCTGCCATGGGACTCTTTAGTCCAGACCTGTGCAAATAGTGAATAAGACAAAAATGTCTCAAGAAAATTGCCCTATGGTGATAATACACTGTCAGAAAAAAGAGTTAATAAAAGATTTGGCTTCCAATTAGATATATCTGTAAGTCTGGCCATTATTAGTCTCTATAGAAACAGACTGAAAAATCCCTTTAACGGGTCATACTCATTTTCTGCTGAACAAGATAGAGTAATAACTCAATATAAAGCACCTTCTTTCACATCTTTTTTTCTGATTTCCTCTCTTTTTGTTTAACCACAGAAAGTGGGATTAGCTGCTTTTGGCTACCAGGGACCCACGTCCTAAGCAGTGCCTGAAATTAAAAGACCAAATAGAAGCAAGTGATGGAATCAAGGAAATTTTCTCTCTGTTGGAGTGAACTGACACAAGACCATGGCTCCTTGCCAAGTGGCAAAAAGCACTTAAGCACTGATAAAATATCAGACAAATGTATTCACTAAATTAGGTAAATTACTCTTTCCTGGCTCTTTCATTTTCTCAAACTACAGAAAAGGATGTCCACAGCTATAAATCAAATTGTTACTCAGAATCATCCATAAAAGGGTAATGCCATTTTGGTCCTTTTTAGCTGATGTGCTCAATCCTAACTAAATAACTGGAAAGAAAGTGCAAGAAATTCAGAATGTAGACAAGGAGTGTAATCAATCCATTACAAAATAAATCTGCAAAGCATCATGAAATGTGTAACCAGCATAAACAAAAATATTAACGGACACTTCCTCCACTCCCAATAAATGAATAGAAATTAAAGGCAATATATTTCCTGTACTAATTCTTGAGTGGGTACTTTGCAAATACAGCTCACAATACAGCACAGTCATTCAGCACAATCTGTGGCCAGCTGTAGGCAAGAACACCATTGCAAATCAGAACTAATGCCACTGAAATCAATACAGTTACACAAGCATATTCTGTCTGCAAATGGGATGTTACAGCTATAATCTGAGACTCTGTGTGTCCAGTTTAATTTGTTTCTAAAATATATTTTCAGAAAATGAAGTATCCCAATCAAAGGAAATGTAAATATTGCTGATTTGATTCACTGCATTTTGTGGTTCAGAACAGAAACCGTATTTGAAGGCTTGAAAGTAGTAAAGATATGCATGTTTTCAAGACTCAGATCTGAAAGAATGGAATGAAATTCTATTATAAAAATCTAGCCGAGGCCACCAAAAGCCCCTGGTCAGCATTATTTAAGTGCTCTTGTATTTGTCCGAGCAAGAATAGCTACAATTCTGTCATGAAATCAACAGAGCTATTCATCTGTGTGAAGTTTCTTCAGTTACGAACAGCATGTTACCTTGGGTGAACAGCTCTACTGATTTCAAAACAGTTGTGCAACCCAACATGCACAAAAGAAACTAGACAGACCTTTAGTAAAAGTAGTTCATGAACAGTGAGAGCCACTCTTGACCTCTGATAGAATCATCGCATTCATTTTTAATTTCCATTTCACTGGCAAATCTGCTTAAAAGTGAGTCTCAGGACTAAATCTTGATATATTCTGGTCTTGCCACTCAACACAATATACATTTATTCATAGTCAGTATAAATATACCAAAAATTAATTTCAACCTGTATCACTTGCATACACACTCTTTTCACTGCACTTTGTTTTAGAAGACTGAAGTGTTCCTCTGTGAAAGTCATAACCTCTAAAAACGGGGACCTTATTGCAAATGCTGACACAACTTTAATTATAATAGCATAACCGGATGATGCTATAATTTTATGTTACAAAGAATGTTGGCAAGCCAGTTTAGTTTAATTAGGTCTGCAAGCAGTACAGTAATAAAAGCATAAAGATTTCCCATTTATCACAACTGACAGTCAATCAAAGATTCTCCCATGTTCCGAAATTAAATGGGACCCATTCAATAGCTCAAAGTTAAACAAATTTTTGACTTTCAAAAAGCATCAATTTATTTTTCTATACAGCTGTAACATGTCAAAGAGAATTCCCCCTGCCCTCACCTTTTTTTTTGGTTAGAAGGTGAAGCTTTCCTGTGACTGAATACAGCACTATGGAAAACCCACTTGGGAAGAGGCCAAGAAACCATTTTCATAGACTTACTCATCTCACATCATAAAAGAGTTGATTGTAAAGGATGCAACTGCTCCTTTGTCTCCTGAGCCCCAAGTATAGCTTTGGGATCACTTGTGAGACATTGTGAGAATCACCTTCCACAGATACACACACACACTTCACACTCATCAACCTCATAAAACATCAATGTCTTTTAATTGAGCTTATGCTTTCTTTGCCTATATATGTATTTATTTATAGGCCCCTGAAAAAATTTAATAGAAGTAAAAATAATACACGGGACTGATAAGAACGGCAGCCAGTTTCAGTGCGATTACTCACAATGTTCTGAGTTTGGGCATATGGTTGAAACTCGCCACGGACAGTCGAGTGATGTTGTTATTGTTGAGAGTGCTGTGAAGTCAAGAAGAAGCATTTTAACATGTTACAGTTATGGCACATTAAAAAAAGGCATAGCTAATGAAAGTCATGCTGTACTGTTTTTAGGGAGGGATATCAGGAAAAAATGCCACGCTTTTAGCTATATTTTTCTTCCCTGTTCATTTCCTAGTAAAATGTTATGGTTTTACCATTAATAATCCCAGGTGATTTGAGGTCTCAGTAGCCCATGATTCACTCAAAAGGAAATTCCACCAATGCTGAGAACATCTATGGCATTCAAGCTAAGCTTGACATCCTGATGTAAAAAAGGGAGTCCTTGGAGAAACCTGATTTCACGTTTTAGCCTCTGAGAGTCCATGTTTTGACAGATGACATGAGATTTGAATGTTTTTTTCCCAAGAATTTTAGGAAAAGATAACCTTGGGCTGCATTTAGTTTGATATTGAATGAGGCGCTATAGATGATCCAGAGCAGCATGAATAGGGGAGTTTCTGCTATGTGATGGAAGGAGTAAGGAATTACATAATACTGTAACTAGTAATTTAAATTTTAGACAAGGTATTGGGGACTTGAGATAGGAACTAGAAACAAATTTTAGCCAATTGTTGGCTAGCTCAGACCCAGCATACTCGGTAAGTGCAGCTTGTAAAGATTTGGAAAGTTTATGAATGAATTTGCAGTAAAATATTGTCTTTAGGCTGCAAATAAAATGCAAACAAGCTTGAATCCAGAATAAGGGATAGAATTTACAGTTTTGATTTAGAGATTACTCACTTGAGCAGAATGGTGAATGAGCTCTATATAACCATATAACCATATAAGTAATTTCCACTGAAAAAAGACCTTTTTCCTTTTGAAGCAGAAAGTATTTTCCTTTTTACTTTTTTTAAAAGCACAAAGTGTAATTTGTACCTATTTTGAATAAATTTTTATGTACTCTCTGATCTTGAAACACAGAAAGATAAATTCATAGCACCCTGAACGGGATCAGGTTATATACCTCCACGTTAACCAAGCAATTAATTAGTGGTGTAATGTGCTGCATTTTACCTTTCTGTGCTTACTCATTCCATGTCCTAAATCTTTTCTTTGCTGAGCATAAGGGATCTCCCCTGTGTATTCTTAGGGCTACATAAACAGAGAGGAGAATAATAAAAACAACAACAAGCAAACAAAACAAAACAAAAAAAAAAAAGAAAAAAAGAAAAAAGGAGAATTGTGCCCTTTTTCCAAACATAACAGAAACTAAACAAAAAATGGCCAAGTGGATACATCCACAAAAGGTGTCTTAATGAATAAATGACAGTCAATAAATCTTGGCAGAATTTTCTTTCCATGTTCACATGGTAAATGACGCCTTCCACAGTTCTTCCTGCATAACTTCTTACAAGATCTTAAAATCCTATCTTTTTAATGAAGGAAAGGGAAATCAGTCCATATTTCTATAGTTGTTAAGAGAAGGCATATCTACAAATGTATTAATTTCCAATTTCAGCTGTTTGATGTTTGCGTTGGCATTTTCTGTGTCTGAGCTATTAGTTTATTTACACAAGAGTAAAAAAACCAGACGAAGGAGTAGATGTAAGGGATATATAGGGAACTAAAAAACAATTTACAGCTATTCCTATCTAATGATAAAAATATTTGATTTCATTAGAAAGATGTAATTAAAAAAAAGTTTGCGCAATACTTTCATCTAAGTGTTGGACACTGCAGCAAAGACTATGATGACTGTTTTTTCCATTTCTTTGACACTTTATTTTTTTAGCATGACAGCACTATATATTTACCCCATAGTCTGTTTCCTAAATACAGCAGATATTCCACTGAAAGAAAAAAGATGAAGGAAAACTAAAATTTCACAGAAATTCATGGAGAGGATTATACTTCTAATTGCTTTTGTCTTTCAGGTTATTTTGCACCTTTAACACTAACAGCCTCTAAAATTTTACAATTATTTAACCAATATATAAGACATGTCACTTCGGTAAGCCTTTCAAACTGTCACCAAACAGTATTACAACCTATTTAGAAGCTTTATCTCATACTTGAAGTTTGAAGAAATATACACTTTCTGTGCTTCGATAGAATAATTAACTCCAAATGAAAACAACATGTATGGTCTTACTTGCTCCTCAGTGTGTATACAGCATGGTCTGAACTACACATCTTTCATTCTTTAATACATATCGAAAGGAGGCTGAATTAGGTACAACATCTTCAGTACTGTTAGACATACCTACTCCAATTTTTTTTAAAAAAACCTAAATCTTTACATCATTTCTTATTACATAGTATAGCAAAAATTTACTCGTATATTTGAACAATGCTTACATACTATGTACATTGACTCACAAAATTCTAACTACCTACTTTTCAGCAGACTATTATTTTAGAGGTTGTTCCTCTTTTGCACTTACTGAAATCAATTTAAAAATTTTACCACAAACCTCAACTAGCAAGTATGACCTTTTTAGAACACTAAAATTACATGTACTAAAAAAAATACAGAAAACATTATTTTTTTAATAAACATTTAACACTTGCACTTGTAAAGAAAGGCTTGTATTAAAAAAACTCATAATAACCAGATTAAGCCAACACTGGAAAAATTATTCTGTCACATACATGTGTTCCAAAGACAAAAATCTCAGAAAACATCAGGTTTACTGACAGACAACCAACAATTCACCACCTTAACAATTAGACAGAGTATTGAATCTACAGTACATTTTACATGGCTTTATACCAGAGAGTTAACAATAGGCTTGTAATTCTATGATTGCAAAGTAAAAAAAAATCAATTTAGTTGCCAATTTCATTCACTTATAAGTAAGACCAACTAATGCTTAATAAAAAAACTTTACCACCAGCTGTTCACATACTGTTTAGTTTCTTGGACATGCAGTCACTATCTATTGCCAGAGAAGCTTCTTTACATCAAAATATTTTTTATAAAACCCCAAACCCCAAACACAAGAAAACATGTCCCCTCACCCTCCTCAAGTTGTGATTTACTGAGTGTGATTCAGGTTAACATGAAGTAACTCACTGATACACAAATTCTTTCACTTCTCTTCATGTAGAAAATCCAGAAAAAAATGTGTGATTTTGACTGACAGAAAAAATACTTCAGGAGTGTGTCCTGTGCCTCAGATTCTTAGGGAACTGAGGCACTTTGCTCATTACAGTAATGTTATCAGATCAGTGGTCACTGATGATAATTTTGTTACCTTTAACCTCACTGATGGCCACTTTGAGACAATGAGAAAAAGTATGCAAAGGAGTATTGCCATAATGACCTTCTGTGACACACACAAAAAGATATTTTCCTACACATACATATATATTTATGCGCATAAAACTTAAAATGTTTTTAAAAAGAGCTATGAACATGCACATGCTAAATATCTTAACATACAGCAGCAGTGTTTGATAGAGAGTGCCTCTGAAAACATCTACATTGTCAAATACATATAGCATATTGTTCCTCAAACAGAGCCTGAAAGATCAAATTGATGTCAGAATACACAACAAAAGCAATCCTGAAAATGTTCAACACACCAACAATGACGGATAATTTCCAAAATTAATTGGGTTCATTACACTGCTGCCCTCCCCCTTTTCATATGAAATATATTATTTTCTTACACTATCTGCCAATGGCTTTTTATTTTTTATTTTAACTATGTTTAATGGCTGTCTTGCAGAGTAAAGGCATATCTCTGCCTCTCCACATCTTTTTACCATTTTATAGCACATCGCGGTGGATTATTTTAAGACATCTTTTCACCAGCCCGTCCTGACACCAGGCTGCAGCTCGCAGATAAGCTCCTGCATTAGTGCTCCCCAGACACTGAGCTCCTGCTACAAGTAAGAGATACACGGCGTACTTACAGCACTTCCAGGTCACGCAGAGCCCTAAACGCCCCATCTTCAATACAGCTGATCTGGTTGTAATCCAGTTGCCTGTTAAACAGATTAGGAAGGCATTTGTAAGGGAGAGGCGCGCTGGCAAGGCGAGGTGCAAGGGAAGCCTCCTGAAGGGCGGGCAGAGCGAGGCCACGCTAAGGCGAAGGCTGTGGCCATCGCTCCCGCGCGCTCGAGGCTGTCGCGCAGCGCGCTGGCCTGCACGCCGCCACAGAAATCCCTTTTTGTTCTCCACTGTCTGCGCAAAACAGCAGCGCTGGGAAAGCTCCAGTAAATAATAACTGCACCTTATATTAAATGCCAAAGGAATGCAATTTCATTACATCAAGAAAAGCTATCCATTAAAAGCTCTCAGCGTCATCTTGCTGAAACAATTTCATTAAGGTAAAGGACGGTAAATCACTTAATGTCACACGCATCCCCTCGGTGACCTAACAGAATCCATTTATCAGAGCAGCCCAGCTGCATGTTAATTCCATCCGCCGTGGCAGGGACCGGGGAGAGACACCACTTTCTGGGGTCTCCCTGCATGCGTGCGTGCAAGACTGGGTGGGAGGTGTCACCCCGCGTGTGCGGGGGGAGTTGGAGTAATTACCTTCTAGAATAT
The DNA here is from genome assembly GCA_013396735.1 of Grallaria varia. Classification (NCBI taxonomy): domain Eukaryota; kingdom Metazoa; phylum Chordata; class Aves; order Passeriformes; family Formicariidae; genus Grallaria; species Grallaria varia. The sequence goes on along the minus strand of VWZG01004219.1, from coordinate 69,117 downwards.
GTCTATATGTAGAAATAACAGTGTCCAAGGCATTTACACACTTGTGTACTTATGTCCTTTAATTCTGCTCCAAATGAAAGTAGTGTTTCTGCTGTAACCTTCAGTATCTGGTTTTCTACGTACTTTGTGCTCTCTGCAATTATATGCAGATAGAATGTTATAATGGAGCACTTGAATTCTAGACATAAAACTCAGCAATCCACCCCATACATTATTAATCCTTAAGTATTAAGTTATGAAAAATTTAGATTCATTTCTCTATTATTACTTTTTCAATTCAAAACATTGATACAGCACATACAACCCAATTAAAAATGTCTGCTTAAATTAACAACCATGCAACTACAAAATCACACTTACTCTACTGATAAAAGCTTTTCCTATAAATACTGCAATGCCTTATGCGTTTTAGGGCATAACTTCCAAAGCAAAGATGATTAAATCTCACTTTAAACCACTTGTCCAAGCTGGTAGCTTGTCAGTGTCAAATAATACCTATGAGTAAATGTGTGTGAACAATACTAAGAAAATGAACAAAATACAAATGAAATCTGCCCGTCTGTCTTCAATTATATATTAGCTAGCAGGGCTAATGATGCTTTTATTAAAGCATTTTCTGTGATTCTTCTGAATCTATGATAACATTTTACTTTATTAATAAATTATCACACCCACTGCTGAATATAATGTACCAACTTCTATAAAGTTCTTATAGTTTCATCAGTATTTTTCATCTGAATTACTACTACACGGGACTAAAATATTGTCATAACTGTAACAGTGCCTCTGTGTCTGTGTACTGAAAGCTAAATGCAAACTATCAGTTCCTGAATATGATCTTTAATCATTTTGGTGCAGTGTTACAGCACCAGTGCTGCAGTGTTGGAATATTTAAGCCTTCAATTTTTACTAATGAATTTCATTTAACAATTAAGCTAATAGCCTTTTTATTTTAAAGAGGTAAAATATATACAGAGTACAATTCTCTAACCCCAGGAACAATTTATCAAAGCTATTTAAATTAGTACAATGGCATGAAATGTTACCCTTGACACAATACAAAAGCGAAACTGTTTCCAGACAAATTGGAGAAATCTTTTAATGCCATCAAATTTGCCTAATGCAGTCTGCAGGTTAATCTGTAAAAGGGTGAGCTGTATGTTTGCCCATATCTTATTATCCTTAGCTGTCAATGTATAAATCAGTGCTGACACAGCTTCTTCTAAATCATCCATATTATACACAAAGGAAAATCTTTTAACAGCGGAGAAAGCACTTGAGCAAATCTTGTCCTACACAAACTGAAAGGCAGATTTCTTCCACTAGACTGGCAGCAGTTGTGGTGTACTGAAAAACTTTTGGACTTCTTCCTTTAATGAGTCACCATGATCACTACCTTAGTGAAGGGTGAGTTGTTTCCATTTAAACCTTCTTGCCAGAAAGATTGCTGTGTTTGTTCTGGACTAATGAATTGATTCTTGTTTGGAGGAGGGAATTTTGCAGATGGGAGAGAAGAAATACTTCTTTAAGAATTACTGTCCTTGAAAGATACTACTGTCTTTATGCTATAGATTATCTTCCATCAGTTACAACCATGATATAAAATGATTAGACACAAACCATGAAGAACAATTGGCATTATATTAACTTTTTTTTAAGTTATGAACGGGATAAGACTTTGAAGAATCTGTGCCTGGCTTGAATAGCAATTTATGGTAGAAGTAAAGTTTAAGATAACGATATCCACTGCATATATAACCCAAACAAAAAGTTAGACGATATTTCACAACCAGCATAACAGTAATTTATGATGTCCCTCTAATGGATATGCTGAAGCAGTTTGAATTTTTTTTTTTTTTATAAAACTGGCTCCTGATAACAAGTTGTGTGAGTGCTATGACTTAAGACAGCAGCAAGAATTTTAGAAATAAAAAGGTACATACACCTCTAATTTTATGTTTTATAATTTTTTAAAGCATAATGATTTTCAACACCACACCTAAAAACCTACAGTACCATAATGAAACCTTACTCACCACTAAGATATTGAGTATACCAATAACCCTAACTCTACTTCAGAAAGCTTTTTTTTTCCCCCCAAGAGCTGCTTTTCTTCTTTTCAAATCATTAGAACACTGAGAACAGAAGCTGATCAGACATGGACCAGCAACTCCGGCCCATTCTCATTCTTTCCCTCTCTCCAGTCCTTTTTCATCAACTTCCTGCCTGCCCCATCTCCATTTTGGGTCCTTTCTATGTGGGATTTCTCCATACTTTTGTAAAGTAGCTGTTCCTTTCTGTCTCCAGCATTCATAAAACAGCTTCAGCAGTGCCATTCCTGTGAAGCTCATAAAACATTAAACAATTGTCATATTCAAAATCTTTCTGTCATTGCAGAGAATTAATTGGATTTTGCACCCATATCTGCAGCATTACCTGTGTATTTCATATACTTAAAAATCTACTGCTGCTTAAAATTTTAATGCTTATGTAAGTTCAGCAATGAGAACTAGTAAGAAGTAAATAAAAAGCATTCGACTAATAATAAAATGTCTGCTTTAAAATCTTTTTCATTTATTGCTCTTTCTGATCCATCTTGCAGGGTAGAAACATGTTGCTGACTTATATTTTCTTCCCTTTTGGCAAAAGTTGGCTACCAGATAATGATAAATAAGTATCTTAAAATAAACTTTGTTGTCCCACAAGAAGCACATTTAATGACTAAGAGAAGATGTTGCATACATTTAAAAACTACTACTCTTGTACAGAAGAAAACTGTCATCTCTGTCATTTGACAGAGAAAACCTTTATTCATTCCTAGAGACTGCTAAAAACTGGGACAATTTCAAACAATCTGCTTTACTTTCCTGTTCTTCACAGCTTGAGGACACTTTGTAGTCCTGTGCTAGAGAGGTACTCTTTGGCTTTACCTTTTTCTCCTTTGTTCAGAAATGATTACATTCTCCTTGTGTATCAACTTAATAATAAACTCTCTTTAAGAAGTCAACAGAAAAAGTCGAAGCCTTTCTAGATCCCTGCATAACTTCCTCCCCAGAAAATATTTAGAAAACATTTTAGCATTTTGTATGCTGGATTTCACATCAGTGAAGTTTTTCCTTGAGTGCAGAACATGTAGCACTGCAATACAATTTTTGGAAACAGTCACTGTTTTTAATGTCTCCTTGTACTTTTTACAACAGAACTGAGTTATGTTTCTTATTTGTTACTTCCCATCTCAATTTCAAGATGAATCAACAATTTCAGAGGAATTAGTTGAAAAAGATGTAACAAATCACGCAAGAATTTATTCTAAGCTTTTATCAAAGAACTGTTTGTTTCCCATGACCATTGTTATTTATTGTGATTATTCTTTCATTTAGAAGTCAAGTGGTTTTCTTCTACTTGCTCTTTATTTTAATAATGTGGTAAATTTTTTTCTTTACTAAATTATCCCTATAAAACATTTCAAATTAATATTTTTCCTCATATACATAATATAGCATATTATTAACCACATTAACCCAAAACTAACACACAAGACTTGCAATACAGCCAAGTAAAATATAATTGCTGAATAAACTAGAAGAAAAAGGCGAACTGATTAATTGCTCAATTCCCTCAAAATTGTCTAGCACTCTACTTGGGTAAACCCAGAAGTATCTTACAGGGGGAAAAAAAAAGTAAAAACAAACAAGAAGAATAGCATCAAAGGAGAATGTACACAAAATTAACCATCTATATGTTATGTATGCAGATGCTATCACATCAGTAAGAAGTAATTTATTTAATGAAATAATGAAAATAAAACTTTAAAAATAATATTGGAATACTATTTATCTAAACAGTCAGAAAAACTAACTTTTCCTGAAGGCCACGAGGTCACTAACCTGTTTGGCAACAAGAACTTTAGGAGGCACTAGAAAAGTGTACCTATTCTTTCCTTCATGCCTTCAGAGCTACTTTTGATTTTAATAAGTATCTTAATCATACATACATACATATTTCAGCAACGTCCCGTGAAAATCCTTCTTGATGTATACCTGAGTTGCAGGTGGCCAAACAGACTCACAGTCCAATTGAGATTCCAGTAAGAGCAAGCGTTAGAAATACTGAATTCTAAATTATTAAAGCATGTCTTAGACAAGCAATGCATTCAGATCAGCACTCGTACAAATGAGTAGACAAATATACATCCAGTTGCAGTGGAATTCTGTGCATGATCTGAGAAGAAATCAGTAACTAGAACATCTTCAGCAGGACTCTCTTTTTCAATGACTAATAATTGAACTTAAAAAAAAGTCCAATAATTCCTAACAAAGATTAATAAAAAATTCATTTATGTGTTTAGTTGCAATGTCAGTTTAAAATCTTTCACAATCAGCATAAAAAAGGCATCAGGGCAACACCAAGTAATATCAACCAAGGTTTTGGACAAAGGTTAGTATAATGGGAAGGACTTTGATTTGAGGCTGGTTACTGCCTTTCTCTCCACTAATTCTTCATTTTCCCAGTCAATTTAATCTGTGAAGCTACTACAGTGCCCTGCAGCCTTTATCCCCAGTGTGACAGCTACAGTCTCCTCTGCTTGCTGGGAAAAAAATGGAACCAAATGAACAAAAAGAGAGTGGCCTAGGGCGTGACAAGAAACCAGGGCAGAGGATCCTTGCCGGAGATACGATGAAAATGTTCCTTGCTATTTTTGGTATCATTTGAGGTTGCATATATTTAGCATCACAATTCTGTCATGATGTTGGTATATTCCTTTCCATTCTCTGCCAAGTATTGATTACACAGAGGAAGAGAAAACAGGAATCTTAGAAAATTTTACACACTTGAAATAGAGAAGTCATAATGCTGAAATCTACTAAAAAAGAGAGCATAGCACGATTGTTCTTCCAGTGGTGTTTTACATTTATTTGCAACCCAGTCATTTTTCTTCCTGTTAACCAGATTCAAAAGACAACCCATCCAAACTCACAGTCTGGGCACCTAACGCATTTTTTGCCATTTTAAATACAAACAAAATTCCTATGTTTGGGAAGATTTTAAACATCTTTCATATCCAGTGTGAGTACTATATAGCCAGGAGGGTTATGAAACCATCATTAACATGTATATTAAAAAAACCCTGTATTTAATTTTCCATTTATATGATAATTTCTATCTATTTTTAAAAAGCAGTGGATGCCACTGTGTTCTCTGAAGAATCTAACTTCTTGGTGAATACTTTTATCCCTGAAAAAGTAGCAAGCTAGGAGTAACTTTCAGAATTATAATTCCAGAATTTGCACCCTAATTTCTGTCAGGTCCCAAAAGAGTAGTTATACTAAAAGTGTATTGCTCTTCAAGTCATTCATCAGCAGTGTTCCTACATTTGAACGGCCAAAATACCGGATACTGGATTTCTAGTCTGGGAAATGTCTCCAAAATAAGCCTCCCTCATTTTTCATCACTTTTACTGAAGAAATTCAGTCATTACAAACAATTGGCTGCACTGGTGAGAGTGAAGCCAAGGACACTTTGTTTGGCATTTCTGAGATGACATCCGTGTTTGTGAGATGGCATCTGGTATTTGCCTCCCCGGCAGAAGACAAACACTGAGTCCAAACAGGGCCACCAACGTGAGATGCTTGAAGCAGGTGACATTAGGGGGCAGTCTGCAATAACTGCATTTGTTCAGCCTTAAAAGAGAGGGTAAAGAGGGGATCTTATTGCTACCTACAACTGCATCAATTGAAAATACAGGTAGAGCCAGACTCTTCTTAGTTATGAGATGCATAACAAGTGGGAAAATAGGTAATTCCAATTAGATGTAAAGTAGATTTGTGAGGCCTGAAGGTTTCTCGTGGATTTTTTATACTTTTTACTATTACGGTGTGGCAGGTTGCCTGGGTTGTCAATTCTCATAATGCCTTGCCCAGTTTGCTTTTATCTTCTACAGAATCTATACTGTGACCGTTGTTAAGATGTCCAGAAAGAAAATATCATGGAGGCATTTTATGAAAACCAGACAGTTTCATCTGAGAAACATCAAGAGGACTCTAGGGCTAACATACTACCAGGAGACCACAGTGGTATCATCAACCTTAAAGGAAGCAATTTCCTTCAGAATATCTGAGTTAACACCTTTGCTATGCAATGACTAGAAGAATACAGTAAGATGTTTTCCAAAGTTTTCCAACTCCTGATTCAATTGGGAAATATTTGGTGGAAATGGGAGAATGGTAAGTCTACATTCAGGAACATAAAATATGCTGTCAGGCCAAGTTCTGTGAAATTTGTTAACCATTCTATATAGGATGGTTATCAATCATTCCATGTTAAAAAAACCCAAAAAAACAGCTCAATTTATATTCAATTATGTAATTACTATTGTTACATAAAGCAAATCTTTGATTTACATTATGTTCTAATACAGATTTCTTTGCACCTTCAGCCATCTCTTACAGGAGTTTGGAAGAGATGAAACATCTTTAACATTATGCCCAACTGCTGGGCAATTACAGAAGAAAGGCCCAAACCAGAACAAATATTAAATTTTGTTTCTGACCATTCTCGGTAAGTATATACACCTCTTTGGTCCCTGGACCTTAGGTTAAACATCCTCATGGACTCAGAGAATCATTTAGGTTGGAAAAGACTTGTAAGATCATTGAGTCCAACTGTAAACCTGACACTGCCAAGTCTACCACTCAACCATGTGTCTAAGTGCTACATCTACACATTTTTAAAATACCTCCAGTGATGGTGATTCAACGTCATCTCTTGGCAGTCCATTTTGATGCTTGACAACCCTTTTGGTGAAGAAATTTTTCCTAATATCCAATCCAAACCTCCCCTGGTGCCACTTGAGGCCATTTCCTCTTATCCTCTCACTTGTTACTTGGGACTGACACTCACCTGGCTACAAGCTCCTTTGGGGTTGTTCAGTTCCTTTGTTTGCAAAGCGATGCTTTCTACACCTGTCAATTATCAACTGCCTCTTTAATTTTCTTGAGCAATTACATAAAACCTGTAAAATTCTTGCCATCACCCTTCTTCTCTAATGTCCAAGGCTAGATGGAAGGCTGAGGTTTCTATCTCCTCGCCTTAGACGCTGTAAAGGCACAATGGCCTGATCTAGTTACATAAATGCTGTGCTAGAATCCACCCAACTCACCTCCTGAACTTATTTGTCATTCTGTAGAGTGATTGTAGGAGGATTATAAAGTTTGCAGATCACAGGTTTGGTGGGGTTTTTTTGTTTACCTTTTTTTTTTTTTTTTTTTTTCCTGGGACCACTAGGAAGGAGATAGAATTATTATTTAATCTACCACAATAAAAAAAGTCATAGATAGGATTTGGACTCTGTGGCAATGCTATGGCCTTCAAGATTTTCTTTCTTTCTTCTTCTTTTAATTATCTCCCCAAAAGAGAAAGGTTTTTAAGGGAGGATCTACTGTTTCATGCAAGTTTTAGACAGAATGAAGGATCCTTAGCTTGAATATATGCACTAAGATAAAAAAACAGTATCTCAGATAAAGATTAGCATCCCAGTGTAGATTCTGACTGGAATTATCTCACCATAAGCAAGTGCACTTACATTCTAAACTATTGCTTTGCCAATATGATGATGCTGTTTTTACTACAAAAGCTCCTTTCTGTTGTGAGGGGCCCCAGCTGGCCTGGGGTCTCTGTGGAGTGGTTGGACTAAAACTAGGAACTTCTGCACACCATCAGGGTGATATGCACGGATGGAGAGACTGTGACACCAGAACGGAAGTTCGGTCTCTAAAGTGCTGAGTCATTGTTATCGGACATGCGCAGTCTGTGTGGCCAATTAAGAATTATTTATGTATAGAGAAGCCAATGGTCCATGGACATGCGTCGACACTGAGGTCTATATAAACCACAGTTTCTGATATAATAAAGGTTCCTGTTCCTGAAGAAGACGTGTCGCTTCTTGACCTATCCCGACTGCACAGCAACATTCTGTAGCTGTATAAATTTTCAAATGTAAAAGATCATAAAGAAAAATGCAGGTTTTTCCTTGTAGCCAAGCCTCTTTTTGACCATGAATAGTGATGGGTCCAGTTCTAAATAAAACCTCATAAAATGTCAATTCAACAAAGTAACAAAGGTACTTTGAGAAGCACTTGCATGTTTCTGAACATAACAGATTTGAACATAATAGTTTTTCCACTGAGGTATGGTAGGATTTCACTGCAGGGAGAAACTGTAGTAGGCCAAACTCTTGGACATTCTGCTAAATCTTTGAAAAGACATTTTCCTCACCAATTTGTTTGCAGTGTTGTGGGCAGCAGAATGAAGTCCACCACAGAAATGCAAAGGGCTGTCTATCCCATCCTCTCCAACATCATCAAGACCATCCCTTCGTAATCACAGAGCACGCTGTTTGCAGAGCAGTACAACTAGAAATTTCATCTTTCCTTATAACACTGACAACCTCAATTAATAAAAAGCATTTAAATATAAATGACATTAGAACCTCCTATAATGACCTAATATTTCCCTATATTTACTGACGTCTCATAAGATAGAAATCACACTTTTTCACAGTTGCGTCATGCTGGAAGCTCCATACTGTTTCTGAAACCCATTACTGTATGCCCTCTGACCTTGTTGGTTGTTTATAAGTGATGAGTCCTTAGCTTACAGCAGAAGTTGTAGCTTTTGAGGACATGACCTTACATTTCCTACTACAGAAGTTCATCACAGTCTTCAGATTGTTCAGCTCATTCAGTCCACTAAACTGATCTACCATTCTAAACAGAAAGGGGAAAAGTCACTGCTTTCCTTTGCCTTTAAACTCACATATTTCCACATTTAGAAGCCATAAGAATTCAAAACCTGCCCATGAACTTCAGGGTCACCATCTGCAGGAAACTGAGTATCTTTATTTCAGAAAAGACCACAGAAGAAAACTGTGTAAGAAAAATAGTCACACAAGTATAAAAATATATGCTAGCAAAACTAGATAATAGCATGATTTTTCTTTATTTTATACAAGCAAACCAGTGGCAAACTTATAGAACTAATGCAAAATGATTTTTTCCACATGAAACAATAAAATGTTTCAAATTGCCAGACACTTAAATGTTAAACACAGGTTCCATAAACTAAGAGTTACAATGCCATGTTGTTTCTATTTCAATGTTTTACATTTCACATAATGCAATTTTAGAATGTTTAAGGTATGTTAAAGTATTTTGCCAAAACAAATGGTAAGTATTGGTTTTATGCAGAGATTCCTTAAGTAGCTCTAATAGTGCTTAGGAAAAAGGTATCTGATACAATAAAAGGACACAGTATTGACAAAGCATTTTTATCAAAATACATAGAAGAAGGAAGAATGTACTTACAGGTTTTTTATGTCTACTGCTCCTCGGAATGCTTTCCTTGGTATTGCTTGAATCTGATTTTCACTAAGATCACTACGGAAAAAAAAATAAATTAAATGTGGAAATGTCATGTATGTATCTAGTTTTGTGTAACATACAAAGAAATAGAAGAAAAGACTTTCAGTCACTGTTGTTCAGTCAATGTTTCCAATGAAGCTTACTTTATTACCTTAACTGATTAGTAATTGAGAAAAAGTACTAGCAACAATAATCAAATTATCTGTGTTCCACTAAGTAGTTCCTTTACAAAACAGCAAAATATATGCAAAACAATAATTTAACAATGAAGGCACGAATAATTTATTTTTTAACTGAGTGTTAAAACTTTTCAGCCATTCCAAATCCATGATATCAAATGTTTGATCGTATGCTCAGCTTTATGTAAGGAAGACTGAAATCCAGCAAAAAGAGCAACTAGTGAGCTATTGAGAAACAACTATGAAGTTGTGTAATACGTGAGATCAATAGGTTTCTGACTTTTGTTCCAGAGTGGTAAGCACCATATACTTTAAAAGAAAGCGCCATTTATTTTAAAAGAAGGCATTAAATAACATCCTGCAACAGATATCTAACGCTCTTCCCCCAAATCCCTGCATGACCAGCTGTACCACATATTTTACAAAATAGAAATATTATTAAAATGCTTACAAAATTATTATTAGTATTTTTTTGCTATCATTATGAATAAATAAACTTTTTTTTTCTGAAATTCAGACACATTTCTGTGCTTCACCGTTCAATATTGGACATAAAACCTAAAGAACTGAAGTAAAGACAGTAGCAGAGGAGACAGAAGAAAAAAAAAGTGGACTAGAATACAGAGCTTTTTAATTATGCTGTGTACTATTAACAAGCAATGCAGGGCAATAGTTTGGAGGTTTCACTTCAGACAATAGTTTGCTACCCCAAACCAGACACACCTATCACACAAGGTACACAAATGTTTGAATGCCTTCAAAGGGACCTATCTACCTTGGCGTATTAAAATTATGAATCAGATTTTCTTTTGGAAGCCTTCTGAGCTACACCTACCTATACCCAATATGGGGAACACAATTAATTACATGACAAAGCTTGCTTGAGCATCTGATAAAACGCACAAACAAATTAGATGCATACAGGTATCTCTATACAGGGATTTTTCAGTCCACTTGCACAGCAGTTTTGTTGTGCTTAACTAGATTATATTTTACTAAAACCAAACATGGATCTTTACTCCAAAGGCACACCACATGCAACCCAACCCCTAAGAGAAGTTTCTCTATGTCTTGTGTTTTAGATACACCTTCAGATGACCTTTTTCAGAGAAAGCTTTTAGAGAAACATTGCAAAACTGCACATTAAGTTAAGTGAATAAGCAAGAATCATTTAGTTGATTAGACACAAACAGTCATGCTTTTGACATATTCTTTCTCTAAAATGTAATCTAGCATGAGCCCATATTTCCAGTTCTGAGCAATCACTCCTGAAGATCACTTTCAGATTTATGAACATGCAAAAATAATTTGAGGACTTTATAAAACCCAACACTGGGCAACTTAAACAAAATTTGTATCAATATAATTATTTTGAAAATAATATCACATATATTGACAGCAATTTTCCTTTATTCAATTCATTGCTAATTTATGGAAAATCACTTTCTATTTACTAAATCTTTCATAGTTCATGCACCTAATTGCACTGCAATATCTTGCAAAGTATACTTAAAACTAGACCCAATTTTACTATTATTAATCGTGTGTGAAAAAAGAGAATCTGTGAGCTGTGATTTAATTTTCAAGACATCTAAGTAATCTTGAAATGGGATATGACTGCACTGCTCTGACAATAAATTCAGTGGCAATGAATGAAAAAGCAGCCTTCAGCATTTGTTATGGTAATACGATTTAACAGCCTACTTCCTTGAAAAAAAAAATTCCTTATAAGCAAAAAATGCAAATATCAATATTTACATTTCTCTTTAATTGACTAATACATTTTACCTACATATAAATTGTTCATGAAGTGGTTGAGCTAGCAGTAGTGATTTGTACCATGACCAATGATTAGTTTATAACACAGATATATGCATATTTCTATGTAAACCACTGCCATACTCATAAATATATACTGCAGGAGATAATAGGTAACAGTGCATTAAGTTTTTTATGGCACTTGATAGAATATCATCATTCACCATTTTATATAATTAAAAAAAGTGGAATATGAGCAATATTGAGACAACATATAAATGATGTTAAAAAATCTAATAGACAATATCAATGGTCAAAATCTTTCTTTCCTTGACTAAAGACAAATCTTACCACAAACACAAGAACTTATAAGTGACAGCTTCTGTGCCGGGTTCCTCAACAAACAGTACACTGAGGCTGGATGCTTGCATAGGTACACCCAGGTGTATGCACATGGAAAAAACATCAGACTAACTCACTGCATGCTAGATTTACTGCTGGGTCCACACAGTTAACATCACCTCCATGGAGCACAGGCTCAAGTAGACTCAAGTACAGTGTTCCCTGCTAATTTTAGCACATTTCAAATGTAAACTACTTGACTGCAAAGGTTCCCAACCTTGCTATACAAGGCACTGTTTAAAGCATCCCTCTTAACGTGGAGAGCCAAGTAAGGTTGGCAAATGTTTTTTCCAAGAGTAATTTTCTGCAATGCATCAGCTGCATTTGTGAAACTTTCTTGGAACTGTTTCTATAACAAAAATGTAAGTTCATTTCTAGACTGCAAAATTCTACATTTCCAAAAAAAATATGATTTTCAACACAAAATTTATTATCTCCTTATAGCAGAAAAGTTTTTTAGTAATTATTTATTGATTGCTTCAAGTTTTCATCTGTTTGGTCTAAAAACGTTTCCTTATAAAAACCTTGAGGGACTTAAACAAACATTCAACTTCTTCTTGCATAAATGAAACCTACATTTCACAACTCAGAAGCTACTGTGTGGTCTTTCTTATTGATGTTTGAACTCATTCCACTGCAATTCTTACACTGCTCACAAAAAAAGTCACATGCAGCACAAGGTGCACTATGACTTTCAGGGGAAATGGGGCAATAATCTATTTTGTAGATAAAACCAGACAGTTTTGCAGGCATTACATTACATTGACTTGACTTTGCAACTTATATTCTGCAGTGAAAGAAAGTGCAAACCTCTTTTTCAGCCAGATGGCCACTTTTCCTTCACTAATAACTAGGAGGATTTCATCCCCATTTCAAAAACAGGCAGCATTTGAATACAGGATATAATTTATGATGGCACTTGGTACACCTAAAGTGAAAGAGGTCAATAAAATCTAAGTCGTCCTACTTTTACAGGAAAAAAAAATCTGTATTTTTGAAAAAAAGGCATGAACTTGCTTCACATTTGAAAACAAATCTCACCAGGATATTTTCATCAGAACAAATTGTTCTCCATTATTGCAGCCCAAGACCCTACAGCAAAATACAGCATCCCTCTGTTGGAATAGCACACTTGATTAAAAAATGTTTTGTATACAGCTAGAATGAAAAAAACTAGGCAATATGACAGAATTTTTATGGGTTTTTTTTAATAGAGACAATGATCAGGTAAGACGTTTTGACAAATTCATCTTTGTGCACATTCTAGTTTTCATAGAGGCCTCTTTCAACTAAATTGTTCTTGACTCTGTTTTATCATTCCTAGAGAGATACTTTCCAAATTAAGTCGGAAGTGGAGTACCGTAGACATTGACCTTTCAAGAAAATTCCTTAATGCAGCTTTGTGGGCTTCATTCATGTCATTCAGTGATGTGCAGAGCACCTTCATGCCTTGGCCTCCACCGCATCTCCTTGCCCTGGCATTACCAAAGCTGAGCTCAGGACCAGGTGTAACTTCAGTCTCTCTGAACGTGAAGTGTCCCCATGGAGAGCCCTCAAGTTTGCTTCCTCAAGTCAAAGGTGACATTGTAATATTGGGGTTAAATAGTAGATTTGCACACAAAATGCATCTGGGCGAGTTAGGCTGGCAGCTGCTGACAGAGGCTCTTGTTAGAGGAGGCACAAAAGAACATCTCTGCTGCTCTAGATGAGACTGAACCAGCCTGATTATCAGTTTGTTTCAGAAATATTTCAGCTGTGTACATGTCAAGCATTCTTCTGAGTTGTAATATTCTGGCTGCAACCCCATTTTCTCAAATGTAAAACCAGAAAACCAAATCCATACACCAAACAAAGCTGAATCCGACTCTGAAGATAGATGGAGGAGAATACACAAAGATTTCTGAATTTTTGTCCAACTACAGCAATTATTTGAAAAACTTGCACACCTTTTTTTCGCCACAGAAGGTCAAGTGTGTGTTTCTAAACAAGAGACTAAATATGTTGCACCTAAATAATTACTATTTTTTATAATTAACATAGCCTATCCAAGTATTCAAACTCATCAATAAAACCAGAAATAATATAGCTCCTCTAAGATCTGTGATCAAGGAAGTTCTGGAATTACTGTGCTTACATAAAATACAATTTATTTTTAAACAAACAGGATCAAGGCAATTTATATGCAATTTACACTGATGAGCACATATGCCTCAGCTTTTAAATCAGTTTCCAAAGATTAAAGATTTAATTCTGATATTCCGACAAAGAAACTGAATTTGTCTAATTTGAAATTACGCCTAAAAGAATGTAGATTTCTGTATTTCACAAATCAATGAAATAGGAAAAAAATTAATACCCTCTCCAAAAGAAAACATCCACCCTCCCCCAAAAAGCAGATTCATTTTATGTATTCAGTTATTTTTTTTTCCTCATAATACACTGGTAATCGTAACGTATTATACTTTGTGGAAATGGCAGAAAGACTTTGCAAAAACCTTGCTACTACTGAATCCATCCTAAGAACAAGATGGATCATATTTACTGGTTAGTAGATGGAAGTGTATCAGGGGAAAAAAACCCACAGTTTAGAATCCTTTGTACATTTTAAATTCATACCAATAGAAAATAATAACCTATCCCCCCAGAAAACCTAAAAAACTTTATATACAGTGTTGCTTTTTTATCTGAAGATGAAGCCCTTAGATAACCTGAAATTAATGATCCTGACAGAGTGCTTCAGCTCTTAAAAATGCAAACAGTACTGCATTGCAGCTATTTTATTACTCACCACATATGTTTGCAGTTGAATAACCTATATACCTTCAAAATCAGCACTCAATTTTTACTTATACAAATTGAAACACCACATATAGTATCTGTATTATATACTGCTAAGGCTCTATCACAGTTTTCTTGTGTGGCTAAACCATTGTTCATTCTGAAACACTAAATCTTTTGAAGACGGCAAATCTACTTGTAAATTTAATTACTTGTAATTTTATTTTTCCTCTATGGTTTAACCTCCCTCTGTGTCTGACCAGTGATATCATAAATCTAGACTGTCATTCTCTACTTCACAAAATACTGATACTGGGAATGAGTAACATGCACTGATTTTTAAAGGAAAAGGTAGAAATACTCAAACTAAGTACTGAATACTATGCTAATTCATAAAAACATCTCAGAAGGTGGCTATTCCATGATCAGCGTCCTTAATAATTATTTACACAAGTGACATGAATGAAGTAAGCCTTAATTAGTACTTCTCTATTACTGGAAAACAACAGTTTTAACATCAACCAATTGTATTCTTCGTGAAATCGCCCATGCCTGTCCAAGCTGGCAGGGAGAAAACAGACACTGCTTGTTCATTAAGGAGCTCCTTGCAGAAAGAGCCTGTGGCACAGGCTCTGGCACAGGATACGTGCTGGATCCTGGACTTCCATAAGATACCTGTGAGGTCTTGCATGGCCTGAGATACTTCCCCACTCACATTCACATTAATAAGGCACATCATCTACAACCTCAAAGCTATTCCAGAGCGAGACCCAGGTTTGTAAGAGCTATTATTTATTTCCCTGGCTTTGATCTTGGGGAAAACAAAGTACTCTGCCTCGCTGCGTGGCACTGAAAAGACCAGCAGTAAAATCTGAGATCTGGAAGGTGAGAACATACTGCAATGTGACAGCAGAAGAGAAGGGAGCCACAGCCCCAAATTTCAACTGTGTCTTGATATGTCTCCTGAGAAGTATGGGGAAAAATTATTTCATGTTATCATTAAGACTGACAGCTGCCTCTGTTCGCAAAAGCTGCTGTAGCTGTGGGCTTTCCAATGCCAAGGGGAATGGAACGCCAAAGTAGGTTTTTATGTTTCAGCTGATCTCTGATTTGGATTTCACTCCTAAAATGCCTGTTTTCCACTTTCCAAATTTGAATAATAAATATGCATTTCTGCTCTCCATTAGGTGACAGGATTTATCATGGAAAACTTCTGATCCAAATTTTTTTTCTGCTCATGAATCTTCATTTATCACCATACAACCATACTCAAATTGCAAAATTACGGTATGACTCGGACCTTTTCTGAATGCTACAGAGGCACACTTTGGCAACAAATGGTTTTATTGTATTAGGATAAAATATGTAAGCATGAAAATTACATCACCATTCTATATTTTGATCACTCCTTATCAGAACTATGTAATGAGAATTAAACCAAAGTACAAATTCTTCAAGAACACAGATGCTACTGAACATTATGGTGTTAATGCAGGGGGAGTATCCTGGAAAGACAGTTCCTCTAAAATTAGTAGCTCAGGTGAACTGAGCCTATTGAAGCCTATCTGGAATTCCATCATGGTAGAAAACATATTTTAACATGAGCAACTGAAAAAACCCATGAATGTTTTAATCTGTAACACAACAGGGTTTATCCCATGTTCAGCAAATACATTAATATATACAAACAAGTAACTACCTTTCCCATCAGTCTAATGCGACTTATCCAGTTAATTGTTAGAATACTGACATATGCTTGCTTTTTAGAGTTAGTGTATAACAAGTTACAGTACAGCATCACTTATTTATGAAGATAATCTTATACCCAAATAGCTTGTCATGTCATTTTAGGAAGGCATAGCTTTCTGGCAAATCTATGGATGAATTAAGACAGACAGAACAAGGGAATGTTTAAAAATATATATACTTAACAACCCAGACTAAACTCTTCTGAAAGAACAAGACAAACAAAGCAAAAACAACCAACCACTCTGCTGTACCATTATTCTTTGAATATGAAACAAACCATTTAGCCTATTAATTTCAATGATTTTGTTCTTCAGCAAACTATTCATTGCAGCTATTCCTCTTCATAATGAAGATACAAAAGGTGTCCGATACTATCAGCTGTAGTCAATATGTCTCTAAAGCACTTATTTATCCCCTTATGAAGATAAAAACTATGAATTATAATTTCAAACATTAGTACTGTAAAACATTATTGCTGATGCTTCCCATGAAATGAATAAAATTTCATGTATGAGAAAGGTACTGTTAACCTCCTTTTACAGACAGAGAAACCAAGGCAGTATGTAGCCAAGGCAGTGGAAAACCAAGGTAGCATGTATCAGTACCATGCTGAGGAGCACAAAACAGAGGAGAAAAATTTAGATCACAAAATTGCAGGTTCTCTCTGCATCACTAATTTCCAATTGCACTGTTGACTCCCTCAATGTTCTGATTACGTACATAGTAGGCACGTAACCTGTTCGCACGCTAAAGCAGGATCACTCCCTATGCCATGGTGTGCTACATTACCCAGGTGAATATTTAGCATTTCACAACACAGGGCAATCATCACTGCAACATGGACTGAATTATTTGAATCACAGCAATTCCCATGGTAAAGAATGCATCTTTTTCTTTTCTAAGACTACTCAGACTAAATTTCCCTGCCCATTTTCATCTCTCAGTTTTTAATCATAGCACTTTTAATGATACCATTGATGTTTCTTTCATTCTTAATGCTTGAGGTTTTTTTAAAATGTCATCCATTTATAAATCTGTAGAATCAAAACATACTTCTTATTATAGCTTTTGGTATATTATTAACTGCAATATTTAAGCAGCAGAACTTTTAATCCACTTTATCTATTTATTTATTAAAGCAGAGGGAGAGATCATTTATCATACAATATAGAACATATACAGCACAAGAGAAAAAGTAACACACTACACAATAGTAGTGCTTGTAACCTGGTAATCTCCAGAGTTTATCAGTACCCTCAACCTTAACATTTAGAATACGTAATCAAAAATATTAATTCTGACAATTATTGCTAATCTTTTTTTTGTTTGAGAAACAGCCTGACTCCTCATACCTATGCAATATAGTACATAGCTTATTTATAATTTTGAGTATCAGTAATTAGTTCTTAGAGAAGAATGAAAATAGCACAAGTACAAGTAGTAGGTCTTTTAGCTTTTAATAGGATCACATTTTGGGTTTGGAGTAAGACAAAACCTTTCATCTTATTCTTGGCATAAAAGTTAATCTGTGGGCTCCAAATCAATTCTGCTCTACAATGTCTCCAAAAGTGCACTTAAATCAATTTGTATACTCTGATACCACGGAAAATAATTGCTTAAGGACATTCACCATTTATTCTTTATTGTGCTAGAGTGGCCTAGCATGGCAAATGCTAATTGTGCAATAAAATAAGAGTATTAGGACCACACATGTATTTTATTGGAGCCTTAGAAATTATTTTTTAAAAGAAAAGTACTCTTTATTAGTCTTTCCACTAAATTAACATGCAATTCTCTTTTGTACAAAATACAAAACAAACAAACAAAAAGAAGGAAATAATGACCTGTTGTAGCTCCTAAAGAGGAAAGGACCACCTAGAATTTCAAAGAAAGAATCACAATGCTACTTCAAATTTGGCTTCAGCTTTTGAAAGAAAAACTTGAGGCTCTTAAGAACACTCCTCACTCCCCCAAAGAAAAACTAGGCAATTCTTTATCCCCCACAGAGTCTCAAATTGATCAGGCTGAAGGAAGGTACTCAGTGACATTTACTGATTGCTGCTTGTCATGCATGCCTGAATAGCAATATCAGACTGCTAATAGTGCCCTGACAGCAGCACAGCTGTGATGTGTGAGGGCATCACTGACCTACAGCCTACAACGCGAACTGGAGTTTGCAGAGTGGGAGATGACTTTTCACCCATATGGATGCATATCCATTTGGTGAAGCTGCATCTCAAGTACTGTCTTCAGACACTGAGGTACCAGAGCCTTTCCAAAGGGCATCAAAGCCATTGAAGGGTCTGGAGCACAAGTCCTATGAGGAGCGGCTGAGGGACCTGGGGGTGTTTAGCCTGGAGAGAAGGAGGCTCAGGGGAGACCTTATGGCTCTCTACAACTGCCGGAAAGGAGGTTGTAAGCCAGGTAGGAGTCAGTCTCTTCTCCCAGGTAATAAGTGACAGGATAAGAGGAAACGGCCTCAAAGTTGTAACAGGGGAGGTTTAGTTTAGATAGGGGGTTTGTTCATGCATTGTCCCCTTCTTTTTATTTAACAAGGTTGGAATTGAAGGTGAAATAGAAAATAACTTTAACCTTCATGTGCCATTTTTTCATATAAGGCCACAAAATACTGTTTCTTTGTAAGGAAATAGTGAAGATTCTGCTATTTTAATTTTCCCAGACTCTGATAAGTGATTGGGTGACTAATTTTTAATCAATTATTACACTTGACAGACTTGAAAATGCACTACAAGTTAAGAACTTTAAAAGAATAAAGCAAGATACTGCCAGGTAACTTTCACTTTTTCTGGTACATTAGACACTCAGCATATGCATGGCTGAAACATCCATTTGGCTTGGCTGGGGATCTGCTCACATTAAGAATAGATGAGATGGCATACTTAACTTTCCAAAAGACCTCTTCAACAGTATCTGAAAAATCTATCACTACTTTTCCCTGTAACAAAACTTTTTTTTTAGAAGAAGTTTGCAGCTGTCAACAAGTCTTTAATATTTAATATTGTTTCACCTGCTTTGGTATTGAACCTATAAGCACTTTTAGGAACTGATTGAAAGATTGTCTGGTACATTGTCTATTTTCACCACACCGTCTATAATCCTGTATATTCTCTTCTGAAATATCACTTAGCGAGCCATGGCAATTTGTCTCTTCCTTCAAAACAGAGCAGAGAGGACTTCTGATCCAACCCCATTATGCATAGCTGCTACTCCAATACAGAGTAATAATTACATTCCTGGACACAGACATTTTTCATGAAGTATAGCTCCAAACTTTTACTCTGATTATAAGATGAGTACTTCAAATGTTTCCTGACAGTAAAACTAACCTTGAACAATTTGTCAAAGGACAGGCAGAAGTTGGAGAGTAAACTAGAAAAGATATTGCAGACCATTAATGTTGAATAGCACTGTGCTTACTGTTCCTTCACTTGAGTTGAATGATGCAATTTGAGGATAATCTCTCGAGATGGGCTGATTGTTTAATAAGATTTATTGTACAGTCTTATCTTTATACAGTATGTGTGAAGTTGCATAATATATGTGAAGCAGGGATGCTTCAAGCTCTGAGGCTGTTGCCTGTTGGTGTCAAAAACTAAAAACAGTGAAAGACACCAAGAGAAAATTATAAAAGGATTACCATGGATGATTAAAAAAAATTGACAACAGCTAAGCTATCGTCATAATTAATGCTTATCAAGATTACCAATATTATATCACTGTCCTGGGCTTCAGCCATCTGCTTATACCCATCTGTCATTTCTTAGACTGTAATATCTTTCACAGGAACTGTTTTGGTTTACTGGGTGTTGGTTGGTTGGTTGGTATTTTTGTTACTCTGTTTGTACAGTGACTAGCACCACTGGGTTTCAGGACCAAAAAAGTAGGACTTTATGCTGTTCTATGAGTAAACTAATAACAGAAAAGACAAGAAACGTGTTCATATCATCCTGCACTTCACTGATAGTGAAATATAAAACAGTAATAATAAGCTTAGTCATTTGAGTAACTACATTTGACTGAATTTTTTATTGATTCTATTTCTTGTGTCCTGCGTATGTGCTGGTTAGTACAAGCCAATTAAAAACTCTTAGGAGAAAAAAGAAAAAAATCGTTGGGAAACTTCAGGGCAATTACTGATATATACATATTCAAATACTCTGGAACTAAAACTTCCACTGACCAGGATTAAATTACTTAAATATTCTAGCTGAGCATCCCAAAAGTGTCAAGCCTCAGGTTTCTGTTCAGGTTTCTCTTTCTCTTTGAGCCTGCCTTCTCTTTCTGGGCTGTTCCAGCATCTTCCCCCAAACTCCTGTCACCACAATGTCTTCCCTCTCAGTGATACACAAAGAATCAGAATTTCAAGAAGTGGATTCCTGTTGTAAAAGTAGCTGAGAATACAGCAGAGGCAGTATGATTGGTCTGCAAAACAAGAGGAGTGTATGCCAGCTGGACTCAGAGGCCATTTAGAATTGAAAACCCATCTAAAAATAGTAAAAATGTACAGAAACAATTAAAAGAAAACTGGTCATTCCAGAATGAACTGATGGCAAACAATTTCTTAACCAATAGCAAACTAAAAAGAACAACCATGAGTAAAAACCTGGATCAGAGTGCTTCCAAGTGTAAGAAAGTGAAAAATCCCACTGCAGCCCTGGCTGTATGCTATTGCCACAATACCAGTAGGTAAACTATATTTAAATGTTCTAGGAGAAAAGATTCAATGCAAAACTGAATTTAATATTTTTTCAAGAAAAGCTTAAATTGTACTACTACTTCTGCCATATCCATCCCCCTTTTCCTCTTCAAACTTGCAAAAAGCTTCAGCTGCTTGCACTAGGAATAATTTTCATTCAGATGTTTTTTTAAGCTTGAAATCCACAAAGCTGATTTTCTGTTCCAGGGCTGCACTTTTCCACTGACACCATCAAGAATAGCTGCTGTTAATTGCACTTTAAAAATCCATCTTCCCTCCTTTCAGACTTTTTCCCTCTATCTGTATGTTTTCAAGTCTTTTTTTTCCAAATTGCTTCCATGCAAAATTCTTTCCCTTCAACCAATTTCCAGACTCTTCTAAGTAGCTGATGGAGCTTTACCTCAAGTAACTATACAGAAAACCCTACTGAGAAGCCCTAATAATTAGGATAAAGAGTGATTACGTGTAGGGTGTGGTGGGCTTTTTTTTTGTTGTTTGTGGGGATTTTAATTCAGCAGGGTGGGTGTTCTGTTTTGCTATTTGAGGGCACACAGAGGTAGTTGGATGAGATGGGTATCAGTTAATCAATTGCGATCAAATGAGAGCGCAGCATACCTCAGATGAATAAGGGTGACACTGATGTCTTCACTCACAAGATATGACACACTCTTGCGGTGAGTAAACAGACAATTTCAGAAAAGAGAGGTCTAGGTGACCACACAGAGGCTGAGGACAGTTATGCTAACAGAAAGGAAGAGCTATTAAATGCACTTAAGAAAACCCCAACAGACAATAATAAGCTTTCCTTATTGCTTGAAGACTAATTAGGAAATATACCAAGACATGTTTAAATACTTAGATTGACTGCATTTTGTTTAAAGCATAAATTTAAAAAAGGAATTTAAGAAATAAGCCTAAATAAAAGAACACATGGTATTGTGCTTGTATCAGTAAGAGCCATTAAAGGGAACACCACACAGCCACTTTTTCTGCTGCCTGAGTTTCACCAGGTCAAAAGTACTAGGACATGCACCTTACAACAGCAAGCGCATCTGTACTCACTCTTTTAACTGAGTAAGAACAGATCTCCTCTGAGAATGAGACCAGCTCTGAGCTCAGAGGTGATTGAATTTAAACGATATTTACACAGATAGCTGAGAAGGTGTGAGGATTTGCTTCTTCACAGGCTCCACTGCACTTGCTATCTCTTGCCATATGGTTAATTCCCCCTCATGCTTATTCTTCTGTTTCAGTTCACGTTACAGTATACTCTTTTACAGACCTGCAGCTCCCAGCATCTGTAGCAAAGGTCCCAGAAATTGATTTAGAGGCTGAAATACAAGCATTTCCAATCCTGCTCCTAACATGAGGCAATATATCTTTGTTGGAAGACTGACACATGGTCCCCATATGCACCACTGATAACACAAGCCTGCCAGGCACAGATGTACTTACAGCTCCAGAGAGATGCAATCTAATGATGGATAGGAATAACCCAATCATACGAACATTTGTATTTGTAAACCCTACCTAGTGCTACAGACAATATGTCTACATTTCACTGCCACACTTCTTCAAGGATATCAAGATGTTCCTAAGGTATGACAAGCATATGATGAAACTTAATGGTATGTTAGATAGACAGACTGCTTTCTGAAGCAAAACTTAATAGTTGGAAGTTTTAAAAATTAATTGCTCTTCTGGCAAACCCAATGAAAATTAAATTAAATTAGATACTGGAACTTTTTCATTAGAAGGCTCTGGCAAAATAAAGTTAATAGATGGAAAGCTTTCTGCAATTAAAAGTGACAGGTGCATTGCTTTCTCTAAGCTTTTAAATCACATCTGTCAAAAACCCTACTAAAATGCATTTTTTAAGCCCCTTCCAATCTACTCAACTTTTATGAATCAAAATACTGTAGAATTATTGAAGATATATCACTTAAGCCACAGCTTTATGGCAGTAAAGAGGTAAAATTTCTATAGATTTATACATCTAACATATTCAGGACAATGTATTTAATCACAGAATATAGGGAAAGAAAGTTAAACATGGAAGATTTATTTGAGGAGGAAAAAGAGTTTCACTCAAGGAGGTTTTCACTGCTGGGAAAATGAGGCCTAGGAAAAACCCAGCCTGAGAGAAAATTCTTTCCCATGCACAGCACTACCTATTTTTGCCTGTCTGATTTGAGAAATTAACTCTCCTGTTGCAAGAAAAGATAAAAGTTCTCACATTTGTTGGAGGCATCTCATGGAGAGAAAGAAACCATAAAGCACAGAGGAGATTATGGCTTTGAAGTTACACACATGCGACTGGTGTTGTTATAAAGGCACAGGAACAGGGCACCTGGGGCTGCATTTTGCCCCTGCTACGCTCTGACTTAGCAGTGCACCCAGAGTTTCCAACCTGGGAATAAACCTTTCGCTAACACCTTAGCCGAGGTTCGGTCATCTGGGTTTACCTGTGTGCATATCAGCTCTTACACAGAGTAACTCTGTCTCCTGCTCCCATTCCCTTCATTTGTCAGCATGATTTCCTGCTTCAATTTTTAACCAGTGCACAAGAAATACACAACTTGATTTCCCTAATTTAAAACCAAATTTATAGTAAATTCAAACTCACAACTTTGTTTGAATTATTGATTCTATGTGGTTAAACTGGTTTGGAAGAGAGACACCAGTATTTATACCTTCTTGGAAGAAACTTTTTCAAGGCAGAAAGTGTCTTCCTTGAAAACAGGCAGAAAAGTTTGAGGTCACCTTCTGCTGCGCTAATTCTTACAGAGTGAAACTATTTTCAATGAACGTGTGTTCCAACAGTGGGAGCAAAACCAGTTTTTGCACATTTACCCTTCACACCCCAGACATGCCTGAGCCAATCCTGTACCTTTCCTTTCTCATTCACAAAACCAGGGAGTACTTAAATCCAAAACTCAAAAAACCCCCTCAAAACTGCAAACGCTCTAATAATAATTTCTAGGGGTTCTTTGGTTTGGTTTTGGTTTTCGTTATGTTTGCTGGATTTTTTTGATGATTTAGGAATGAAGTATATTTAATGGAATGTTTCTCATCCCCACCAATCCTGAAAACAAATAAAAGCATTACTCTTCAAAGCTTTTAATTACCAACTAAGTAAAAATCTGTTACATAGTGTAAGATGGACCTGACAACATGAATTGTACAGGCTATAGTACAGCACCTTCAGAGATGTAGGATGGAAAATTGCACTAACTCAGTTAAACACAACTCTTACTAACCACAAACATAAAAATAATCTCATCCTAATTCAGGGAAGCACTGAAGCATGTACAATTTAAAATATCTGCTTAAATACCATTGAATCCATTGTAACAAATCCCAAGTTTAGTGTTACAGCATGCGATAACATATATCTTTGAATCACAAACTACTTACGGAAAAACAGCAGAGAACACATTTTACTATAGGCTTCCCTAATTTAAATATGTAGGAACAAATACAAAATTCTCCTCAAAGAGAGACAGAACAAGAAAAATAATAAACAACATTGTTTTCCATAATCAATCTATAAATTTTCATCTTGCCCCATGACAAATTATGATGACACCAAAAATAATATTTCTGGCAACAAGACCATATATGAGTCCTTAACAAAACTGTATTTTATATTTAACAAAACTCAAGGTTTTGGTGCTTCTTTTTGCATTTTCTTTGAGGAACGGGGGTGAATCTTGAAAAGGTCTCTGTTACCCCCTGTGAAAAAATAATTTTGAAACTGCAAAGTCCTTACACGCTTCTCTCTAGCACTCTTTATTATAATGTTAAAAGCATTTTTCTCAGAGACAGAAATCTCTTCCAGTGGCCAGGTAGATGAAACCTTTGTGGAGGAAGGTCACTGTTTCAGGAGGACTGACCGTTCAGGATAATACTACGCTTCAAAATTTTGTGTCAGGTCTGCGTCCCTGCAGAATAACACAAGAACTGTGATAGCAAGAATAGCATTCTGGGAAGAATCCAAAATAGTTAACAAAAACACTGGATATATATATATATACTGGAAGAGTAAACACAGATCAGGATTCATCCCTGACTTGCAGCTGAGTAAGTCTAAGAGCTAGACTGCAGTGGTAGTGAGTTCTTCAGCTAAGCAAACTAAAATTACACTAAAACTGCTAAAAGAAGCAAGGAGTCATGAGACTATGTCTTAAAACATGTGCTCCAAACAGGGATAAAAATATTCAAGTATTTTCCCTTAGTATCAATTTTAACTAGGGCGTGGATGAGAATGAAAGGTCTGCAATCTGTGAAGACGAAAAGATCAAATTCAGCATTCAGTAGGGATAACTCATATCTAATTAAGCCCCATCTCTGCATTATATTTTATTTGTTTACAGTTTCTTCTCTCATGTATCTTTTGCCCTCTATTAACTTGCCATCCACAACTATAAAGAAAGGAAAATAAGCTGAATTTTCTGCATTGATATAATGTATTACAGAAATATCTGAACAAAAAATAAGTCCTGAACAGTTTTCATGAACTGTATTAATTAAAAGGTTTAAAGAAACCCAAAATCCCCCCACATAGAAATATAGACTTGAAAAGAGATATTAGATAACCCTATCCTAAACAGAGCTGGTACAATAAGGAAAAGGATTTACCAGATTCAAAGCCAGCATTCAAAACAGCCTGGCCATATGAAATAAACTAGAGTCTGTGTGTTGGCCATACTGATTTTATTCCGGTGTTCAGTCTAAGCTTAAAAATTAATGCCCTGATGAACTTTAAGATATGTATTTCATTCTCCTGAATTTCTCTTTAATATTTTCCTTCAACCTCACTGAAATTTCATTACAGATACTTATGATTTATAGTATTGATTAACACATCTTTTTTATACAGAACAGGAAGATGAGTCATATAGACTTCTGTGTACCTACACCCATTTCTGCTTGTGGGGTTTTCTTGTTTTGATTCTAGTTTTTTAATTAGGGGCACACCACTTCTAGTGGGTGATTACCCTCCACATACATAAACAAATGTTATATATAGTAAAATGCCTGCCCTGAAGAACCAGAAAATCTCTCACAGTGTTGGTTTTCCACAGTATTTTTAATATTCATGATTCCTTTTTCCATACATGCAATAATAAGGAACACAAAATAGAAATTCCCAGCTGAGGTAGAGATGACAGCTTGCAGTTGAACACAGAAAAAGCATTTAAACAACAAAGAGAAACTGACAGGGTTTGTTTTTCTTTAAAAGAAATTCAGGAAAAACCTCTGGGGTAAATGTGCTTAACAATGAAAATCACAACAGTCAGGATTACAGTGCAAAGATTTTATATTACTACCAGGTATGTACATGTCTAATAGTGAATGTCTTTGTCTTCTTTACACTTATGAACAGATAAAGATTATAGTAATAAATCCCCATGTTCAAATAAAATTGAACCTAATCTCAAGATTAGGAATCCAATCTCCATCAGAAATAAGATACAGGTATTTAAAATGAATAGGAGGTCAATTTGCTAGAGGCAACATGACATTCAGTACTGTACATAATGCCTACTCCTGCACCACAGCCTGAAGTATTTTAAAACTCACAAGCTCACACAAAAAGCAACAGATGAATTGACAGTTTCATTAAAAGAAACAGAATGTTTAGCAACCATCTTCAACTTCAAGCTGAATTTTGGTCATACAGCTCCCTCATACTTTTCACTTTGCTTTTCTAACTAGTTCCCCTATGGATTAACCTCTTCTCACCTCTGGTTGTATATACACTGCAAGATGGAGCTGCTGGACAGTTCATTAGAGAAGCTCCTGCTGTTTTTTCCACTGGAGAGGAGGCACCTCTAAGTTATCAGACACAGGCAGGCCCAAGTCAACATGTCTTCTAACAATTTCTGGCAGCTTTGATCAGGCTGGTGGTTCATACAAGTTTCACAGTCAAAAAAAAAAAAAAAAAAAAAAAAGGAGAGGGGGAGCAGGAACTTTGAGGCATTTCCTGCTACTCCTTTGGAAACCAAATATCATCACTCATAATTCACACACCTTACTCGTATCATTGAATCGGGGTAGTGAGGGACTCGTCTTGGGGACTTCTGTGTGGCACATCTTAAAACTTGAAAGGATATATTTGAATGCATATTTAAACTCACTGCTAGAAAATTTATGTTTCAAATAACTGCTAGATAGAGGTTCAAACATAATATTCAATCTAAAGTACGTCTCTTGATTCAGCACTCCAAGTTGGCTGTTTCTGAGTGTGTGATCCAGCCCAAAGTTTACAAGAAGCTTTGCTTTTACAGCTTCAGTTTAGTAAAATGCTCGAGGCTGTTTGCTTCGATTTTCCAGCCTTGCTCTATGTGGCACGGTGGCAAAGAACATTAAACTGCATTTAAGTGCTTGAAACAGGCTCTGTGGTGTCCTGCAACATTTCTCACTGCTCAGCTTGGTCTCTTTTCTTGACACTTCTGGTGGCCAAGCCAAAAAAGTCAACAGTCTGCAGCAATGAATGAATACTCCAGGATCCTTTCATAATGGGGTAGGTGATTGAGGAGCTGTTTGAGAGGCCTTACCTCATTTCCCACACATTTTCTGACCCATTTTGTCTGTCTCTTCTCAGAGGGGTTTTGCCTGTTATATTGTGGGCTAAGCAGCAAACTAATTATCTTGTTCAAATCCCTTTGCAACGCCTCTAATCCTATTAGTTATAAGAATGTGTGAATACTGATTGCACAACTTAAAACAGGGAGAAATCGAAAAAGAGACGGAGGCAGAGGGGAAAAGCCAAAAGGCAGGATCTGGGAAGATGTGCTAGCCACTTCAGCCTTTCAAGACTTGTCAGGACGCTCAAGACTCCCATCCATCACAAGATGGGACAATTTGTAAGGTCCATATTTTCATTTTCTGTCTGCCTGTTGCATCTGCCCCAGAGCCGCCCCTATTATCTGAGGCAGCCCGGAGCCCTTTGCTCACAGCAGAACTTGCTGACCCTTGACTCCAGTTAACAGTTACATTTTCTCTCTTTCCCCTTTCATAATGAACATTTTAATGGAGGGGATGACAATATTACAATGTGTCAAAGAGACCATATGAAGCACCGGAAATGAATGATGTTAGTCTAGGCATCTGTAGGCCCTCTGAGTCCTACTTATTTCTTCAAAGAAGCTTCACAAGTCTTATTAAAGAGCCCTCTCACCCTTTGCCTCAGTTGAAGATACCGGAGCAGTTGCCTCCTGCTGTCCAGTACTGAGTGAACTTTAATCACTTTTCCTATTTTGTTCACACTGGGGAAGGAGCCAGACTTCGGTGAAAAGCCTGCAGTCACAGTCGATGTTAAAGAGCATGAAATTTATCTGACTTCCATAAAAGATGAGCTCTGCCCTTCCATTCCTGCTTTTGCTAAGCTGGCTGCTCCGGGGACAGCCATTCTCTCCTCCCAAAACAAATATTTGCTTTTAGTGTGGATGGATGCTGCTGCCTAGGAGCGCCTTTCCCCTTGCTTTTTAAACTGTACACTTAGTTGTTTCCACCTACAAAGAAGACTTGGGAAAGAAATTTAACTTTATCATTTAGACATGCTGTTTTGCAAATGAAGGTTTTAAAAATGCAAACAGTTCCTGTTTTACATGAGTAATAAGCTCTGGCTAATTGGTTACCATAGTAGCAAATTCACCAGAATTCTCAGAGAGTAAGAGAGTGATTCACCTGTTTTTTTGGCCCCTCCTTCCCTGCAGAAACGTCTGTCAGTGAAAAGCTAACTCTTAGAATAAAATACCAAGTTTCTTTTCTCACACACTATACTTGGAGATTTGAGACACCACTTATCTGGTGAGAATTGTAATAAATTGTGTTATTACATAGCATTCCGTTATTTGCTTTTAAACCCTTGCCATTTGGAATTGGTGCTTCAATCTTTGGAAAATGCATTTCCATTATTAATGCTTGCTTACTTCACAATGGCAAATCAATGACACATTTATGTACATGTCTCAAAGTGCACATCTTCTCTAAGGATCACTGCACTGTAAGTAAGCATTTTGAAAACAACTCTGTGTGTAACATTAGAAACGTGTATTTCGGAAGTGGTAAAACTTCTGTGTCATTCAATCTCTTACATATTTCAAATCCAGTAGAGAAATGGAATGCAAAGAACTCCAAAACAACTCCAGAAGCAATTTATCCCCAAAACATTTTATGTATATAAAAAACCTGAAAAGCAGTAACAAAATTGCATCAATGAACTTGATAATAAAAAGACTGTGTTAAAAAGGAATGAAAAGTGGTACTTATCCACTGACCATCCCCTCTGCATGCCATAACCCCCTCTAATCCCCAATTGATACTGACAACTGCAATGACAAGGGCTAAATTGGAGCCATAAGTGGGAGTAATGATAGACTGCCACTTCAGTATGTCAGCAATTGCCAGATTAAAATTAATACCACACAATGTTCTCCTATAAAGCGGAGACTTATCAAAGGCAGAGAAGTGCTTCTTTAACTGCAATACATCCCAAAAACATGCCAGCATGGGCGGGATGCATGTCCAGTGCCCAGCAGAGGTGAGCTGACCCTTATCAGGAGCCAGATGTGCACGGGAAGCTGTTCCTGCTGTACTTTTAGCAGTGACCACCTAGGGGCACTCAGCGTCCTACAAATCCATCGCAAATCTCAGCTTTTGATCCAGCCCCATTCTGGTACAGAGCACAAAACATATTCTCTGTCAAGCATCCTGCCTTATACACTACTTGAACAACAATGATGAGTATTGTTTATTGATACTTTATTACTGGCAGATAACCAGCCAGACAGCCTCATTCCTTCTAAATGCTTCTAAAGAGCATTTTTTGATAAAGGCTTTAATATACCATGAAGATTTTCAACCAATAGGCAAAAACATACAGACCATATCTTTTGAGAAAGTGATTTCAGATTTTAAGTCTGGACTTCTTCCAAACTGCCAAGCAACTACAAACTGCATGGAAAGCTGTCTAGAGGGAGTTCTCTTAATTATAATTCACTGTAGCTTTGAAAAGGACATGGCAAAATGGACAGGAATATAAAACTGAGAAAGCACCACAAGGTCAAGAGAATTGTAATTTTTTTCTTCTTCATACACATTCTTCTTTTCTATATTCCATTTTTTATACACAAAATGTAAATGCAAACAGGACTGTATTCCTATATTTTGGGATTCTGTGTATTCTTTCGAAATTAAAAAAAAAAGTATTTGTTATAATTACTGTTGGAACTTTTCCTCAAAAAAACTCTTAAATATGTTCACTGAAGCAATCAGCAAAATAGAGTTTTAGATTGAAGCAAATAGTTCATTTTGGCTAAAACTGCAACAGCCTACTAGCCAATCCTATCTGATATTTTATGGTCAAGTTTTATATCATGAAAATTCTGACTTTCTGCCACAATTTTTTCCGTTCAAACAGGGTTCACTTAACAAGCAGAATGCAGACCTGCTGCTTTCCCTTGTGGCCAACTTCACTTGTTCAAAGTCTTTGAGAATCTTGGAACACGGCAATAGCTCTTAAAGGAACTTTGGCCTGCAGCTGTTATTAACTAGCTTTGGACGTATGGACCTCCGTTGACAAGCACCTCATGTATAGAGGTTAAAAAATTGCTACCATATGCTTTCAGCTTTTTTTAACCTATAATGNAAAAAAAAAAAAAAAGAAACCCCTCCTTTCAATACTTTAAAAATACAAATCGATTTACACATAAACCAACAGTATCTTATACTGCCTTACAGTTATGAAATATATATTTCATTTTTACAAAGGTACTGCAGTGTTCTAAAAGGCAAGAGCCGATTTCAGTAAGAGGAACAACTGGTTATAGGTGCAAAAAATATCAACAGGCTTTATTACTGGACAGAAATTAAAAACCACCACACTCTTAAAACCAGCATTAAACAACAATAAAAATGTATGTCATGAGAACATTTCTATAGCACAGAAAAGCATTCTCTCCTCAATAAAAGCTAAAGCTAGCACTGCTTATGGCACCTTTACTTTAGCCTCATGTGCATATACTTTACATTAGTTTTCATTTATGTGATCTAATTCAGTTCTGAAGTACAATCTGTACACACAATTCCTTGTTCCTTTTCTCCAGACAGATCACTGGTTTACCAAAAGGTAAATCAAACACAATCTCATAACAAGATCATCACGAGACCAGAAAATTTTTCTTACTTGCCAAAATAACAAAAGGAACAGTATTTGTACCATACATAGCCTGACATGGTTATTCAATATTTTTAACTTGCTGAAATAAAATAAAAACAAAACAGTTAATTGCTGAACTCTTTTATGTCTCTGTTCTATAGATTCCCATTTCATTCTCTAAAAACACTTAAACAGTGTTTAGTGAAGAGCTTAGTGAGCCTCACTTCAGGGTACATCAGAGCAGAGTTCACAGACTTCAGATTCTACAAGTACTGTACAGATTTTCTTAGTTACTGGAGGAACACCACTGAATGTCAACCAAAGTTTAGTTTTTAATTTTAAGTTATGAGTGGGTTCAAATGCTTATTCATACTGGTAGATGAAACAAACAAACAAACAAAACTACCATGAAATCAATCACCTTATACAAGTCAGTTTTGCCATTCACAGGGTAGCCAAATACTCCAGGCAGTAATCAACAATAAACCAGTTTACAAACCCAAGCTACTGCTCTAGTTGATGACAAGAAAAGCCAAGGAGGCATACTTTCTCTTCTGTCATAAGGATAAAACTGCATGTATTTAAATCCAGGCAAATTTTCCCAAAATCCAGGAATATTTCACATGCCAGATATGTTTTTAGTCAGATAACAGAATTTGCACTGGGAATAATATTAGAACTACCAAGAATTATATCTAGATAAGCAGGCAGAAAACTGTAAATCTAGAAGAAATGCCGTCACTAAAGGATAACTTGCTGTTTGTCCTGAGTACTTACAGAATTTCATTACCAAGTTGCCTAAATACTATGCATATTTAATACGTTTATAGTAAAATAAACATTCATCCTTCAAAATACCTAAGTACAGTATAATAATTTCATTTTAAAATGGGGAAAAAAGGGATCAGTACCAAGGGACTAGCAGTGGAAGTCATATCACAAGTCTTTAGGCAGGTGAAAATCAGATAATCTAGTCTTAGCTGTCTACAGAAAAGTGAAGACACCTATAGACAAAGAGTAGCTTTGTCTCCACAACTGAGAATACAAGAAGTTTTGAAAGGCAACTTGGACTCAGAACCTCAATTTCAGGAAGGCCAAGCCAGAAATCCACACAGGCTGACCCTGATACAATGTCTAGTCAGGTCAGAGAGCAGTCCATGTTAGTAATGTACTGAACTGTTGTCTCCCAAATACCAGGATGGTTTCCTAAGTATTTGTACATTAGGACATGGGATTCTCCAATAATGCTGATTTATCCAGGATTTTTCTGACTAGTGGAAACAATCCAGCACTCTGACCTCCTCTAGCCAAACTATGGGCATCTCCTGAGCTCTGCAAACTGCTCTGAAGTATGACAGGAGGACAGTGTGTTAGAAAAATCACAACTGCTCAAAGCCAGAGGCCGTGTGAACTATCCCAAAATATTACTCCTCCTTACTTGACTTTAATTGACAATTTACTTACTTTAATTGACAACTTTTAAGCATCAACCCGCTTTATATACCTTTATGTTAATCATCAGCAACATGACCTGCCTGTTTCCCAAGAGGTGGCTGGAATTAGCATCCTGGAGAATTTGATACTATTTACCATTCAGACCTGCTCCTCAGTCACCGGTAATTGTTTTTTTTTAATTTAAATTATTAGTTAGATCAACAGTTGACACTTAAACACAAAAATCTGCTTAACACTTCAGGTCAAAAGCCCTAGTTGAATTCTATATACAAAATTCTACATACAAAAATATAATGAGAAATTGCTATGACTTAGACAATGCAATGTTATAGAATGTCCAGGTAAACTTCCAATTGAAGCTGGTCAAAAGGACTTCTTAACAAAGAGAATGTGTTATAGATAATTTATACTGCAGCATTTGTCAACTTGTGGACTCATTGCGTTCTGATGAAGCTACATTTGTGTGCTTGTTTAGTTTTGGAGCTTTTTTAAATCTGGCTTTTGGACAAATTCTCAGACCGTGACTTCCAGGATTACACAGCTTTACCACACAGGCACCCCTGACGGGAGGGATCCCCATTCTCTACTAACTGCACAAAGACATAGCATAGGAGTTTCATGGAAGTGCTCCATCTCTGCAAACATTCCGTGGTGCACAGCCAGGAGCCTGACAGCCTCAGTCCAAGGAAGCTCTGGGGATGCTCCTTGGAGCATTCACTGCTGCCAGCTACCCCAGCCATGCCAGCATAGCCCAGGAAACCTGATGGAGCAGGAAAGCCACGAGAGCCTCCACTCCCCTGCCAAAAAGTCAAACACAAATGTTTGAAGTTTTTCAGTGGGGAAAAATGTTCAGGGTGGACCTTCAGGAGTAAAGCTCTACCCCATGTTTTCTCATTGAGAAAAAAAAATCTTTCAAAATACAAGATCCATTAGTGTACTAGTCCACTTATGGCATAATACTCTTAACCTACTTTCCCGCTCTGTTTTGGTTCTATGCATCATCTGATCATTCAAAACCAAAAACCACATAACCAAGAAAGAAAAGGATACGTTTTCAAAAATTTATCAATGTGTATAGCTGACCAACAGAAAAAACCCAGATACTTTTCAAACCTTTCAATAAATCTCATGTAATTTCCCAACAACATTATCAGCCAACCGAGGCAACCAATTAAAATGTATCTACCCTCCCATACTGATGCAGGCAGTAAAAATAGGACAGCTTTTCTGGTTGGCATCCTTTCTCATATGAAAAGGATTAGCCATTAGTACATGGCATAAACTATCTCCTTTTACTTTTCTTAAACACATCATTAATATTGGAAGTTTACTGTTTTTGGAATGGGGACCTATGTTTTAACAAAAAAACAAAACCAAAAATTCCTTTATAGACTGCTGTTTTTATATGCTTCTCTATGTGAGACTATTGAGTGGCACACAATCATTTTAGTCTAAAAAGTTGTCTGTATTTACACTAAGTTCTCAAGGATTTTAATTAAACCTGGTAAAACTGGGCCACAACTCTATTAACTTTGCCACTGGTAATAAGAGTGAGAGTGTCACAGAAAGATGAAACAACATTGTGACTAGTTTCAAAATATTTTTATATTTGGACTAAAAGTAGATTTTAACTTTATAATGGAAATTTCAATGACAAAAGCACTCTAGATACTCCTTCTTACTGGCATGAAACTAGGAATCTGATAATTATCTGAAACACCAAATTCAAGATGTAATAAGTAAATACGCTGCTTTTGTAAAGAACAGACCTTCTTTATCGCAATGTGCAACAACCTATTTCCTATATATTATGGTAAAAGCAACAGAGATAAATATAGGAAAAATTTGTCATTTAGGAGGAATATTTATCCGAATTTAATAAAGACACCATGGCCTTGATACAGCTGTCATTACTGAAAGAAGATGAAACTCAGTTATTGTAAATTTAATGAATTTAATGAATCCATTCCATTACCTTAGCATAGAATATTTTTTACAGAAATGTTATATTTTATGAAGTTATTTTGGCCATATCTCGTAACTCTCATAATCTGCTTGAGCGGCACAATTCACCAGCTCCTGGAAAGAATCAGTCCTGATTAGCATGATCAAAATGTCCTCAGACCAATACCATTGTCAACATAGGGCAATTTGTCTAAACTTCTACCTTTCCATTCAGGTTTTGAAGTACTAGTACCATTTCTAATGAACATCTGAAAAATATTTTAAATATCATGCATGCTTAAACATCAGTACAATTTGTCAATATGAGCAATTCTTGAATGAGAGGAGAATATAAAATTCTTTAAAGAACAGGCATTTTTTAATGGATTATTTCTCTGTGTTGCCTCCTGGGTTTAGATTTCAATCAGGGCAACTCTTACAGCAGGCACCTCCATTACTGGGGGATGCTAATTCCATCTCATGCAGCTAACCACCAGGCAGGCTTAGCCTATTTATCCGAATGTCAATAGCATTGTACAGTGTCATACAGCCAACTAAATAAACATTGAAAATCCACTATTCAACAACCGTGTCTTCATGGTCACTTGCACAAGTATTATGTTTCATGCCAGAGATATTATAACAATCATGTGAATATTCTTTGTGGGTAACCAGCAGCTTTTGAGAGTAAATGCAGCCCAATTTCCTGTTCCAACAAGCAATGGGAAGTTATTTCACAGAGAGGTGATGAGTAAATACAGTAATGAAAATTTATGAGGGTTTTTTCAATAATTATTGTTTTCCTATGTATAATTCTTTTGTTACTTATTACATGTTCACAATCAACGTTTCAGGATCCTGGTATGAAAACTCTTTGGAGATTTCAGCAGTACTGCAAGGCGTAATTATCCCTTGTATCTGCACAACGTTAAACTAATTGTCCTCACATTTCAATTGCAACATCAGAAGCCACGTGACTGTTTAAACTGAGCTCTGCCTTGTGACCAGATCTCTGTCCCATGAGGTCGGCAACAGTGTGCATACGTCTTATTCCTTGTCACTTGCTTTCATAGCTCCATCCCGAAGCACACTGACTATTTATAACGGAGAAGTAAAAAGAAAGCAATAACCAGAGTCATGCTAACACATTCAACAACTGTCAAAGATATTCTACTTCATAATAAAGCAAGTCTAATTTCGACACATATATCCACAGAGTTATTCCTAAAGAAAAACAACGGAATTTTTAAAGTCATGTTTCTGAAGTTGTCAGAGAAATACAAAGGACAAATATGCACAAATGGCAATAATGGAACTCTAAATTCTGACTTTGTCCTTTAACATGTTTCTTTGACAGTCAGAAGCTTTGATGAGGTACTAATAGCAAAACACTAAAAAAAATTTCTTCTGGATTCTGGTAAGAGGGATCACTCAAGCACCTGAAAAGCAAAGCAACTTGTTTTGAAACAAGTTAAGATGTGTCATAGGTACCATGAGGGCATATGCAACTTCTACCAAAACCAGCAAAAGAAGTAGGAAGCTACACCAATGAGAATTTCAGATCACATCAATTTTTGCCTGTGCCAGATTTGATATACTGCATTACTGAACCATCAGATACTGACCAAGCTTTCTCCTTCCTGTCTACAATAGAAAAAAAAAAGGTACCTATTTATCATTTTTGTTTTTGGAATCTTTAGAAAAAATACACAACTTGAAACAAATGGAAAGCTAAATGAAAGACTGAAGATCAATTTTTTTGGTTTCTGTGTTTAGCATCTCTCCAAGAAATAGAATAAGGAGTCACAAACATTACTTTAGATTAACTTTATCATAACCTTTTCATACGCAGGGATCTAGAGACAAACTGCAATCAGTACCAAATTTTCTGATCTCATCTTTCTGTCTGCTTGGTTACAACCCTGTTTCCCACATAATTCAAACCAAGTGTATTTCTGCTAAAACATTTTGAATTTCAAATTTAGTCCAGTGTCAAGCAGCAGCAGCCAGCCTAGCAAGCACTCATCTAGAGAATTCAATTTTCAACAAATTAAATACAGTTTAATTAACTAAATACATATAAATAAGTTTGAACTGCTACACATAAGAAAAAAACCCTAAAAATTAAGTTAGGTTTGAGGTTTGATAGTGATACCAAGGACAGCATGTACACATATGTAAAGAGGAAAAAGTTTCAAAATACTAAATAAAAGTAGTTTCTGAACATTAATATCAAACTCTTTGCAATCTAGCAAACTACACAAGGGTTCAGCAACTTATCTGCTTTATTTTTAGTTAAACTTAGTTTATAGGAGATGACATACTGTTCAAAAATTCCATGCAGAAAACATTCCACATGCAAAATTTAGAAACAGACCTGTGCTTCAGCCTTTGAGTTTACTAGTTCTAGTGGTTAAAGTCTCTTCTACCTGGGAAATCATCTTGAATAGAAAACATCTGAACCACCACCCACCACACAACTCCTGAAAGCGCTGAGGACCTAAATCAAAATCATACGAGCTCTTGGTGTTGAGCTAAAACCAAATTGTGCTTGAATCTGGCTCAAAATATTGCAAAGAGATTAGACAAACATTGACCAGCTCAAAAAGCCCAAGAAAAACTCTGAACAAAGTATGATTATGTGTCAA
Organism: Grallaria varia; assembly: GCA_013396735.1. NCBI lineage: Eukaryota > Metazoa > Chordata > Aves > Passeriformes > Formicariidae > Grallaria > Grallaria varia. Next base: position 31,900 of record VWZG01004219.1, on the reverse strand, counting down.
CACACGACTATAGTTAAATTGCCTACACGTGTAATCAGCAGGGACCTTGCACATATTATTTGCATCAACTATAAAAGAGAGACCTGTCCAAACCGTAGCACTTATTAGATGCTGATGTATTCTTAGTAAACTGTGGGAGTTATTCAAAGCATTAAGACATCAGATGACTGCCACTGTCACAATAAACCTTTGGGAAACAATCCAACTCCAGTATTTTTATGAGGATGCAATCAAAGTCATTCATCAAAACACCATTTCAGCAGAGCACTAGGGTTCCATTGACATTTTCTCCAGGAGCCCAAAGTTCACTAGGAAGAGGCAAGTAAACCACATTTCAGTATTTTCTCCTTGAAGCCTAGATTACATCTCCTGGCAGTTCCTGACTGAAAGTAAACTCAAGTTTCCTGTATTAGTTTAAAGGAATCTAAAAGGGAAGTATGGGAAACAAATTCACAAACAAACATGCCCATGGGAAAGAGGCACAGACTTATCCTGAACCAGCTGCTGAGAGGCTGCTGTGGACCACAAAACAGACAAAAAGGAGACTTTGAGCAGGGCTGTGGTTTTTAAGCTCTTAGGGAACTTATCAGGCAAGAGATGGAAAACAACAGGACCAGGGATACCAGGACTTCAGAAGTCACAGCTCTTTGGAGGATGGTTGCAAGCTCTCAGCACTGTCTTCAAAAGGCTAAAGATCTTATAAGTGTAGAAAGTCTTGCAAAATTCACATTGTTCCCTAAAATAAGCCACAATTTCAGATTTCACCATGCTGTTGAGATTTCCCTTCTTCTTTCCCCAAGGACAAATGAGGAGGAAGGGAAAAGGGGGAAAAGCATATGCGTCCTGCTGCAAAATTTTCCATGGAAATCGCTTAGGTGTAGATGTCAGAATGGCCCTCCAAGCTGTTAGAATGCCTCCTCATATATCAAAGTGGGAATGAAAGGAGGTAGCATGGAAATTTAACAAATTCCTACTGAGTCAAACTATAAATTTCCATACTAAATTACACAACATTTTTAGTATTATTTTCCTTATTACAAAGAGTTGTTCCTAAAAATAACTGTAAGACTTAACATCCTTTCCTGGCCATTATTAAAAGTCTTCACTGTTATCCTCCAAAAATAATATTCCACATGGATTTATTTTACCATTTAAAATCAAAGTTTTTAATTCAGGGAGAGAATACTCATCAGATCCTACCTTAAATAAAATTTAAAAATTTCGTGCAAGTGCAGAATGGAAATGAGGATTAATTTCCCCACGGAAAATACTTAACATACATAAGACAGTTAATGGAAACAGAACTGTGCTAATGCATTTTACATTATGAATACACATACATATGTTATTACTTCACACTTACATCATAGCCTTATCTGATAATCCTCAAATGTGTTTAAAACATTAATGACTTTATCCTCACAGAAGCTCTACTATGTTGGAAGCATTTTCCTGTTGATTTTATTCCCCTCCTGAGCTCTCTGGGCACACAATACTACACTGTACCTTTTTGGACAAAGTCTATCAATACCATGGAAAAACCACCATCAGCAAATTCACAATAATTAAGAATTCACCCTGGAAAACTGAAATTGCACACTGTGTAGACACCCAGAAAGTTCTTATAAGCTGCAGCTATTATACAACCATACCAGACTCCTATTTCTAATTCTTCATAACCCTAAACCAGAGCTGGTTCTACTGTGTTACACTCCACAAAAATCTGCCATGAAAGGAAAGAAGTCCACTATTTCAGAGAATTACAGCAAAAAGACTAGGTAAGAGAAGGAAGACAAAACATGACGTGATTATAAAGCCACAGGTTAGTGGTATCTATAATTAAAGCTATTAAGACACTGGCAAGTTCTCTTCTGCCCCTCTTGCAAAGATCAGTTATGTGTGAAAGCCACCTAACTTGGCCCAAATGGCTGACTAACAAAGGAGACCTTAGCAGGATAATAAAACCCACTCTTTTTCACAGAAAAAACCCCACACCTTGGAATTATATAAATTGTTTAATTATACATGGCCTATTTAACTGAAGTTTAGAGAGACTAGAAAAGGCTTTTAAATACTGAGGGCATACCAATTTCCTAGCATACAAATAAGGCTTTTCTATAAATTATTAGTATATTTAAAATTTATGTTATTCCTCATAGGATATCTGCGTAGGTAGAAGGCACTGGAAAAGTTGGATTTGATAAACAGAAAATAATATTTCTTAAAATAACCTGGATGTCAGAGTTAAAACACCAACTGAGATGGGATTCATGCTCCTCTTAGATTGAAATTTTGCCCATGGATATATATACTGGTGAACTGGCAAAAGAGCTGTCTCTCCCATCAGTGATTTACATGCTTTAAGATATAAATAAAGTTCACTTTAAAGATGCAATTGATACTTCTTTGCTATAGGTTAGGATAGAATTCTCATCTGAGCTGACAGTCTCAGTGAAATACTTAATTAATTACTTCTACAAACAGGTTTCCAAGTAGCTGTAAAGACCTCAGTCCTTCAACTATCTGAGAAAAAAAAAGTCACACACGATTTTCCTTCATTTTGTATTTGAAGTTGTTTTGTACATTATGTTCCCATCTTTATCTCTACCAATGCATATGTCAAAAGAAGATAAACAGCTATCTTATCCTCCCAAAATGTCAGTCTCCAGGAGGCTATCTTACATCTGGCTTTCAGCGTGCTTCTTGGAAACTGGACATACATGATTACAGGCAGCTCTTGAAAGGAAGGCTTTGGCCGTGCAGTAGCTCTGGTCAGGCTTTGTAACATAAACCTTCATCCTTCCCTTCCAGAGTCAGTGCTCACCACTCGACTCCAGACATCAAAAACCAAAAGGCTGAGAATCATCAGATTGTAATAGGTTTGCACTGAGTATTGCTATGCTTTCACAGAACAGGAAAGAGCATTATGCCAAGTATTCAAAGTGAGCATTTTATTGCCAGTCCCTGGAAGCTAGAGCAGAGCTATTTCTCTAGCTCAGCATACTTATATTGCATGTACACACATGTGAAGTAACTGGAGTAGTGCTCATTAGGTCACTTAGATTTGTAGTAGGCACATGAGTATTCACTGGAAGTAACGAATATTGTACACATTTTACTAAAGCTTAGGTAAAAACATCTGTGCTGTGGATTTCTTTGTGCTTCTGTATTAATTAATGCATTGAATGAAAGAGACCTGCAATTTTGGCTTCAAAATTTTTCTCATTTCCTAGCCTACAGCCTCCCTGTGTCAGTTCCAGTAGTAAATAATTTGATAGATTTTTAACCAGATTATATTCCTATTTCTATAAGCTCCATCAGTTTCTAAGACACAAACTGAGGCATTGCACTTCTCAAACTGATGTCATTCAATTGGATTCCAAAGACTTGTCCTTGCTGAGGCATTGAATATGTAATTATTGTGAGCTACTGTAGGGAACAGCATTTCTGTAAGCTCAGAGCAGGAAACACTTGTATTGTCATAAAGGGACTAACTGGTATCAGGAGACAAGGAAGAGACTTGGGGGAAAAAAACCCCAAAATCTGAAACAAAACAACCCAGAAACTTATTATTTAAGAATCATGATTCTGTACTGTAAAATACAATTTTAAACTTGGATACAGTTATATGACATAAAATAGCCCACCCTGACAACAGTTCACAAACTGTGAATCATTATAGTATGTTTTTTGACATGACAGCACAGAGGCTTTCTAAGTTAAGGTGGAAGAATAAAGACTGAAGTGCTGCGCTTGTTGATGATGGAATCAGAACCATAGCTTAGTCCATCACTTAGTCATGTAAAACATTTTACTATAAATGAAGATGCATCAGTATGTTTGTATTCAGCACATCATAGCAAATGGATACATTTACAATAGCTCAACAATATCTTGCTCCAAAATCTCATGAGAATGCACTTGTAAATTTACAATTCTTATTCTTTGGCTTTCTATTTCAAATCTGTCCAGATAGAATTGTACTTAAAAACTTATTTAATGAAATGAATATTTTATACTCCTTGTTAAGTCAGTCTTCAGCCATGAGTCCATTTGCTCCAATTTTCTTCAAATATTTTCTTGTCTTCACGTGTTACATAATAATTTATGTAATCTGTAAAACTGCTTACCTATAAACAGCTGCACAGAGGGGGTTTAGTAAAGCCTCTGCAACTGCCCACAAATTGAATGTGGTAGGAATAAAGGAAAACTGCCTATAAAATCAATTTCTGCAGTGGAAGAGTTGAACAATCCTTTCAAAGAGTTAAAGCAGAGACTGAAATCAGAATTTGTTTCTGTACAGAAAATAGTCTGACAGCATCTGCAATCTTGAGCACAATTTAATGTATATAACCTTGTACTTTGAACAACTAAGATGCTTAAATATTTGGGGCTTCAATATTGTAGGGGAGAATGGACAAGCAATATGCAGGTAATGCTTTCTTCAATCTATAGCTTGTCAGTTTTATTCTGGAGAAGATTTACCAAACACTTATAAAAAAATGCAAAATCTGTACATTCTGAAGATTCTGAAAAATATCCATTTTAACAGGAACAACACAGGAAAGCATGTGACCATATGGGTTTCTAGCAAACATCTACATACAGAGAGGAATTTTGGAAATACTAATGACCTAAGTATATTGTGATACATATACAGAATATAGTTTTTACCTAGCATAAATGTATTTTACTGTAGAATTTGTTATTCTAAATTAGTTTCAGCAAAGAAAAGTCCTCACCTGACAGCGAAACGAGTGAGATGAATTAACATTCTCCAGGCTGTTTTCTATTATTTCAGCTTATACAGAATAATTTGGTCAGGAAAGGACATAGAGAGGTCTCTAGTTCAACTCCCTGCTCAAAGCAGGTCTAACCTGACCAGGTGGCTCAGGACCAAATCCTGTAGGGTCTTGGAACACCTCCAAGGAAAGCAATCCCACAATCTGTCTGGGCACCTGCTCCAGTGTTCAGCCATCCTTCATGGTGAACTTTCACTCCCTATTATATAATCAGAATTATATATACTCAGTTTCCCTATTGCCTCTTGCTGTATTGCTGTGCAGCTTTGAGAAGAGCATGGCTCTGTCTTCTCTGCGTCCTCTGGTCATGTTGTTGCTCACAGCAATTTGGTGCCTTCACCTGCTCTTCTCTATGCTAAACAGACCCAGGTCCCTCTGCCTCATGTGCCCAAGACTCCAGCCACTGCAGTGGCATCCTGTTCCAACGAGGAACCCAAAACTGGATACAGTTATCGAATTACTTGAGAATAGAGGTTTGAAAAGAGCACTGTTTGAAGTAAAGCTTTAAATCATGCCCTCAAAGGAAGAGAGCATTCATATCATAGAAAATTGTTGAAAACCTGTATCCTCTTTCAGATTTCATTTTAATAATTATTTCAGAGAGTCAAAATTAGTCTAAAGGAAAATAACTTACTCATTAGAATTTTCTAATAAAATATTATGTGTAATCATAAAAAATACAATTCCGAATAATGCTATGGATGGTAATATGCCATCAGAATTTAAATAAATCCCAACTAGACATCTAGACTAGATAAGCAAGACATCAAGACAACCATTCCAAAACATATTATCACTCCCAAATAGAATCTCTATGGAGACCACTTCAAAGGCCAGTTTCCTGTGTCCATAAAATCAAGTTTACATTATCTTCTGCATGGATCTTTTCTTTGTGGTACCGTTACCATGAACAACCAAATTCCATTACAGATCTATGAGCAATTGTTTTCCATTTTTTCATGAGAGTGAAAAAAACAAGGTCTTAAAAAAGGGTTTCATTTTTCTTTTGATTTTACAATACTAACACTAATAGACATTAAAGGTTAGCTGAAAAGGACTGATAAAGCATTTCTATGAACTTTTATTTCACCTCAGACTTAGGACATAATCTTTAATCCTGGTATATACAAAACTCCCCTTGATGCAATTTGTTATTTTGTCTATGAACAAAACCTGCAAAATAAGGTCTATTTTGAATTATTCTGCCTTTCTTTTTGCCTTGCTATATCCAGTTTCACAATTGTGATAAATGGACTTTAAAGCAAACAGTGAAAGCAACACATCTGAGCTGTCTTTTCATTGGAAGTCTGATTAATTATTAAGAGAAAATAAATTAAAATTATTTAATTACAAATTACTTATTACCAATTACAAATTACCATCATCTCATTAAAAGAACAAAGTAATGCTCAAGCTTCATTATTTGAACATTTGGGGATTTGTTTTTAAACCATCTCCTCTCATTATGGGTGAACTTGAATGGAAGTAACTTCTCAGAAGCACATATAGTCATGAAAAAAGGAAAACTGGAAGCATGTGGGACTTGCAAGGCCCTTCTGTTCATTCCCACTCTTCTTTAGAGCTCCCCTGAAGAAATCAAGACTAAACTCTGACAATATTCCATGACTTTATACCAAGAATTTTCATCAAGAATCGACAAATTTTGCAGATTTTCAAAAGCCTTTCACCCAAATGATGCATTTCTCCCAGGCATCAGATGTAACTTTCAAGGTTGTTAAAGTTTCAGAGATAAATTAAAAACCTTCAGCGGCAACTGGCACTGGATTAAGATGCTCCTGTTTGCAGTGATTTCAATATGCATTTCTCAGAGCTGCAGAAAATTGTTAACTTCCTTATGGTACAATGCTGAATATAACCTACAGCAGATAAAGCAGACCTTGTTACTGTAAAACACTGAAATACACACTAATGTGGACATGCTGCAACTGTGACATCAAAGGAAACCTTACAGATAGCTACTCAAATTTTCAAAATATTTTCTAAGTATCTTAACTCCTGGAAACTTTAATTGTATGCACTCAACAGGACTTCTATTAGTGAACTCAATAGAATCAAGATATCTAATTCAAAGCATCTATACTGGATTAATCACAGCAGCTAATTTTAGGCTCCTACACATACCCTTTCAAGAACAACATACTCATTAGTATTTATTAGTGCAAGCTTTTCTACAAAATGTTCAAATATTTTTCTTTAAATGACAATGGAATGAGAAAAAAAAAACCCAAACAATTACCCTCTTGCCTTCTCATTCTGTTCCTGTTTTAGATTCTGTCATGAAAAAAATTGTTTTCATCAATGTTTCTGCAACTAGATCTGTGCAGATGTAACAGGACATGATTTGCCAAACCTCTATTACAGGAAAGCATGAGAAAGAAAATCTGTAACATCTCTTTTGAAACCTAATTTAAATTTTCTAATCTTAATGTTTTTGAAAACTAGTCTAAACAATAAAATCACAAGCACACAATACTTTTCCTTCTCCTCTCTCCTCATTTTCCTTTCAAAACAAATGGAGTAGACTACCTTTCCAGTCAACTGAGTTCTTTTTGTCAAGCCATGCTGACTATCTCTTCCCCCTTTTTATGCCCAAGATAAAATTACTATCTTGTAGAAGCACATTTCCTGAAGCGCTCAGATGAATAAATCTTAAAATGCATATGTTCCTTTTACAAAGGTGATTTTCACTCTTTCCAGTGATTGCTGTTTAGTGTGTAATTTAAGATTTGCAAAAATTTTATCTCCTGAAATTGAATAAGCTTATGACGTTAGTATTCTTGTAGCCAGTTCCTTGGAAAGCTGGACTTCAGTTACTGGATCCACATTTTCCTATTCTCACATTCTCAAGTTTTAGTAGCATGCAGAACTAAGAACTAACTTTCATTTGCTTTAGATCATCTCACCAAGTTTATTTATGCTTAAATCAACGTCTCAGTGGATAACACTACGGAATCTTTTGACTTGCAGAATACAAACTACATATCATTTCAATATAAAGCTATTAATCTTGAAACAGGTGGGGTCTTCTTGGGCCAGCATGTGTGGTAATCTCATTTGGTGTCATCTTGAGGGCTTTCCACTCAACTTTGCTAACTCCACCTATTCTTTAATGTTCCCTCAAGCATCTGCAGTTCTCATTCTATCCAATATAATTTTCAAATATCCAAATTCTTCTCTGCTAATACAACTTCTCTGCTAATATAACCATCTGCGACATCCTAGTGATACCTTCCTTTACCCTCTACATATACATGTAGACCTCAAACTGCTATTTTAATCACATGTGCCAAAGCCCACATGAAGTTTCTATAGTCCTCCCCCTCATCCTGTCTCCATATCCAGCTGCAGGCTAAATTAATCTCTTCACTATTAATGTAGTTTTCAGGAAAGAAGCAAGCAGTAAGTAGTCCTTTGAAAATCTGTATGAATAACAAGAATGTTATTTTCACCCATTTTCAGCTGAACAACTTAGAAGAAATTTCTAAAATGCATTGGTAGTGTTCCTCTTTCTTGCATACACAATGATCTGTATGGTCACACTCTTCTGAGTTCACAGTACTGTCACCTACAAAAGTAGATGCATATAAATACGGAAATGTAAAAAAAAAATAAAATTTCATACAATAGGAACATGTTCATTTTTTTCCTTCAAGTTAATTATCTTTCCTATTTACAAGGAAACTCCATGGGTTTTTACCATGGAAAGATTATTACTTTGTTCAAATATCAAACAGAATAGATTTGTAATATGTTGTAAATAATTTCCCTAAAAATAATATTGGATATATTTATATTGGATATAGCCAAAAGCTTAACTGGACATTAAATTAACATTCTCTGAAGAGTTACATAAATGTTAAAATTTCTTTCAACTCCTGTGGGAAGCAAGAAAATAAGCACTGTTATTTCTGCTTTATGGCTAAAGAAACACAGACAGAAGTTAAGTGACTTGCCCATAGCAGCGCTGTGAATCAACGTCAGTGCCAGGACTAAAATTTACGAGTTCCTTTTTCCTACCAAGAATGCTAAGACACACACTGCTCTTTAAAATATATGCTATTTAATATTTATTACTACAAAAATATGCACTGTGCACCTGGAATTGGATTAGTAGAAATATAAGTTAAAGGTTTATAGTCTTTTGCTGTTAGGTGAGTCGGTAAATGGATAGAAATACTCATTTAGGTACTTCATTACAGCTTTACAATTATGTCTTTTAGATCAAATTAATATTCTGCTAATCATTAAAGCTCCTCCCCCCTTAGTTGAATAGGTCCAGTGATAATCACTGGCATTTGAAAATTGCTTCCCTGGGTGGTCTTCATTCCTAATGCAGCTATCTGTACACCTCATATTTCAAATACAACAGTAGCATAACTCACTTCTGCTTAGATCAATATTCCTATTTACAAATAATGTTAGGTGGTTTTTTTTTTTTAATTCATGTGAGTCCAGTAGTATCTGGGGATCAAAACTGAAAGCATGGCGGAACTGCCGAGCAGCACTTAACAAATGCCTAGTAAGAAAGGCATTCAGGTAGATGAGAGGAAAAAAAGTAAAGAAGAACCAAAAAATTGAAGCTGTTCATTCCAGAAGTCCCAAAACTGGTAAAAAACTCAACTGTACTTTCTATTGCTGTTATTGTTGCTTAACAGACAGCTTTGCCCTTTAACTGACGTGCATGCTTCTTCCCTAAAGGCCCAGGTACCAAATTTGCCTTTCAAACCTACGATGACCCTTTCCATAGGGTAACACAGAAAAGTTCAAAATACAGTTGCCATTGTCAAAGCTGGGCCTGGATAACCCTCTAGTGTTGCCCCCAAGTCTATGTGCAGTTTAACACATGAGTAACAGAAATTAAGCAGCAAGAAGAACTTAATCAAAAACTAAAAAAAAATGCAAATTCAGGTAAAAATGCAAAGGAACCAACAAAATTCCATCAGCACAGAATACATACCTAAGACTAAATATACCTCGCCTCATTATGCTTGTAATACTTCCCTCAAACACATTCTTCAAGCAAATTAACCCTCAACATAGAATTATTTCACATAGCAACTGGCACTTAATGGTGTATGAAAATGTAATTTGGAGTTTAAATTAAATCTCGTTAAAATTGTTATCAGAGAGATTTACCCAATCAGTTTGAAACATCAATTAATCAATGAAATAGTGATAACACTGTGTATAAGTACAGAATCACCTACCAAAAGCACAGAAAGTACAAGACAGAACAATCTGTGGGTACTACATATTTCTGTACAAACGGTTTATATACCTGCAGGAACTTCATCTTGCTACAGGGGATATGACACGTGGTATGTTATATCTTCCTGTAGACAACTAAGGAGGATCTCAGTAACTGATTAGTTGTGAGACAAGAGAGGGAAAAACGGTTTGTTAAAGGAAGGCTGAAAGAAATGACAGCAAAAAATGTGTTCAGGTGAAGCCAAAACATGCAAGAAAATCACAATAAAAAAGTCTCAAACAAAAGAGCACAAAGGCTGAGTCCCAAATTTGTTTCCTAAGAATTAAAAATATTTGAGTTTTGCCTGACTGTGCTGTTTTGCACGAACTCAGGAATATTTCCTTCTTAAGCTCTGTGCCTTCCTAAACACTGCAAACTAAATAATGACAGCAGTACTATCTATTTGTACAATGCAATTTAAACGAAAAGCTGCCTCTAATTTAGTAAAACACAGATTTAAGCACCTTTTGCCTTCATAGATCTCTCCTCTACTTCTAAATCTATTCTTTTTCAACCCTGCCAAAAATCAATAGAAACTAACTTAATGTAACAAAATAAATATGCAAGAATAAGTACTCCAAGAAATTGTTGCCTCATCATCTTTATATCAATAATGTAATTTAGATTCTTTGTTTTTTCTTGTTTACAAAATAGCCAAAATGTCTAAACCTTAAGCAGCTAAGTACAAATACAAAGTAATACAGTATTTTGGGGGTTTAGTATATGAGGTTTGACTAGACACACTGTTCATAGAATGAAATAAAAATTAGCAGATCATTACAGCTGAAAGGTTCAGTGATTTCCTGTCAATTTGACACCAAAACAACATTCAAGAAGTCCCTACATAAAACATGGATTATGAAGATTACCCACTCTGTTGCAGGGCTGCTCCTGTGGATCCAAAGCCTTCTAAGCAAAACCAGTGATAGAACCTCGAGGGAAAAAAATTGTCCCACTACAGAAGGATCGTATCTAACTAGGGACAACACGGCTGTGGTGGAGTTATCTGAACAGTCTCAAAAGACTGTTCAGAACTCTCATGCATATTCTAACTTAATGATACAGTTGTATTATTGTATATAACCTAAACTTAATGCTGTTAAGTTTTATTGGCCAGCGAGGCAGGAAGGAAGGTTCAATTAAATATGGTAGAGATGGTTATGTAGCATCTTAAAAGTCTTCTCAGACACACTAACACTCAATCAATTGTAATTTTAAAAAAATGCATTATACCTTTATTTTAGCAGAAATGTAGTCCTGTTTTACAGATGAGTTGGTGAGGAATGTAAGATCACATTAAAAATACTTTATAAATGAGGAAGTTGCAATTTTAATGTGTATTTATACACATAAGAGATCCTCTTTCTTCTATTTGACTTCTCTTTTTCAAACTAACAGCATAACAATCCTCTACATTACTGTTATAAAAATAGAGAAAAAATCCTCAACATTAAATGCCTGAAAAAAAAAAAAAGTTGGCAACTTTTACCGTAACTGACATTGACCTTACAGAAACACAAATACCTGCCACAGAAGGCAGTGCAAGCATCCCGCAAACATGAATAATTAATTCATTCCACAGCGCCTCTTGAAAACAGTTCTTCATCTCATTACAAGGTGGTTCAAATTTAATTACTTCATATTTTACATTATTTTTTCTGTTATAAGATAAAAAGCTATTTGGCAACCCACCTGCTTTGATCAAAGTATCTGATTTAAGAGAATAAGAAAATGAAAATTGAACATGGAATTCTTTGGCAACAAAACCTCCTGTGTGCACAAACATACTGGATTTCTTCATAGCATTATTTACATTCATGCCTGTTCTTAAATAATAGCAAGTATTAGCCTTTCCTTTTCCTTTGTAATTTTTTTAAGCACCTCTTATCCTGGTGCCTGAAAATTACTGGCATAAATTAAAAGACAATTACATCAGAATTTTAATTGTAGATTTCTTCCGAGCAGCAAAAAGAGACAGTTTGGGAAATTCCATCACATATGCAAACATTATTAATATTTCTCGCAAGTTTCTTGTAGTTCCCCATATGTTTAATTTGTTGGCTATTTTTTGTTATAATTTCCATTCAAATCTAAAGAAAATGATAGGAAAATTTTGCAAGCAAAAAACCCAAGATTAGTGGTCCCCATACAGTTTCATGTAACTCAGGCAGGGTAAACCTTTTCACCATGGCCAACAATCACCTTCTTCAGATGTTAGCCTCCTTTGAAAAGAATGTTTTGCTGTGCATTGCAGTGAAAATCTAATTAGCTAAAAGGTTCAAATGTAGAGGAATTGGTGTTAACACTAACAGAAAGCTGTCCACCACCTTGTTGGAGGGTCTTTTGAAAAACAATTAAATTCAACAGCACAGACATGTTCATTTGGAATAATAAATTATTATTTTATGACCACAGCCATCACTAACTTAAACTTAACATCCTGTCTTCTGTACTACAAGCAGTTTCACAGCCTTTTACAACAAAAGACATTTTTCAGATACTCCCTCGAAGTATCTATGTATTTAATGGATAAAACCCAGGAGTCCAAGGGGAAGAGAATGAACATGAAACTCACAGAATGGCTGTCTACAAATTTCTGGAAATGGTTCTCTTTAAGCTATAACACCCAAATAAGCACATTTGATTTTGAGCTGTGAACAATAAGCATGACAAAATAATGCTGTGTTCCAGAAGTTAACCTGTATCTTTATTCTTTGCCTTTGAAGAAAGGTGTAATCTGTCTTCTCCAGGAATATTGAAAAAATGCAATTTCAGACACAAAGATGAGGCTGGCCTTGCTCAGCATCCTACCCTTGCTTTCCCCTTTGCTCTCCTAGACTCGGACACCACTGCATTGCTCCATTTCCTATTACCCAACCCCACCGTTCTGCTCCTTCCCCCAGCACAGTGGTTGGCACTCTGCATATCACCTCCATGGTGACGTAAAAGTCAGTTAAGTTCTCTATGGATGCATTTCAATATTTTCTGTGTATGTGAACAACTAACATTCGGACATAATGTGGAAAGATTGTTAAAAAAAAGCATAGTGAGGATGAAAAAGCAAAAAAAGGGGAATTTCAAGCTGTTGTCTGTGTTTTATAAGTTTTTTGAGAAAAATAAAAGCATTATTTCACTTCCAACCTCAACATCGCATTACCAAAGACCAAATTCAGGCACAGGAGCAAACAAAATTAAGATGGTTGCTATCAATTTTTCATTGATGGTGGTCGGCTCTGCCTTATTCCGTGATGGCAAATCCTTCCCTCAATGACCTGCAGGGGATATCATGTTTATCATACTAGTCTCAGCCCCATAACCTCTAAAAATCAGCACAAAAGTCAAAATTGCATACCATCATAGATTTTTTTTGTACTTCATAAACTTAGAAATAAGACCTTGTGCAAAACAACCAAGATTTGATTCCTCCTTTTGAATTTCATTTTATTATGAAGACAGATTTATATATCATGGATATGGTCTCTCTAATGTCATCTTTCCTTGCCTTCAGCTTCATACAATAAAGCTACAGCTATTATTATTTCAAAGTTGTTATTATTATTTTAAAATGTGAAATTTCATAACTGAAAACAGAGAACATTTATGTTGATGAAACTGCCTTCACACTAAGACAGCTTTCTGTAATATTATTTCTCCTATGCTTTTTTGCTTTGGAACTTGTTACTCTGAAAAGACTTGTCAGCATTAAACTTTCAAAAAAGGAGAATTTATTCACTTAGTTCCTTAAAAAAAAAAAAACCAGGATATTTTCCTTTGAGTGAATAGCCACAAAATCATTCTTCTTCACCTGTATACAAAGGTAAATTTGAAAAGACTGGGAAAAAATAAGTCTAATAATGCAAAGATAAAAAATTAAACTCTTAATGTCAGCGTATTTTGACAGAATAGAGTTTAGAGCCAGGAAAAGTAGGAGATGTGCACATGTGTGTGTCCTGTTAATGAAAACCAGGCAGCCCTTGTAATAATAAGATCACAACACTGTCTTATGATGTCAGAGTCCAGAAAACTCTTAAGGTTTGTATATTTTCACAGATAAGTACAAAGCGCTCTAAGAAAATGACGCTAATTACTGTTACTAATTAGAAATCTAGACAAGCTAGATCCCTTCCCCTGGAATGTTTTTGCCAAACAGTTAATACCTGCAGACTTCAGCTTGGGCGATGGTCTAGTAACACTTGACGAGTTAAACCGAGTGCAGCGCTCGCAGCTTTGTGTTAACTTTGCACCTGCACAGGGCCCCCGGCCTCGAGAGCCTGCGTGGGATCAAGTGCTCCTGCGACAGGGGTCAGTCAGCTGGATCACAATCACAGCAGACTCCCTCATAACAAAGTCTCTCTTTTGTTGTTAATTAAGACAGTACCAAAAAAATAAAGTTACTTATTCAGTCAGGAGGGCTGAATGCTCCCAGTAGGTAGTCTTTTCACAATTCAGTTTCCCTGATGGGACTCGAAGAGGAAATGAAACAACAAATTGTGCTCCTGATGATCTAAGCAGAAGCTGCAATTCCACGGGGAGTCCTGCTAGGTCAATTAGTTCATCATGCTAACAGAATGGCAATCCAGGAACCAGTGTCCCACCAACAAAGGTTTGAAAAAGTGAAGTTCAAGGCCCAGTTGTAAGGCAGTCTCCAGTAGATATTATTGTTAGATTCAGCAAAAGCACATTTACTGAGTATAAAACCAGGGCAGCAGTACTGAAAAGCCAGGGGGATATGCCCATACTGCCAGACTCATTCATTTGAATGCAGCAGAAGCAGCCCACCTCGGTAAGATCTCTAATGAACGCTCCTTGTACAAAAGAAGTTCATCTCATCAAAATGTTTTCGTCTTAAATCAGTTTTTGAAGAGGTAAGTACCTTTCAGCAAGCCTCTCTCTGAAAAGTCAAAGTGCAGTGCTGCACCTTTTAAAGAGTTTCAATATTGTGTAGCCTCAGTATTATTTCATGTTCTAGTCTCATTGCATAGTATTATTTTACAAATATGTGGCAAAAATAATAAGACTTTTCTCATTATACTATACAATAACACTGTAATGTAATGGACGCTTTTAAATGCCATTTTTAAAGCCACACTTCAAGCAAATATAGGAACCTGCGCTTTCCTTTACGTTTTGAATAAGTACTTGATACTTCAATGCTAATTTTGTAAATTTCAAGCACTGTTTCTGATGCCAAAAGAATATGTTTCAAAAGAAAAGGTGGTCTAACAGTCTGTTTAAACTCTCAGCTTTAACCTATAGTTCTGTGAACGTCCCCTAAATATTCAAGCATCCATTTTTTTCCCTTAACCTATAGAATCTGAACTACAGAACTAATTTTTACCAACCATGAAGGGCAAGTCTGAGGTTAACAATTCTTCTGAGTTTGGGAACAGAAAGGACTATAAATTCCAGGCGGCTGTACTCTTTGCATCTGCATATACTGCTGCAAAATAGTTGTCTTACTTGAACAGGTCAAACATGAGGAAGCTAAAGCTGCAGAGTGTTGTCAGTCCTGTTGTGTTTATAAAAAACTACTGCATTTTATCCGGCAAAGACACTTTAGATATTCCAAGGTTTTGCAAAAATAACAAAAAAAATTAAATTTCTACTTTCTTGCTATACTGGTCACAGTTTTAAACAAAGCTGCGTAAAGAAAATCAGGTTATTTGGTTTTAGTTTACTTTATTGCTATCATCTACTGCAATATTAGACCTTGATGCTTTATTTACAGAACTCCCCACTGACAAAAGATAGCGCTGCATAATGAGTACACAAGCGCATTTCAAGAGCACATCTTGAAAGCTGTTTTTGTAAAACGCCTTCTGGCTGCAGTATTTGAATGCACTGTATGCTGACCGTCAGTAGGGACAACACCACAGATGTGCTTTGTTTGGCTCCTAATGGATTCAATCCTGAAGACCATTAAAAAGAGAGAGAGAGGAGAAAATTTAAGCTTTACCTTTTTATGAAACTCCGATCATGCACTCTCTTTCTCTCTGGCCATGTGGGTTGAAATAGGACAGAAAAATAATACAGTCTATTTATGAGATAATGTATTCTTCTTTTGAAAGAATTTTTAAAGCTACGAT
Source organism: Grallaria varia (assembly GCA_013396735.1). NCBI lineage: Eukaryota > Metazoa > Chordata > Aves > Passeriformes > Formicariidae > Grallaria > Grallaria varia. The sequence continues at coordinate 15,743 of VWZG01004219.1, read as the reverse complement.
ATCTATTCACAAAAAACTATCATTAGACTGTTACATTTAATTTTATTGGCTTATAAGGAGATTAATTTAATTTTAATTTAAAATCATGCACTGAAATATTTACATGAAGACTCTTTATGTTGTCTGTCTAGCAATAGCACTCTAATTGCTTCTGAGTCCTGCAGAGGTTTTAGAATTTGTTTTACTCAATTATCTTTTTATAATTTAAAAAGCCTGTATTTACTTGCACATCTTAAAATAATTTCAGCACTTTTACAGAGTAAATATATGTGACTGTTGAAAGAAAGTCACAGTGGATGATCCCTCTTAAAGTCAGCCCTAGCAGTTAGAGTATGAATGGTAAATGTGGCTGCCAGTAAGATCATAATACTAAAGATAGCAAAGAAATGCCTTTGAACACAATTTTCTCACTGTACGCTGGAAATCTGCATTTTGATCCAAGCACAACCAAACCATCCCTACAGATCTGACTGGTTATACAGCTGTTCTGATATAAAGCTGAAACTCGGAAGTAAAGTAGATTTATGGGAGCAATCACTAATGATCATGTTCTATGAAAACCTGATCCTGCAAAGACTGCTGTTTCAAAGACCTTTTACCTCTCTAACAGGAAACGATGCTGACTTCAATCCTTTTGTAAAGTTTTCTGTCAGGAGGACTGATGTGACAACGCACAGAAAATATGCAGAAGATAAGCCTGAGCTAGACTACAATGTTAGGTCCTAAACTTACAAGCTGTTACAATTTCTTTTACATTCCTAGGCACTATGTTTTACTGTCATCTCTATGAGTTTGTGTCAGGTGGGACTGAGAATACAAGCCTGGAGTGCTTCACGTGCATCAACAGAGAATATATAAATACAAGACAAACTTCATAATCACAATCCTAAAGTCTTTCAGACGTCAGCAAAAAAGCAGAAATAACATCACAGAAATTTGTGTGAAATGCCTTCCTGATAGCAGGGTACACCATATCAGGCGATGGCTTCATTGACATGTAAATATTGATATTTAATCCATTTTCATATACCACAGTAGAAAGGATGGCAAGTGGAGTAGTAACCTTGGGTCAATTAAATTCATCCTGATAGAACCAGATCTCTTAAACTAAAAAAAAAATCAGTACACAAGACCACAAGTTCTCTTCTGTACAAATTCTCTTGAGTTTTCTTACAAGGAATAGGAGAGATTCCAGAAACTATAAAAAGCCTGCTGTCCTCATTGTAAGAACGTAAAAGTGACTTTTATAACTGATGATACTTCCATATGACAGCTACCAGGGGCACTAATTACTCTCCTATAGTCTTCACATTTGTGTGTCTATTAACAATTATTAGCTCACCGGACTTCAGATGATCATTCTATTTCTATCTACAATAGATTCTGCACTCAAAAGCTTCATCTGAGAACCACTCCAACAACTGCTTGAAAACATCTCTCATAAATGTCAGACCACCATTCAATTGTGTTTGGCATCATTTTAAGTGACAGCTAAACCATGCAAGTGGAAAATTCCTCTAAATAATGAGATAATCATAAGATCTTGGGGGTTAATTAGAAAATGCTCTCAGTCCTAGATTCTGTACTGTTTAGTAGTAAACCCAATTTCACCTGATAACGGACTTTAAAGTCAGAAATTCTACATAAAATTGCAAACATGATGAATACCCTCATCAATGGACTTCTCAAGAAAAAAGTTCTTGTCAAAACATCCTGTCTGATGTACTCATCAGATCAATTCACAAAGGTAACAGCATTAACAGAAGTGACTTAATTCTGTAATGCAGGCAACGATATTATTTTGACCTGGAACATAAAAGCAATTCTTCTGATAACACATAATTTCTGGTGCTAACATTTCTAAATACTAGAACATGGAAAAATGGAAAGAAGACTAAATGAAATGAGATCTAGAAAGTAGGCTCTTTAACAACAGTACTTCGGATGCTCAAATTGCATACTCATCAGAAATGTTGACGGTTAATTGAACACTGACATTATGAAAAATTTAAAAGAAGATCCTATACTTAGAATCTGAAGAGAGATAACTTATAGAAAGCAAGTAAACAATAAAAAAAAAACAAACAACAAATAAACAATAAAAAAAATCCTGGAAAAACCTACTGGGGGAAAAGCAGCTTTTCATGATGTCATTGCATGAAAAAAGCTTCTCTTTTAATAAAATTTTCTTTTTAATGAACCTTCTGAAAACATACCGAGAACCACAGAGGTACTTAAGAACACTATACTAGCCAACTCTGACATTTTATGTTCCTTACCTAAAATGTCCAGTAAAACTGCCTTTTATAACCAACCAGCAGTGGACATACAATCAAAAACACAATCAATTCCCTAAAAAAAAAAATGTAAGTATTATGCCAAAATGTACTGTTTGTCATGCTTATTAACTTTGGGGCAATGAGACTAGTGGGATTGCACTTAGTGGTCTTAGCTCTTCTCTATTTTCCTGTCTGCTGCACATCCATATCACACAGTGTTCCTATTGTTCACACAAGTCATTGAATGTGGCAAAAATATTGTGATGGTTCTTGGATGAGTCAGTAAATTATATTGGTTTACTTTAGGAAAGGACTGAAATACTGATGTAAATGACAGCTTGGAATATAGATATGATTTCATAATATAATATATCTGCCTTTGTTACATGATTATCATGCTAATTATGTTTGCAAATCAAATTTCAACAAAGGAACCAGAGTTAGAAATTATTTTTTAATTTATATTTGGATTTTCAATCCTGCGCCCAAAGTACATCCACAAAGTTAAATGTGTCATAGTAGAAGCAGAAAAGAAGCAAAACCCAATGTAAAACCCCACTATCATTACACTTTCTGCAACTATCAATGAAGCAGAGTAATAATGATGTGGTTTTTATGATTTCAGTGTGAGTAATCTGGGCTGCTGGATATGCAGGCAAAATTCACGTCTTCCTCACATCCATTTCAATCTGGATTTATGCAGTCTACCTGAGTGAATGATGGAAGGACACAACCATGTAGTTTGGCCTTCTGCAATCTTCATATACATTTATGGAATATACCATATTTTATTCTATATTTCAGATAGAATTAGTAAAACCTCCCTTCTCCTTGGTTTTCATATATATACTTGCATTTTCATTTTCCTGAGAATATATCTGAATTCTATTAAAAGAATGCAGAAGATTACTACTTTTCAGAGGCACCCACACTGCTTTCAAGAAAGGAACCAGAGCATTTATCCAAAACTTTTTACAGGCTATTTTTAAAGATGTGGATGTAAAAGGAAAGAAATCTAATACTAAGTGTTTGACTTTGATTTTACTTTAGAAGAGTTAGAGCAAAATGCTAAGCACTAATACAAAGTACTGTTTTAACACAGAATTGTCAAAATACTTTTAGAATTCAGAAATGTTTGCTGAACAGAACACTACACCAGTTCTTTTATTCTATGCATAAGTATCCCCTGCAGTGCCATAGCAACTTTTTGATGTATTTTTCAAAAGGTTTTCAATTCAACCTACCAGGTGGCTTTAGGAACTCAAATTCATGTGCTGTAGCCCTGTGCCAGCAGTTATCAAAGAATGCGTGGCATGCATCCTAATATTCTTGCTGTGGATCAGTCTGTTTCTATATTTGTGTGCACATGTATGTGTAGTTCCAAATTCATGGTCCAAATCTTGCGACACTGAAAATGAAATGGTGTTTTACTACAGTTACATACACAGCAGTGTCTCACCAATGGAAGCTTTGCAAGGAAAAACATTAACTGAATTGACCACAAGGATTTGAAAAGCAGGCTTTTCAATTCTACTGGCTTAATAACAGTTTATTTTTTTTTTCCAAAAGATATGTAAAGTTTGGTTTAATGCTATATCAATCAGTGCATGTAGTTAAAACAGAGTAATTCTCTCAGGATTCTACCTCCACACAATGGGAAATTTGACTAGGTTAAATATTGCCATGGTTTAAGCCCAGCTGGAAAATAAGCACCACGCAGCCACTCACTCAGCCTCCACTCCCATCCTGGTGGAATGGGGACAAGAATTAAAGTAAAACTCCTATGTTTAGAGAATAGCAATTTAGTAATTGAAAAGAACGTAAAATACAGTAATAATGGTAAATGATAACACTAAGAATAATAAAAAGGGAAAAGCAAGTGATGCACAATGCAATTACTCACTACTCACCCCCCTTCCCAAACCTGGCTCAGCAGCTCTTCCAGGTAACTTCCCCCTGTTTCCATACCAGGCATGATGTTCTACGATGTGGAATATCCCTTGGGTCAGTCTGGGTCACCTGACCCAGCTAAGCTTCCTCCCAGTGTGGAAAAAAGTCCCTGACATGTGACAAACACAACTTAGGAAAAACCCAAAACATCAGTGTGGTATCAACAGCATTCTCATTCCAAATCTAAAACACAGTACGGTAAAAGCTACTGAGAAATTAACTCCACCGTAGCTGAAACCAGCATAAATATTTATTTACTTCAGGTATGTATTATATGGAGAAAAGTGCCAACAGAGATGACTATTTGTGTACAGACATTACAGGAGATTCTCTGTCTGACTGTTCCTTCTAGTCAGAAATGAAAAAGTGAGAGAGAAAAACGTCCTGAGCTGCTTTCCTCCAGTGTAGGAATTATGTCTGCTCTCTAGTTTTAGATAATTTGTTATAAACTACCAAAAAGTTTGATCTTTTCTTTATCTGTACTGGAAGTAGTCTTCGGAGCCAATAACAACTCATTGTCCTCTCCTTAGAAGAAAAATTCCTGTTTCTCATTTGACTCAGATGGTCACCACTTAAAATCATACAAGGGTGCTGCAAGAGACAAACCAGAGCTCCTCCCAGGATGTCCTGAGATGTAAGGAAGAAGGCAGCTAACCTGTCCTTAGTGGGAGTCCCCATATAGAAATTAGAGCCAAATCCAAACCTGAATATCCTATCAGCAAAATTTATACTTACTCTAAAACACAATACATTAAGAAAAAGCATATTATTATTATTAACTAAGGCTTAAGCGTATCTTCATTTAAAATATTAAAAGGAAAAAAAAATCAAGTTAGTCTAGTATTTTATTCTTGAGCTCCTGTAAAATGTATATATAGGTATTAAAAATTAGAGCCATCAAACATTAAAGGAAACTTTGGTCTCCATGCTCTATCAACAGATATAGATCAAGTTACTGAAACTAATTATTACAACCTACTTGTAATTGGTTGTAGTATCTAGTTACAGCCAACAATCAAATCTCATACAATGAATATCTAACTTTCCTTGACTTCACTCTGAACAGGAGTGGGAATGAGAGAATGCTCAAGGATGTCACATCAAGGGCAGTGCATGTTGTGAAAAGCTTCTTGTTCACTCTCTGAAGTTACAAGAAACTGAAAAACTGGGTAAATTCTGTAATACTGCAATCTGTGGTAGAGAATACAGTAGCTCTCCAAGCAGCAGCAACTAGACCAGGAAGCTTCCTGGAAAGTCTTTTTCCAGAAAAGGTAAACTCAGCTTCTTGAATTCCCTAGAAAATAGCTCTCAGTCAAGTTAGGCTGTAATACCTTTGGGTTTGTGCTTGAAATTTTGACTGCTGAACAGTATGGCTCAGTATTTGGGATCAAAATTTACTGCAGTATCCATATATTGCCACATATTGCTATATACCATTTGCCATATACCATGCTAGTCTTTGAAGTTTCATCAGTTAATATAAAAATCCTTCATTTGAATTTATTAATTTCATTTAATGACCAGCTCATTTAAAGCTGGATATCTAGAAAGTGCTTCTTCACTTCCAAAGCCGCATACATTTAAGATGCTAGAGGATAGTACCTAATAGCTCTAAAAGAAAAGTACTCAGTATCCAAATCTCTATAAACACCTTTTTCCCCTGCCCCCGTGCCGTGTTATTTTTCTTTGTAGAGACAGTAAAAAGTTTCTGCTAATAAACACGATTTTTAAAGGCTAGTTCTCTGCATTTTAATACAAGTATAATTTTATAAAAACATATTACATTCAGGTATATCTATTACTTAATGTGTGCAGAGTTAATGTAGCACTTTTGGCAACATATGAAAACCTGCAAAGATTAAATTGCATCCTACATTTCATATCAACAGGTTTGAACTATTACTATCAAGTATTCTCAAGGGAGACAGACAAAAACCACACACTGGAGAATAACGCCTTCACCTGTAACTGCAAATAACACTGCTCAATCCCATTCACCTGCCAACCATGTGTTCTTTTTTCTTCTTTTTTTTTTTTTTTTTTTTGAGCAATTGTCCATATGAGTTCTGCCTTTTGCCAAAATTCACTAATTGCCTTCAAGTACTTTTTTCCACCACTGTAAGATACATTGTCCTTTCAGACCAATGACAAAAACTTCATGTATCTGGCTGAAAGTTAGTGCAGTTATATGTGGCTGACACAGGGGAACCTCCACCTCCAGAACACAAAGAAATCCACTCTCCACTGTCAACATGTTTTTCTACCTGCAGTCAGCACTTAAGAGCTATGTAACATGGTCTCTGAAGCCAATCCAAATTTTTTTTTTAAAAAAATAACACAAAAGGCAGCACACATGCACATACTTGAAAAACATGTTGTAAAATCAGAGCTGAAAATTACATTTCCCACTTTCCTTTTTTGCTAATATATCAACCAAGTACCTATAAAAATGCAACACTAATCAACATACAATTCAGAACCATTTAGAAGTGGCTCAGCACTACATCCTTTCAAATGTTGGATACCTTGCTCTTTAGGCAGTCTGAAGAATGAAACATACACATATTAAAAATTCTCAGTATAAAAAGCAAGTTGCTGAAAAACAATCTTTCAATATTTATATTTTTCATTATCGTGCCACGGAAGACTGTAAAAATGCACAAGCATCTACAGTAAAAATAGGAGTATGCAAAATAATATTGACAGAATTATATTAACCTCTGTTTAGAGAGCACAAAAGACCCCGATACATTTCAGTCTTATTTATATAGCAGAATATATATTAAAAAAAAACAAACAGTCATGGTTATTTGAGCTCACTATATTGGATGAATTTCACAGCTATGCAATTTTTTCAACTATGAACTCCAATGCTTACCTAGGTCATGGGAAATACATAGATGTGTGATCTATATGTACAGCTGTGCATATAGATATTCACAATCAACATCACTTCAGGTTTTACATCAGTAATGCAAAACTGCAGAAGCAGGCATGAAAATGCACGAACACAGCTTATCTGCATGTTTACAGAATGCTAATAAAGATGGTGTTACACTGGGGGCTAGTTGCTTGCACCTTTTATTTAATAACAAGCGGAGAGCAAAGTTTCACGACATGCTTAATCCAGTCTCACTGTGGACTATTCCCTGCAGTGTCCATCTCTGAATGTACAGCCACCTCCCCTGCATCAGGTGGGGTAACAAACAGGCCGTCAGTCCCATCAGACTGCTGCTCCATAGAGAAATAATCGTGTTTTCTTTTGGGTTGTCTGTGGGTCCAACTCAGTGTGTGCCACCTTCTCTGCACCAGAAGCACAGCCACAGGCTCAAGAAGCACGAGGAACAGCAACATTTAGAAGCAAAATGCCTTTATTTTGAATCCACTACCATGGGAAATTATACCCCCAGCAAAAATGACCCAAACGGCAGACTAAACGTGGCCACAGGAGTATGTGGTAGTAAATCACATGAACACAAGATCAACAGCAATGATGTGCTAATGCACGCTGTGCTCACAATGTTATCCACTGAAATGCTATTCATAAAAACATGCATTAGAACAACGTCATCCACCGTGTCTCAGGACCACACACACATACACCCTTTCCTTTCTGAAACTAGCTGTAAACCACATTTGTCAGGTAATACTAGTAGACCTAATTCCCCCACTAGTGCCTGACTTGATCCAGCTTTTACCCTGCTTATGCCTTACTGCCAGAACTTGTAACAGGTTCTGGTTTTTTAGCATGCGTACCTACAATGTATGTAAGTGAACTGCTAATATCAATAAGCTAGAGCAAAATACCGCATTATCTTCAACTCCCGACTGTCTGGATTTAAGCCAGTATACTCATGGGAGAGACTTTATGGAATAATCAATAAAGGAGTAAAAAAGACAGCACAGCATCTCTAGAGGAGGGTACCGAGGGCACACAGCAATTTAAAAACCATGCCAATAACAAGAAAGGAAAAACTAAAGTGGAAAAGGAAACCCAAAACACGGTCTCTCAACAGAGCTTCCAGTGGAGTAGAAGACAAATCCACAAAGCATAATTTTTGGCATCCAGCTGAGATGCCGTAACAAACTCTCTCTAAGCACTCAGCGCTCTGCATCAGCTACAGAACAAACATAACTGTTCAAAAGAGTCCAAGATGGACTCAGTGAATAGTAACCCACTATTATGTATCTGCATTGCAATCAGCTACTAGCCTGTTCTGCTGCAGGAATAACCAGCATGTCCTCTTCCTGACGGAGGCAGGTTATCCCCTAAGAGCAGACAGACTTACACTTCTCTTAACAAAGTGCACAGGAACTCTTAAGCTTTCTTTCTTGCACATCACGTTATTCTAATCGGAGCCGCTCCCAGCTCCAACCCCTGCCCATTATGAAGGCACTAACAAAGTGCACAGAAGACAGGTTTATACCTGTTAACTACCAAACCACTTTGCCAACAGTTCTGGAGAGGCGGAAGGTTTGGAAATGATGATTTGCCCCACATCTCAAAAATCAAAAGGTCAGGAAATGACTCCTGGAACATCCACACAAAACAGATCTGGGAAATGATACCAAAGATTATAAAATTATTCTGGTTACAGAAATACAGAAGGATGGTTATAGCCATCAAAGACTTTTAAATATAGAGAGGATCACACTGAAGCAAAATAACTGGTTTCAAAAACGTTAGATTTGTTAACACATACTGTAGTGACCTTAGTTTGTTCTGTACTTGCAGAGTGGAAGAAAGGAAGGTCATGATGAGCTGTCAGAACCCAACAGCACACAGGCACGGGAGTGCTGCATCGGAGGCCTCATCCTTACTCCAATTAAATTGTGACACAGCAACATCGATTTTAATGGGCTCAGGGTGGGATCACTGTAGGAGTTTCTGTCACCATTGACCCAAATCAGAACTCAGCTGCTTTGCTTGAAGCGAAAAGCTGGTGTCCACTAATCCCAGAAGCCCTCCTCACCACAGTAATGCATTTTTCAGGAACATTTTCTGTGTAAATATATCTATTGTTCAAGCTGTACTTCTCTTCACAAGTCTTATTTAAAGATCAAAACATTTTCTGTAACACAGAATGATAATCTCTCTGTGAATTTTTCTAAATATTGAAAATATTTACATTCAATATTACATATTGAAAATATTCTGCAAGATTTAAACCTACATCATAAATTATTAAAGGAGAACTCCATTTTAAAAATAAACACAAAACCAAAACTGCAGTCTATGTATATTTCAAAATAATTTCTCCAGAGTTAAGCTTTCAATGCATGCAACATCTACACAAGATGGGTGAGTTAGTAAAAAAACAGTACTTACTTCTCTGGTTTTGGCCACATGCTTAAACAATCATTACCAATTTTTGTCATTTCAAGATCTAAACTCCTGAGGAGGTAAAATGGAAATATCCAGTACTCAAATGTAATCATCACTCAAGTACGGATTTAACAAACTGTATTTCAATGACTTGAGGTCCCACTACAATGAACAAACAAAATGAAATTATTAACGGAGTTTTTCACAGTTATTTGTTAATTAATCATTGTATTCAGAGATGAAAACTAGTGCCACAGGACATTACCAGAATACTATATCTGATGCATATGCATAGGTTTTTTTCATAGATTCCTTGTGGCACTGCTACCTTTTCAAATCCTGCTCATGTTTCATATCACTGCACACCAATGCACAACCACAATTGTGCTATTCTTTGTACATACTGAGGGACATAGATAAAGTCTATACAGTAATCTTCTGGTATTTTTTAATATTACAAATTGTAGAAGGAAAAACCCCACTGTGATCATTGAACCATGTCATGATCCTTCCTAGGAAATCTCTACAGAGATAAAGATAACACAAACTAACCTTTAGAAATCAGATGAGGGACACAGCTATCATAACAATGGTAGCTGAGTTCAAATGCTCAGTCTAGAGGGAATAGGAATATAGCATACTCCACAAATAATATTTTATTTCTTTATTTATTTAATCCAAGTGGAAATGGTCTTTTCAAGCCTCCACTTGAAAGCTGGAGGGAAAAAACAGGATAAATATGTCCAATGGCTTCACTAGATTGCATTTTCCGGTTTATTTTTTTAAATCTAAATCAAATGATACTTTTAAGATCTCCATCTAAATCAACAGATCACTGCTGTACTAACATACAACAAGTTTCATCACTGTCAATAGAGCACCTTGAGAGCAATTTGTAGTTAAACATTATTATGCTGGAGACTAGCAGCTTGCAGCAGAAGCATAGGATTCTGCCTTCCACATGCTTTCCGAGACCTGATGACACACCAGCATGTGCAGAAGCTCTGCCTGACTGCTTTTTTAAGCAAAAAGTGAATTGAAAAAAGCAGTCAATTGATTCTAATTTTCAAAGAATGTGTTCTATCCACAAGCTGATACCCTGAAAATGGAACATCCACAGAAAGAACAGAACGTTGGCAATCTGAGACATTTTTATATGGAGTGACCAGGGGTGAGGTATTAAGCAACCATATAAATGCATTTGCAGTACATTTACAGACAGCTAGAACGAGCGCATCGGTAAACATAAATTGTTGCATCTATACTATTTGACTCTGAGTTGTGTTGTGTGTGTGCACACAGTGCAGGCAGTCATAGAAAATGTGACATGACAAAGAGGATGTAAGTACTGAAATAACTTACTTTGCATAAAATGCCAGAAAAATATATCTTCCTTTAAATATGCAAAAGTGTCTAATCACTACAATCTGATTCTTTTAATACGTATTACCATACATTAGAAATGCTTAACCTTGTCTTAATTATGATTATATTGACTGTCTCTGATTTAAATTCAAAAGCTACACAAAACCCTTAACCTTTTACCTTTATTAATATGGAAATTTAGCATATAGCAGTGAAATATTTTTTATGCATGTCCATCAGCATATTTATAAGTGCCTAAATATAAGCAGCTTGACGGGTTTTCTTCATAGCACCAACAAATTCTTCTGTCAGCAGTAAGAATTCAGTGCTTAAAAAATAAATGACTAAAAGATATCTAAATTTGGAGTTGGAAATCACTGTCACATTGAAAAATTGCATTATTCTATTTAGAAGCATTCATTTGAATAAAGTTCCCAATTTTGTAACTGAAATGCTTCCCTTCTGGAAACTTCTAGTAAAGAATATAGATAGACCATGAGTAAAATGCTACTGACTGACACACGAATTACTATACCTAAAGGAACTCTTTTTAGAGACTGAAAGGAGATATCTTTCTTGAATAAAAAAGTATCATTTTTATAGAGCATGGAAGCTACTACAAATTTTCAGAACCTTCATCAAGGAGAGGTGTATCAGCTTATATAGCACATGTGAATGCCTTCAGCAGAAAAGTTAAAAAACCCATCTCAAATTATTTAAATGCAATGTCTTTTGACTAAGCATTTCTATTTTTCTTCTTTCCTCTTTCCTGAAATTATGACATCGTGGGTTTGAAAGAATTCAAAGTGACTTATGTAATGGAGAAATACTGTAGAAAAAATTGCTATACTTTTCATTTCTTTTTCATGTCTCCCTTGCATATCCATAAAGAAGCTTATGGGTGTCTCCCAATGCTCCATAGGGTTTATGAATATATAAGCAATGTATTTAAGATATGAGTAGATGATTTGAGAAGAGCTGAAACAAAGTATAAAGCAGGAAAGAACTGCATCTCATGTTACTGTGACACTGAAGAGGCCTCTTGGCTACCTGAGGCACTTTGCACATTATTAAATTTGAGGATGTTTTGTCAATACAATTTGCTGATAACATAGAGGCAGTAGATACCTTGTGAAAAGACTTATATTTTAAACCAATTTAACTAATGTTGCTCTAGGAGTCTTGCAAATAATGAAATTTTCACTGGTGAAAATGCATTGTGTTTTTTTTCCTCAGGTCAAGCAAGAAACTGAAGTCCTTTAGGAAGACACCCTTTTGTCTCATAGACATTGCTAGAGCTATGTCAATATGTCAATTCATACAGTCTAATGATGTGGTGTATTCACTGCCTTTTTTTTTTTTTTTTTCCCCTTATGGTGAGCGGGTTTCCAGATAAAAAATTGCTTTTAACCTCAAATTATACTTTTAGGGAAGAGCTTATCTCTTCTGCCAAACTTTTCATCACATTGTTATAATGTTTTGTAAGGCTGCCAGATCTACACTGAGATGAAGATCAGACAATCCTCAGACAATTAAGCATTCTTTGAAATACCATTAAATAAATTAACTTAAATTGACTTCAGGGTAACTATAGGACAAAAAGTCACAAATTAATAGCAGAACAGTTTCAGGTATCACACTCTTTCTAGTTTTTCTGTTCACTCTTCATCCGAATAAAAGGATTTCCTAAGTAATTTAAGTGCCTTTATTAAAAAAAAAAACAAAACCAAAACCCAAATCTTTCATATAATTTCTGTGATCCGGAAAGACAGCCTCACACAATACAAAGCCAAAAGGACCACTGTTGTCATCTCACACTCCTGTCCATCACCATTCTCAGGATTGGTTTGCAAACTGCATAATTCTAACGAAAAGTGCTACTTATAATCCTGATTTTAAGTTCAAATCCATTTACCTTTTTAAAAATTAGCTTTCTTAGTACAACTTCTTAGTATTTCACGATGTATCCAACAGCCACAGAGCTCCTCAGCAAAGTGCTAAAAAGCTTAGGTGCAAGTAATCTCTACTTGAAGATTAAAAACTACTATTTTTAGCAGCTCTACCTTACCACCCTCCTCAGCTGAATGAAATAAAAAGGAGGTTGTGATCATCACTGATTTTTTGATGTTTCATGAACCAGGTTAAGAGGTTCTCAGTAGGGATTTAGTGGGTAGTAGCAGCCATTGCCCACTGTCTAATACGATACGTGATCATTTAAAGCACAGATTCTTACACTTGTAAGATTATTTTCTTCCGAATTGCCCGTTACTAGTAAACATATCATTTCATTTTAGATTCAGAAGGCCACTTGCTGTCTTTTGTTGACTGTTCTGGGTGTCATGAGCATTAAGTTCTGTCAGGACAGAAAGCTCACTTACAAAGGAGCTGGGATATGAGGAAAGGTGCCATGTCTCTGTTTTCTCTCCAAACCAGCTTTCAGAAGCAGAAACAGCCAAAGCCTCTTGCAGAGCAAGCTCCCATGACATAGGCTCCTGGCCCCGCAAGTGTTAAGAGGAAAAGGATGAAATGAATGTGTCTGGCCTCTGTAAGCTCTTTATCAACAGCATCAACGTAGTCACTGCTGCGCAGGTCAATGACGACTAGGTGAAGATGTAACAAAAAGCAAATCATCGTTTCCAAACCTTCCCCCTCTCCAGAACTGCTGGCAAAGTGGTTTTCTAGTTAACAGGTATGAACCCCTTAACAAAAAGTTTTTCAAAATGTCAGTAAGAAAAATAAACATACAATAGCCATGAAATGGAACAGAAACAACATCAGGGTTAAAGAAAACTGGATTTTGTTGGCACAATGTACAGCGCAGAGAACTAAGAGCTGATTAAGTAAATTAATCACTTATGCAACCAAGTGGAACTTTAACTATGGAGCAATAAAAACATCTCATATAAAGGGCAGAGGCATTCAGGATATCCACTAATTCAAAAGACTGTTAATCTTCAAACTTGATAGTTAGAATGAACCTCCCCTCTTTAAACCCTAGGGTTTAGTTATAGCTCATATGAACTGCTGAAATGAGAAAATGCAAGGCATGTATTAAATATCCCAGAGGCAGCAGTACTTAGTCCTCCAACAGCTATTCAGACTCGCTCTTTATACCTGAATGCTCCAGTGAACTCTTTGTGTTTGCTACACTACATGGTATTTTTACCATGACATCAACAACTATATATCATCCCTCTTTTTCCCTCCTTGGGTGGACTTTAATTTTCTGCACTCAATACAGATTCATCTGTAAACCTTGGGTTGGTTTTTGTTTTGTTTTGTTTTTTTAAATGATTTTCATTCTCTTCAAAAGTAAAACAAGGAAGTTCCAAGAGCATTTACTTTTAATAAATTCCAAAGAGAACGTTTTAAAATGAACAAACAAAAAACCCCCAAGTTTATATGGAAACTAAAAAAGCCTGAAGAACTGCACTTCAAATCAGAAAAGAAACCCCACAAATATTTATAGAGGGAAATATGACATCTGAGTTCAACGGAACATTTAGTTATGAAAACAAAGGAGCAGCAAAGGTAGTTCACTGAGCTTCCAGTGAATGTTATGTGCACTTCCTTAAGGTAACTAATCTATGCTTCTTTTATAGTCAGAGAGTAATAGAGATTTAGAGAATGCAAATGATCAAAGTGATTTCCGATTTTATGAGTATCAGAGAAATTATACCCATTATTCATGTATACCTTTGATTCCTTTTTCTCCCAAGTGACTTAAAGCGAGCTGAGATGAATAGCTCTAATACAGATGTCTTTGTTGTAGAGAAAACTCTGCTCCTTAGGCTTCATGGGAGCTTGCCTTTCCAATTCAGCAGTTAAATTCAGTTGCAATGTACAACAACACTTAGTTATGAAAACTTTTGTTTATTTCAATAGGACTTTGACATCTATGGGTCTCAATGCAATCACACTTCAAGACTACTAACTTTATCAGCTCCCAGATCTGTTCAGGGCCCTGCACACACAGAAACAAAGAGAGCAACATGCAAATAGAAAAAAATGGTAAGAATTTAAAAAAAAAAACAACCCCACAACCTTTATATCAGGTGTTACCTACCACTAATTTGGACTAAAGAGATGTTTTACATTTACTTTCAAGGGTAAATGAAAGGATAGAGGGCATTCATGACCAGAGGTTCTTGTTTATAACCTGCAGATACAGAAATTCCTTCAATATTCTAATTCTCATTGCACTAATCCTACTGAATTCTCAAATAAGTTCAACGCATTTAGGCTCATGGATATTTATTGCTATCATTTATAGTCGGTAAATAAATTTAGGTCTTAAGGCAACCAGTTTTCACAGCTGTTTTAGCAGCAAAAGTAAGGATACAGAGAATTAAAAAAATGCCCCAAAACTCTCTAAATAGGTGGTTGCTATTTTATCCTATATGAAAAAAACAAACTACAATTACTTAAATATAAAAATATTAAACCTTGAAGGAGCTCAAGAGTAGAGGGAGACAATCCTACACAATTTCTTGCTTGAAGTCAACTCCAGCTCATATTTCTCTCATTGCCTTCAAAGGAGGGACAATGTTCCCTTGTCATGCAAAAATTTCAGTAAAAATAAGTTCTTACTGACTAATAGCAGATAAAGATGTCTTCTTGTCTAAATACAGTATGTCATAAGCACCTGGATCCCCCCCTGTAACTGATAACACATACTTCTGTAAAATCCCTCTGTAAATTCAACACAAAAGATGGGAGAAAAATTGTGGGAAGTGACAGTATTTTACAGAGAAATAAAAAATTTCTAGTCAGTAGACATACATAGATACACATCTCTATGGTTTCATCATGGCTAGGCTTCG